>JAUBOC010000048.1:1424349-1442335 GCA_032275365.1 Anablepsoides cearensis
TTTGCAAAAGAGTTGTTTGAAAACTCATGCCTTGTCTCTGGTTCTTTTTATTTAAGGTGTATCATTAAAATACCTATCATAAGCATTTTTGTATGCCCAGATACCTTCTTTTCAGGTGAAGCCCCCTCCTCAAATATGGGGTCTATCATAAAACCGTTGGCTGGAGCAGTGTAGGTCGGACTCATCTACAGTTCTGCCAAATTTCAGGCTGCATCCCAAAATTGTATTGTTTTGGGTGGGGGTCCAGTGGGGTGGGGGGCTCATTGTTGTGCTCGATGATAGCTCTTTATCAGAGCTAAAAAAAAAAATAAAAAATCTGAAGCTCCTATGTTAAATAGTTTTTGAGTTGTAAGAATTTTTGTATGTCCAGACCAAGGTTATAATAATTTTGGATTTTTCATTATAGTTTAGTTTTATTTCATTGTGACTTTTACTTTTAGTTTAGTTAGTTTTAATTAGTTGTTTTACAGTGGATCTGCTAGTTTTTATTAGGCATTATTGCATTTTTAGGGGTTAGTTTTTGTTTAGTTTTTATTGGTTCTAGTATTAGTCTTTTTTATAGTTTGAATAAACATATTTGCCAATGAATCCTCCTGGGAGTTAACTAACAGCTACTTGGTCACTAGTTAAATCAGTCCATTATAGTACACATTCTCATTGGTGGGCACCATGGATAGAGTCAAACAACAACAAATCAGAAACTCCTATGTTGAATAGTTTTTGATTTATAGGCATTTATATATGTCCAGACAACCAGTTTTTAGATGGAGCCCCCTCCTCAAATATGTGGTTTATTGTAAAAAACATTGGATGGAGCAGTGTAGGTCGGACACATCTACATTCCTTCCAAACGTCGCGTTGATTGATGCAGCTGTTTCTGTGATACGGTTGACATAAAAAATTAAATTAAATAAATAAAAAAAACTGTACAAAAACAATAAGACCCCCACTTTACGTGTGGGGGGTCATAATAAGGTTATTTAAAAGTTACTCAAATGTAATGTTCTTTGAAAAGTCTTAGCTCCTCAGGCCCAGATGAGAGCCTGAGCCTTTTAAACTGCTCCATATGAGTACAGCCTGCTCTGCAAGGACCTTTAAAACATTTTATCTACTAAACAAACAAACAAACAAACAAACAAACAAACAAACGGACAGATGTTTAAACAGGTGCTCACCCTGTCCATGCGCGACTCATCCATGCTCTTTGAGTACTCCTTCAGTTTGAATTCTTCTCGGTCGATCCGCGAGCTTTCGATGTCAGCTGAGAGATGAGGCATGTTGGAGACCCAGGCCACGGTTCTCTCATTAGCTGGGGTCGGGGGATTGAGGGTGGATGGTGTCTGGGAGCCCTGAGGGGGGAAAAACAGAATAATAGTGAATAAGTGATAAAGTTGTAAACATGTGAGGGTTGCTGAAAACCAGCTGATGTTACCTGTTTGCTCATGGTGGGTTTGAGAAGGTGCTGTTGAGACTGCTGCTGTGGGGACTGCTGAGTGCTCTGACTGGTGGTCCCCTGTGGACTCCCACTTTCCCTGACAGAGCTCTGCTGGTGGGGGAGACCCGGGGCGGTGTTGTCTTTGACCGACAGCTGCCGGGGTCCGTGCTGCCTGCCGCCGTAGCCAGATTCTGGAGACTGGAGAAGGTTACCGCTCTGTGGTCGGGTTTTACCGGATGAAGCGGGCTGAGCTGCCGAGCTGACGGACAGCTGATGGGACGTCTGGGACTTGACCCGCTGGCTGGGGGGCGGGGCCACAGAGCTCTGGCGCATGGGTTGGACCGTGGACGGGGGCGTGGTGGCCAAGGAGGAGTGCGAGGTTCCGGTCTGGGAGGCCATCCCCATCATTTCTTGTTGCTGTTGGAGATTATCCTTGGTAAGAACACAAGTACTACAGAGTTTCATTTTGCTGCTTTTACTGAGCAGGTCGCTCAAAGGGTCCAGGAGGTGTGTGGAAAGTGAAAAGTTTGAATTCTTAAAAAGAAAATCCTGAATAATTTATGTTATTTTTAACTGGGACAGTTTGGATGTGGTTAACAGCAATTCTCTCTCTCCTAAATATAGTTTGAGAAATTTTCAGCCCAGAAATTTGTGAAGCCAATCTCAACTGACCCGTTCTGACACCGACCGTACCGACACTACACTAAGTGGCATTAGCTTTAACACTATCAAGGTTATTTAAATCAGGGGTTCTCAAACCTGTTTGTTTTTTACTAGTACAGGGGTCTGCAACCTGCGGCTCTGGGGCCACATGTGGCTTTTTGAAAAGGTGACCAAACATAACAGAATACATCTTTTTGTTTGTTTTAATGCTCACAACATAAAGCAATTTGTATGCAAATATTATGTGATCAATACTACTAATAGAAAAAGTAAAACATGCTAGCTCATGTTAGCCTGTTGTTACTTAAATAATCCAATTTCTTTCTATGATGTTTCTCTCAAATCCATCAGAGTTACCTTTAAATAATTTGAAGAGTAGATAATAATAAGAACTGAGAAAAAAATGCCTGAATAATTCAGTTGTACTAGTTTTTATGAAATTCAGTATAAGCTATCTACAGTATTTTTCTTGTTTACATGAATCTGGTCTTTTTATTTGTCCGGACATGTATAATAATAAATAATATGAAAAAAATACCAAGTTTTTTTAGTTTTAATGTTGCCTCCACTTCAGATTTTATTAGTGAGACAAGGAGCAGAAATGTCTCTTTTGATTGTAAAGGTTGCAGAACCCTGTACTAGTGCATTGTTCTCCATGTTTGTTTGTTTTTGTTTTTTAAATAAAATCAAAATTAACAATTTATTGTAACTTTTTGAGGACCCCCAAGATAGAGCTTGTGGACCCCTGTTTGAGAGCTTCTGATTTAAATGCGATAAAAAACTCAAAGGTTCTTATTGAAAACTTGGAAGTCAAACGAAAAAAGAAAACATCAAATGTTGAAGTTTTCCAGGTAGAACAAACGATGTAGCTGGTCTTGATTTTACTTAATTGCTTTGACTGGTCTTCCTATCTTTAGATGTGAAAATAATCCAATCAAACAACATGAAAAGAGACGTGAGATAAGTGGATGTGAAGGTGTTTACCTGCACATGCATGGACATCTGCCTGCGTGCGTAGTCAGCCCTGCTGTACTCATCGCTGTAGCTGTGAGAGTGGATGATGCTGGGTTGGCCCAGGTGACTGTCCCTGGTCCTGAGGGTGGACAGATCCTCACTGCGAGAGAACCCTCCATGGGCAAACTGTGGAATGTAGGTTTGATGAGAGGGCTCAGGTTCTGGGGCCAGGAGGAGAGGTGCTGGGGGCTGAGCCCGACTGTGCTGGTGGTGCAACTGTTGCTGTTGAGGCCCGTCAGCCGTCGCCAGATGAAAGAGGGGATTCTGGAAGGAAAGCGGGTAGCGCATGGCGGCGGCCTGCTGTTGTTGCTGCTGGGATAGCGAGTCGGTTGTGGCGCCCATCTGGCTCAGCTGGCTCAGCCGGAGGCCGCCAGACATGCTGGAGCCGCCAGAGCCAGCTGACAACCTACCACCGGCCCGCAGCTGGCTGCTCAGGCCCGACCCCAGGCCGCCACCGCCTCCGCTGCTCAGCCCTCCGAAGCTGCCCATACCAGCGATGGAGGCCTGGGAGGAGTTGAGCATGTCCACCGACTGCAGGTTAGACACGCTGTTCATTCGGGAATCCTGGAGGTCCATCATAGATACGCTTTTATAGACACTGAGCACCTATAGTAAGGGGTATGAGAGGCTAGTGGGCCCCCTTTATTTAATAATGCTGGGTGGGCACGGATGATATGGGTGAGGGTGGTGCGGGTGTTTTCTTTTTTTTTTTTTTACCGCAAGGTCTGCCTTAGAATCGGAATGCCTGAAAGTATTTCCCAGGAAATACCGCTAGGATGGGTTGCGTGGTGGATCAGTGGGAAAAAAGCAAATGTCATGACAAACTAGAACCTTGACAACACGATGGCAGATTCTTTTCAGTATGACAGACATGCATTGTCATACTAACATCCCTTTGAAAAGAGAAAACAAACAAAAAATAGTGGATGGGATGATGATTCCCCAAGCTCAGCGTGATAACACTCACCTTAGGGTCTGGCTCTGTGATGTCCGAGCTGCTCGTGCAGTACGCCGGGCTGGAGCGGGCCAGGGGTGGGCGTGAGACGTAAAACATGTCTTTGGAAACTCGATGAGGGTGGTCGCGGTCCTGAAAACTCATCTGGGCGCGGGAAGGCATGACCCCTCCGGTGGAGGTGGGGGAAGGCAAACGAGTGATATCTATGGAGCTGGAGAACAGTCGTCAGTAAGGCCCAAAGTAAGAGACGAGGGGTTAAAAAGTATTTTATACACAAGTTTTAAAGTTACATGTAGAGGTGCTGGTGAAAGAATAAACTGGCTTCAATTACTCATTGAACAACATATACAGACATTAGTAATAAACTATTGGCGATAATAAAGCAGTATCAAACTATAAAAATTAAATGCCAGGTATAATTTATTTCTATTTCTTGAAGCTTCATTGTATACAGTTTGTTAAAGGGGAGGGTATTACGTACTTTCCAGATACATAGTTAAAATCTATGCCACAATCAAGTAACTGTTACCTTCAGTTTTATTTTTCAAAAAAAAAATGGTGTTTGTTTCTTTTAGAGATTTGTGTAAATGGGTGGTGCTTTGTGTAAATATAAAGAGCTTTGTGTAAATGGAAGGTGTTTTGTCTAAATATATAGAGCTTTGTGTAAAAAGGTGGAGGTTTGAACCAGCAAGCATTTAGGCAGCTCCACATGGCTACCACAGGGTATCAAGGATTTCTCAAACATGCATGAATGAGTCACACCTTAAAACACTCTGGGTTTGTTTTGAATGAAGGAATGACATTATAACATAATAATTCCCTTTAAGGAACCTTTCACACTGAATAATGACATATATTTTTAGGGTTTTGGTGAGAAGGATCCTCATTAGTGTCATAACAATAAAGGGAAATGTGAAGTAAAACTGTCTGCGTTTGAATCTGGTAATGCCTTTTTAAAAATCCCACGTCCCACGTCCCTACCTGTTTAAATCCCTCATCATGAGATTCTGGAACTCCGATGAAATGCCGCGGTTAAAACTTGGTCGTGAGAGCAGCCTGTCCATCTGTCTGTCCTGCACCCTGTCCGTCTGATGGCTCGGCTGTCTCTGCAGGTGAGGGTTACGCAACGCCATGCTGATGTCATTGAGGAGGCGGGGCAAAGGGCCTAGTTTGATGATGGCATCCTGTGGTTAAAGGAAAATAAACTTCTTAAAATCCAGACCCATGATTAATAAAAGTCATGTTGGAGCAGTTTAAAGCGTTTACCTTGCTGAGCTGAGCCATGACTTCCCACAGCAGGCTGTGCAGAATGGACAGCTCCCTGCCCAGGTCAATGTAGCCCTCAAAGCCTCCTGCATTGCTAACACTGTCCAGGTTGGAGATTTCATACAGGAACTGCTGCATGGAGCCCCACTCCATCTCCAAAAACTCATTCATGAAGCACATGTACTCCTCTTTAGTGCCAAACCTGCAGGTTGGAGCCAAAAAAAAAAAAAAAAAAAAAATCAAATGTTGAAACTTGTATAAATTCATGGATGGTGTGAGTTTACAGAGAGACTGGATTATTACTGACTTGGAGAAGTTAGCCAGGTTTTGCACGACTTTAGCGATGAGGGTGAGCGTGCGTGACGTCTGCTCGTCGGGATACTCCTGGGTGAGGTTGAACAGGGACGGGGACATGATGGCGGGACACAGGAAGCGGAGGAAGAGCGAGCCACTGATGAGACGGTCGGCGATGTCTTCTCGACCCCTCTCAGCACAACGCACTCTCCAGGAGGCAAAAACTTCCTTTAGCTCACGCGGGAAAACACTGAGAATAAAGCAAAGTGATGTTTAAACAAGCCTGAGACATCTTCAATAAACTCTTATATGTTTTTTTTTTTCCAGTAATTAAGAATTTACCAATGGGAGTTAACAATTTTGCAGAGTGCCAGTTCGCAGCACATTCGAAGGTTGGCTTGGTGGTCTGGTAGCACAGACGGGGGTATTCTCATCGGGTCCACTTCACAGTTTTCCTCTGACTCATACAAGGCCCTTATAAACTCACCTGCAAGAACATTTTATTAGTGACAACTTCAGAGTCATTACTGAAAAAATATATCAGTCAACAATCATCTGTCATAAAGGAGAAATCTGTGTAAAACTTCCAAATTTTAACATTTTAAAGTGCCTTTAACATGCATATCTTTAAAATACAAAATGTCAAAGAAAACATCTTTATATTTAAGAAACTTGAAATAAAAATGTTTTTTAAATGATTTTACTCATTTTTTCACATAACTGGCCTTTTTTCTCTTGAATTTAGTTCAAAGTGAAACAGGAAGTGACATCAAAGGGGAAGGCTTTAAGCAGGAGAACTTCCCGGTCTTTATTTATTAAAACAGTATAATTTGAACTCTGACTCTTCTTCATCTCCTTTATAGTGACTCAAAATAATCTAAAGAAACATCAGATTCTTCTTTTCAGTGTTAGCCATGCTCTGTTCACATGCAGACGTTCCCCTTTGACATCACTTCCTGTTACTTCACATGTGAATATCTCAACAACTGTTCATCTCAGTGACATGAATTTATTTTTGCAATATGTTATCAATGTTATCTTTCCAAAAATGCATTCATTATTATTGCAAAAAGTTGATGTCACAGACACTTTAAGGCATTAATCATGGACTCAGGAGCAGTTTAGACACCTTGATCACTGCAACTCTTTGATGTGAAATATAAAAGGATCACTTATCTTTTATGCTCACACAAAAAGGGGTATGCTTCAGGTTAAAGATGAAAGACTTGGTAATATATATTTAATACATATTCTGACAATAAGTACTCAATCACATGAGATCTTTGTTTAAGACTTTGGCAAGGTCGATATGCATTCTTTGCAGATCTACTTTCATTAGAAAGTGTGTTAAAAACTGCTGAATTTCTTACACTGTTTCAACTCACCAATAGCGTCCTTGAGGTACTTGTGTCCAATCAGTTTGAGGTACTCTTCTATGGCTTTGGTGGCCAGAGTGTTCTCTCTGAAGATAAGGTGTTCTCGGTCGATGAATCTGTCTACCTCACACATCGCCATGTCAGACAGGAAATCCTGCAGGAAGGGAGAACAAACGTTTATTAATTCTGATACCAAACACAGATTTAAAAAAAGCTTCTGTTTAGCTTCAGACGTTGAGGAAGCAGCGTTGCGTACCTTAGCTTTACCCGTGCTCTGCAGGATGTGCACCAGAGCACAGGCCACCTCCTCTTTGCTCTTGACACTCAGCACGGGCTCCAGCACGGCACACAGGGTGCGGTAGTTGTTGGTGACGTACTCTGCGAACTCCTTGTACAGCTCCATGGGCAGGATGTTCATGGTTTGGAAGCGGGATTTGAGACGTAGCGATGCGTTGATGATCTTCCCTCCTCCGACACCCGCACCCTTGGTGAGGACGCTGGGCTGGATGACCGGGTACCACTGCTCCACAAACTGACGACCAGTGATGCTTGAGATGGGGATGCTGACGAGCCCTAAGTACGTGCTCTTTTCCTTCAGGACATATAAATATACACTTCTGATAAGCAGAATCAAAAACAATTGGCAGAAATGATGGAAAAAAATCTGATTTTATTTAGAGAGTTTCCACAGAGCTGCTAGCTTGACTGGACCAAACTGGATGGCTGCAACCAAGATAAACCTTTTAATCTTCTTCTTATTTACATCAGGGGAATCAAATTCATTTTCACAAAGGGCCGCATAAGTGTTATGGTGGCCCTCTTCCACTTAACAGGAAACATCACATTCCTCATCTCATTTTTACGGCTGAGCTCTGCTAACAATAACTGAGCTCTTCCTGTTTTTTCCTGCATTGAAACAGTGTTCTAACATGGCCTCTTATAAACACTGAAAAGTATAAAGTGTATGACTGACTACATGAGAAATAAATAATACAGAAATACTATTAAATGTAAAAGTAAGAGAGTTTAATTCAACTAAACTGCTAAGGAGGCCACAGGTACTCAAAGCCAAGAGCTCAGGGGAAGTATTCTGGTCATCACCTTCTAAATGTGTTTTTTTTGTTATATTGAATTATAAATATAAAGTTTACCATTGGTATATATTGTTTTCAATATTAAATCAAGTAAAAAACAAACAATATTTTGGCAGGCCAGACGGAAGTCATTTGAAAGCTAAATGTGGCCCGCAGACCTTAGGTTTGACACGTGCTTTACATGGTTCTTTACATCAAATCTTATGCTGCATTCACACCAAACGCGATTTCAGCGTATGTCCTGAGTCCAGTTTGAAGAGCCGCTGACCCACATCGGTGCTGATATCTCCTGCCAGGGAACCGACTACAGGCACTCCATTTCAGCTAAAGAGCTCCTGCCATCTGTCTCAGGTTAGTGGACATCATTCAGGAAAGTGTCCTGTCGGAAAACGAGTCACTACGTCACACAGTGGAGTCTCTCTGATTGGTTGACAAGCCGCATTGAGCTGCACAAGTTCAGATTTTCCAACTCCAAATCGTTTAAATCACACTGCAGCACTTCTCGACTAGGGGTGTAACGATACATCGATCTATATTGATATATCGATTTGAATGGTTCATGATTCAGTTATATCAGTTATATTGAGGCAAAATGAAAATATTGATCTATATCATCATCATATTCTCGATGTGAATTGATATAATTTGCCCATCTAACACAGTCATTGTGTTAGATGGGCATAAGATATCGCATTATATCGATCGCAGACATGTGAGTTGAATTGAATTGAAACCGTATCGTGACAGACTTCATGTTATTGAGAAATATCGATTCATCATCCAAACATATCGATATAATAACGTATCATGATAAAGCTGGTGATTTACTCCCCTATTCCCGACACTGCTTCACACGCGTCCACCATAGACTCTGCACGTAAACCTGACGCTGACATTGTGTTCGGTGTGAACACAGCATTAGAGTTGTTTTCCAAACTCAAAATAGCAGTAGCAGCTAGCTGTGTCACCTTGCGTCTTTTCTTGTCCGTCTCTTTGTACAGATGAAGGCGTAGGTTGCGAACAGCTGGCAGGTTGTTGAATTCAAAGTGCTCGCCCCAGAAAACGGTGTCGGTGCGGGGCTTGCTGGTGGTGCGCGCGTACAGCATGTCGTCCAGACACAGCTCGCAGTAGTAGCGCTTCTTAGCCGGAAGCTCTCGGGCCTCGATGATCCACAGCTTGAGCACGTTGTCCACCCTCCGGCTGTTGTCCTGTACGGAGATGGAGTTAGGTCAGAATTTTATAACAGTTTTTCTTCTAAAAACAGACAGACAGAAGGGCGACATGATGTCTAGGCAAAGCTACAAACATAAAACGAATTCAAGGGCAGGGAAGCAGAGTGAATACTGGGCGACAGCAGGTCATCCTGCAGGGTAACAGAGGAAATGACAGGAAAGAAATGGCTGCTGACTTGGTGATTTGGCTGCTGTGAACAGACGGCTGAAGTTGATAAGTTGCTGTAAAACTCTCAACATGAGCACAAAGGCAGAAACCAACATGACAAGACACACAAAAAGAAGATGACAGAAAAAAAAGAGACTTATCCACTTCAGAATTAAAACACACAATGCACATGTGCAGCAAAGACAAGAGACAAACAATGGTAAGAATGTTTCTGTGGGCTGTGACACTTTCCAATCATGACCACAAAGACTGAGTTATATTTGACAACTCCTGTGGGAGGAGAGAGTGCCGTGCTGATTACAGAATAATGTCTCAGTCCACGGAGGCTGAATCATTACAGCTGGACTGAAATATGACTGTTGTTAGCCCCCCCATTTGCCTCTGATCACCCAGCTTCTAATTTTAAATCCCATGGTCAGTGCTAGTTCTCAGGTTGAATGTTTGATTTATTTCATTTAAACCGGTGCCAAACAAGAGGCTTAATTAACTTTAAATGTGTGAGTGTGAGTGTGCCGGGCATCTGGTGTCTCAGTTTGTCTGTGTTGTCGGTGCAGCAGCACCAGCATGGGTTCAAGTTCTCCACCGTGACGCCACCTTACGACTTTTCTTTTTCCTGCCTGATCTCGATTTGACCTCCATTTCAAAAAGATTTGTGCAAATTCAATTCAAAAATACTTTATTGATCCCAGAGAGGAAATTAGATTAAAAGGTGAATTAAAAAATGTAAAGATAAAAGGTAAATAAAAACAAAATGTAATGTTTGCAGATCTAATTAACCCAATGAAACAGAGGAAACAATTAAAACTTATTTTTACAAGTTTTTAGGGCTGTGTTTCACACTATCAAACAACTGTTAACAATAATAAGCTGTTGGAGGTTTTGGGGGGAAACGTCGTCCCCTCTTTCTCTGATGTAGGATTCTCCACAGTCCTGGTTCTTCCTTGGTGGTATTTTTGCAGGATGGGACCATGTTGTTGTAAAACCGTCAGAGGCACTAATGCACCTCCAGATCATCAGAGAGGCAGGTATTTAAACGTTGTGCTGAAGGATGCTCCCTCCCTGTTTTAGTACTGAGGATGTGGTTTTTATAAGCTGATGGGATATTTAAAGTCTTCCTGGTTCTTTGTTGAGGAACATCGTTTTTAAAATGTTCTATTTTTAGCCATTTTAAGCAGCTGGTGAACCACTGCTCATCTTTACTTCTGAGAGCATCAGCCTCTCTAAAGTGCTGTTTTTATACCTGGTCCTATTATGGATTGTTTTCTAATTAACCCACCGTGTTTATGCATGTATAATGCAATCTTGACTCTATGTGACCCTCGTTTTTGAAAAGCATTAAAAATCTAATCTTCATGTCAAATGCTTACAACGGCATATTAGTGCAGTGTAAAAAAAGAGAAGCAAATCTCTACCAAAAACTTTAAAATTTATTTCAGAAATTTTCAAGAAAAAACAGGGAAATTCTCTTATGTAGAAAAGTTGTAAATTTGTGAGAGAAAAAGCTCAGAAATTTCCATAATTTCCCCAAAATTTTCTATATTTAAACTAAATATTTTCTGAAATGATTAAGTCATAAATTTACAAGAAAAAATATCTGAAGTTATCACAATGAGCATCTTTAATCTGCTCTAATTTAAAAATTAAAACACATGGACAGTTCTTTTACTTTTATCATGTCTGAAATGTTTTGAAAATATGGCTTTAGGAGATTATTTACATTTTGACATGTTTTATTTAGGTCTCAACATTTTAGCACCAGGGTTGTATTATAAGACAACCAGGGTGGAGTAGCTGCTCTGATTTTGCACAAGAGGAAACTTCTAAAGCTGAGAGGAAATAAATGGGTCCAGGAAGATGAGAAGAATAGTGATAATTCTCATCTCTGCTGGTGCATCTGGTCTGAGACGGTTTGTGGCATTAGGAGGTAGGATGGGGGTGGAGAGAAATCCTGGGAGCTCCATGACTCAGCCAGGATCCCCGCGGCTCGAGCATCTGGACGAGGCGAGATGTTTCATTTGTCTTCAGTCCCTGGCTGCCTTCAGAGCTGCTCCTTTTTAACAACACAGAGGGAGGATTTAGGTTTTAACTTGGTCTGAAACCCTTGTCATGCATGTGTTCAGGAGAACATTTGTCAGATTTTTCTTTCTCAGAAACTACATGTTGGTGTGAAAGAACCAGGCGCGGCTCGAGCAAAAATTCATCCACCCCACAAAGTAGTTCCTCCTGATAAACAATGTAAAATGCTTATTTACTCAGCCTGCCACGTATTGTTTTGTTTTGTGTGCTTTTCAATTACTTTTACAATTTTAAATTGAATTAAAAATGTTTTTCCACTAATTAATGCTCAGGTTTTTACTTATTTACAGTCATAGAGCGGTGCAGTCTGATGCTCTGCGTTACTATCATGTTAATATACACTCCCCCTGCTGGTAATAATTGGTATTATGAACTCCTCTTCTTAGAGTCTCATTGGGGCAGTAAAAATCCTGCTCTATGGACACTTTCTGCTGGTTTTGGCACATTGATACAAACAGTCAGTGGTGGGCAGCACTAATCTAAAAATTAGTTGCACTAACTCTAAAGCACTAACTTTAATATTTTGATCCTCTAATTCTAAAGCACTAACACGCTTAAAAAATTAGTAAAAGCTAATTCTAAAGCACTAAAATTCCAGCTGACCCATGGAACATTCCTCAGAGTCAACATGAGACAATATTTTCTGTGTGCATAACATTGTTTATATTGTTATATTAATTATTGTTAATATTTAATCTCGTGTAGGGGTTCCCAAAGCTGGGGTCGAGACCTCTTTGTGGGCCACAAAACATCAAGTGAGGGTCCCCAGATGACTTCCAGACATCGATTTAAATGCAAAAATAAATGCTAATGAAATATTTTCATCATGATTATTGCAGTTTTTTTTAATAATCATAAATGAATAAAACTTAGTATCATAGTTACTAGGTTTGTTTAGTTATTTTTCCCATGTTAACAGAGTTATTAGCAAAGTTTGCAACATAAACAAGTAATATCTGGGGTCATGATTGTCTGCAGCTGGTATTTTGTGTGTCAGAAGCAAAACAGTTGAAAAAACTGAAACTAAAAAAAAAACACTGATCTAGTGGATAAATGACACATATGACCAACATGTCTGAGAGCTTTCACCCTTAGCTGTTGACAAAAATGTCAATTAGTGCTTATAAATTTAGCAAGTGCTAATCCACTAATAAATTAAGAAATCAGCAAAAGTCCTAAAGCACTAATCAGGAAATTTGTTCCCCTATTAGTGCTTTAGTGGAACTGTGCCCACCACTGCAAACAGTAAACCTAACATGAGCTCATAAATCACAGGAATATCACTCAGCAAACCTTGTGTCCAACAGAGGAGGATATATTCTGTTTAAAATAGATTTGGAGCAGACAGAACAAGCTTGAATTGAACAACAAGAACTACGGACATAAAAGGGAACAGGACTTTTTTTTCCAAGAAGGCAGGACAGTTTTAACCTAATCTGTGGCGACTGTGTAAATTACTTGTTGTGCTAATATAGAGCTGGTTATGAAGTCATCTGTCTGTGAGTTTAAGTCTTGAAGAATGCATAGTTCAAGGTTTTGTTTTGTTTTTTGCTGTCATATTTAGAATTACTTCACAAGACATCTTGTCCCCATATAATTTTGTTAATCTGGAGTTTTATTGCAGAATATCAGTCAAAATTTAATTCAAAATGTAATCCAGAAAGTTGTCTAGACTAGCTCCCTGTCTGATCAATTTCTCCAACAATTAAAATACAAAATAAGTCCAGACATGTTTTTTTATATGAGACAACCTACAGTGAGAGAGAAAAAAAAGATGACAACTTTGTACACAAATAACTGTTTTTTAATATTTCACAATCCTGACTATATTGTTTTTTTATCACTTTTATCAATGGATCTAATTGCACTACTAAAATTATATTGTCTGCTCTGATTACTGTATTGAACTGGTGTACATATGTTTGATATATTTTATTATATTTTTTCCTTTATCCTTTGTATTTTATTTATTTGTTATATTTTATTCTTATTGCACCTTTACACTGAAGCAATTCCTAGTCTGTGAATCCTGTTCATTGACAAAAGCAATAAAACTGATTCTAATTAAAGTAATGTAGCCTATATATTTTTCATAGAAAACATGCTGCAAATTGTAACATTATATTGATTTAGGAAAATAATGTCTGCCACATTAATTAATATGCTCACTAGCCACTACTGGAAAGAAGGCTCCATTATCTGATATTAAACCTGTGCATGACACGTCTTACTTCCTTTGTTGCTTCTGTGTTACTGAATGTATGCATGCATGTAAAAACTTGAACTCATGTTTGCTGCGTCTGCTCGGAACACACCAACCTGCTGCGCACAGTTTACTGAAACCACAACCATTACCCGAGTGGCGGCGTCTCCACCCGGAGCGAGTTGAACACACACTGACATGAGGATGGAGTTCACACAGAGAAATGAAGCGGAGCGCCCTCATTGAAAACATACAACAACAGGAGACGGGAGGAGAGAGAGAGACACACAGACAGGAGGCTCCGCCCCTTTTTTATTTCATTTCTTGTTTTTTTTTTTTCCTTCCTCTACCGCATCCCTTTCTCTCCTCTCACCTTGTTGGGCTTGACAGCTCTCTGCAGGTTCTCGATCCATTTGTCTCTCTCTGCGGCTGAGCGACACGCAAAGCACTTGGTTCCTGAAGCCGTTGTCACCTGAGGTTATAGCCAACGGTACCACAGCCATTAGTCACCATGGAGACAGCAACCACGGCGCCAAAACAATGTCTTGTTTTTCACTCTCAACCTCTGTCAGCGTCCATTAATGAAAAAGTGATGGAAAACTTCATAAACTAAAGCTTATTTCCAGGCTCTCTTTCACTTTTGTCCAAATGTAAAAAAAAAAAAAGAATTCATTAATTTCATATCAGCTTTTTGTTATTTTTGGTGCCGTTAACTGTTCTGTTCTTTTATCGGTGTGTTGCTGTCTCTGCATCGTTTACCTCAAAGCAGTACTCCTGCCCCAGGATGCTGGAGTGGACGGGTTTGATGATGGCGTCTTCATCCAGGGTGAGGTCCAGCGCCTCGGCAGCGCTGCTGGGGGACAGCAGGGACTCATGGGAATGGGACTCTTTGAAGCTCTGCATCAAACGGGTCCTGAGAGCAGGAGGAAGGGATCCATGTGACAATAACAAAACATTTACATCAATTCCAAAATTTAGTGCCTGTTTTTCATTGATTTGTTGTTTTAAATCATAAAACTAAAATAAGTACAACACAACATGTAGACACACAAACCAACACATAGTTTCCCACATTAAGACCGGCTGTAAAATATGTAGACCAGACGGGATTTTTATGGAGGTATTTTTTTTTTATTCAACCAATCAAAGTCATTTCAATCCAAAAAAATAAATAAATAAAATTAACCAAACAAAAAAGCAACTTTATTAAGAAAAAAAATTAATCAAAATGTTTTTTTTTTTTTTGCAAAACAGAAACATTTTTGTCACGTCAGAAATCTTTGGTTGAATCTCAAACTTTTTGTTGAGGCTCTAAGTTTTTGGTTGAACTCAACAAACATTTTCTGAAAGTTGCATATAAATCCGTTCAGCACTATTTCAGATATCAGCCCGAGAAGACAACGGGGTAGTTTTGCTGCAGTCATGTTGCAGAAAAAAAAAAACCCTGGAACTGTGACAGAGAGCTCCACGTCCTGGGGGAGGAGCTAAACCCACTGCACCTAAATGCACATTATCAGCTGTACGAATGATTGATAAGTGCCTTCCAACCTACTCAAGGTAGAGGAGGGACAGTCTGGACAATGTATGGGATTGATAACTGCTAATAATGGTTATTTAATGTACTGACAACATTGGAAGGAGGTGCACGAGGAAATAGCTTCAGTTCACAGTAACCAATAGGGACACGTCTTACATAGTTCATCCTTAGGCCCCGTCCTGGATGTTCATGTTTAGCTTAGTTTAGTTAACTTTATTCATTTAAAAATAAAATAATTCAATAAAAATAAAATAAACTACAAATACAACAAATTAAAAGGCAGCAGAGAGAAGAAAAAATCTCATAATATCTGCCCCTTTATTCCTCAAGTATAAACTCAATAATAATCTTCAGTTAACAAAACAAAAACATCAAATCTTTCTAGAACAACAAATTATATGTTTACACATTAAACTGTTTCATATTTTTCCAACAATCTAGACTTTATCATTCTCTTAAACATGTATAGTTTTTTGGCACTTTTAACATCCTCTTCCAGATTATTCCACAATCTGACTCCTTGGATTGAGCTGCATCGTTCTTTCAAACAGGTTCTAAATTTATGTTTCATGAACGTCTCTGTCCCTTACAACAACTCTGTGTGTGTAAAGTTTTTCTGCATGTTTAAAGGTAATGTGTTTTTGGTAAGCCTTATACATAACTAACAAAATGTTATAATCAACCAGATCATAAAATTTCAATAATTTTAATTTACAGAATAATATATCAGATGGATAATGGTAATGTTTTCTAGTGATAATCCTTATAGCCCTTTTCTGTAAAACAAAAACAGGATGTGTAATAGTCTCTTCCCCATACCTCAACACAATAGACAAGTGTGGAATATTAAAGTGTTATATAACATATACAGAGCTTTATCATTGAACAAGTTTCTTAGATTTAGCTAGTTTTATTCTTAAATAATTTAAACAAGTTCAAACAAAAACTTAGGGCCAACCAAAAGTTTGAGATTCAACCAAAGATTTCTGACATGTGAAAAAAAAAGTTTCTGTTTTGCACAAAACGTTTTGATTGAAATGTTTTTTTTTTAATTGAAATTGCTTTTTTGTTTGTTTGAAAAATATTATTTTGGGTTGAATTTTTTATTTTTTTTTGATTGAAACTGCTTTTTTTGTTTGACTGAATAAAAAAAAACTAAATTACCTCCATAGATTTGTAGACTTTTCTGCTTTAAGTCTGATTTCAAGCATATATTAGTCATGATTTCATTTACCGTAAGAGAAAACACAGCAAACAAGCAAACAAACAAGCAAAAAATGCAAAGTGAAAAAGTTTTATTTCAAAATAAAACTGTCTTGAGGGTAAAAATAATCACAACTGTAGATGGAATAAGTGAAAGTCAAATAACCCTGAAGTATTGAGTTGTTGTATGTTATAAAACCAGATCATTTCTCTTGTTGGGAGTTAAAGCCAGCTGGAACTGTTTTAGGGGAGCTGTCATGTTGTATTTTTACAACCAAACTTTTGTCATTTGACTGCATTTAGTGAACTTTTCACAACAGATTGTTGAGAATTAACTAGTCAAAAACAATTTAAAAGTCTTTACTTGACACTTGCAGGACAGGAGGCTTGAGTAGCAGAAATTCAAACTAAAATTCTTTGAGGAACGGCTTTGGTAAAAAAACTAATTCCTGGTCTCATGTGGACTCGTCCCCCCGACAGAACCCACTCTGCTTTTATCCACATTCAGTCATAACGTTCATCAACAGAGCAGAGAGACAAAAACTCAGAGAGCGAGAGATAAAAATAAACTCCATAAAGAATGAGTCAGATTGAAGGGTGTCCAGAGGAGAGGAAGAAAAGAGGGGGGGGGAGTCATGAGAAAGTGTGAGAGAAGGAAGGAGTGAGAGAAAGGATGGGAGGAGGGGTGAGAAAGACGACTTCTCGCTGGAGATTCAGTTCATTATGTAAAGACTGGATCCTTCAGAGACAAAGATGAGACGCTGTGGATTACAGGGAGGAGTGAAGAGGAGGATGAGCGAAGGTCGGGGAGCAGGAAGGGATGGAGAGGAGATGAAAAGAAGCTCTGTGATGACATAAACCTTTCAAATTAGCTGCAGCACATCAAGGCAGGTGAGGCACACACCTGAAAAGGGAACTCAGCAGAAATGAAAACGTCCGCCACATTTCCTTTAAACTGAAGAGACACGCAGCACCAGGAGAGACTAAACCACACGTTTCTGCCCCTACAGAGCAGGGGTCTGCACCCTCTACTGTCAGAAGAGTCTTTTCTGCTCCTCGGCTCGCTGATAAAATGTGTCCAGAGACAAAAAACCTGCTACAACTCTGATTATCAACTGCTGGCCTGTGGGCCGGTTTGAGATCTTGAAGAGAGGCTTTTCCAGTCAGTGGGGTGACATTATAGGACGAAAAATATATAGTGAATTTTAATGTTTTTTTAAATTATTATTAAGGATCCATGGATCTTTGTTCAACTACTCCACCTAGGCTGCATTTTTTAACGTAGATCCACTGAGAAACTTGCTGTTTCAGCAATATTTAATTAAAAACTGGACTTTTGAGGTTAAACACATGTTTATTATTAATTTTAATAAATTGCAAGTTAAAAAGGGCATGGACATTCTCTGTTTTGTTTATCCAAAAAATACCGAACCGTGGGACTAAAGTATCGAACTGAACTATATATATAT
>JAUBOC010000048.1:1459350-1479040 GCA_032275365.1 Anablepsoides cearensis
GCAAGTCATATCGTCATCGCAATATTAAGCAGTGTTATCGCACATCGCAGGTTTTCCTAATATCGTGCAGCCCTAGTCACTTGTCCATCTTAAGCTTGGGTTATACTTCCATACAACGTGAGACAGCAGGTTGGTGACTGCGTCATCTTGAAAGTCTTTTTCCTGACCAAGTATAAACAGGCTGAATATGCAGCGGGCCATAAATGATCATAGATCCTCCCTCTGCCTACCTACAGCTCAGAAATATATAAACAACAATAACGATGGTTGGATATTGTGTTATTTTTTTCTCAATGATCAGTGTTGTGTTGGGTGAAGAGTCCAGAGTAAAAACTTTTTTTTTTTTTTGTCGAAAAAGAATTGAGCTGCATGCTCAGCTCATGTGTTGAACAGTGAATTTGAACTTCTGCCATTCGGGAAGTGATTCAGGGTGCATTTTGTGCCATATTCCATCAAACTCCTAAATCAGAGGAGGAAAGAATGAACTCATCAGTGAAGATTATGTTTTAGCTTTCTTTCTTTAATCATTATGATGTGTGTTGTTTTCATGGGTATAATCAAACAGATTATGTAAACAAAATTAACATTTTTGTATGGACAATAAAGTTTTATCTTATCTTATCTTATCTTATCTTATCTTATCTTATCTTATCTTCACATTCATCCACTCACAAATCAAATCATATGCTCTTCTAACTAATTTAACAACTGGCTTAAGAGAAAAGATCATTTTAAACAAAATAACCTGCAGAAGGAAGAGCTGCTCTGGTCCTGCTCCTCATGAACAAACACACCCACAAAGTTCTAACCAATCACACGCTCCGAGCCGCAAGGTCTGCGTCACAGAGTTCTGACTGGGGGTAACGTACACGACTGCTGTCACCGGAGGATATCAGCGGGAGAGCAGGAGGAAGTTACACTATTTTTTGTCACTCAGCACGGGGAACAAGACGTGCGACTGGAAGCATAAACAAAGTCTTCACAAAGTCCTTACATGTCCCTTCCTTGGTTCTGTACATCACAAGTACAGTTTTTGTATGTAGTTTGTTTGTTCTTGATTTTTTTTTTTTTTTGCAAGATCTGTAAAATTGTGCAGCATAAAAGTCCCACCAGTCAGTCTGCGACCTTCTACAGAGGCAAACAGTTTGGTCACACGTTCTTCATGATGGAGGGATGTGAGTGAGTATTAGCACCACTCAGGTCACCAAGTTTAAGTCCTGTTGGTAACAAAAAGTGCAAACAGTGAGGAAATCTGATTATCTCTATTGTTGTGGAGCAGAACCTGCAGTGAATGTGCTGACCTCAGCAGCAAATACATGAAACCGTCACCGTTTAACCAGGTTTAGGGTTACTGGATGGACAGTTTGTACTGTTGTCAGAAAGGTGGTAGTTGGGGAGCTACGTATCTTCAGAGTCGGCTCCGCTCCTCAGAGGTTAGCCTCGCTCTCTTGTAGTTCCGCTCACAGTATCAAAAGGTGTTTGCTACTCTGCAGGAGGTGCTAATAAATAGTGCCGGGGGTTGTGCCATCAGCGTCAACACAACGTAATCGTCTCAAATGGAAGTTCCAAGAACACTCAATCGTTTCAGAACATATGGTTTCTCTCATAATATTTGAATAAGGACAAACACACGGTGTGAAGGACAGAGAGGGGCGGTTGAGAATTTAATGAGCATCACAACAACAAAACCAAGGTTTCTGTCTTTTTCATGAAAACAAGCAGCCTGAGATGGTGAGTGATTCAAACCTGTAGGGTGTATATATATAAAAACTTCAGAGAGCATGTGTCTTATTTCATCCTTCAGTGGAGGGTTTCATTCACGCTGAACAACCCAAATTGTCTGTTTTTCCTTTAAGCAATTCTTCTCTTTAACTATCTTTATGTAAACATCCACCTGGGTTTTAAAGGTGGTTGTAATGTTCTCTCTCTCTCACACACACATCCTTATCTGAGAAAGCTGCAGAAATATTCCTAATTTGTCAATTTCACCTTTCCTCACCAGATCATTTAGAAAGAAGAGAGGAAATAAGACTATCTAATGGAAAGTGTCCACATCTCCCAAACATTAGCTCTGCATTTCTGTTCGATGAATTTTATGGGCTTTTACTTTGACTCAAACTATAATCTAATGCATGCTGAGACATACACACTTTCATTTTATTTTTATAGCACCACTGGGCATAAAATATAACCTCTTTTAGTAGCTATTCTGAAAATAACCAGAACCTTCCCAGACTTTGCCACAGTCTCAAATAACGCCATAGGTTTGCAAGTGAAGGGGCGGAACCTAATGACTTTAAACAGTTTGGAGCAATAATTTATTGACCTTGAACATTTCCACTGTTACCCACCTTACAGACAGACAACTGCTGCTTAAATCAAAACATGGTTCAGTCCTCTTTAACCAGAGTAAATCTGTTTAATTTAATTTTACAATAGGAAATATTTACAGAAAATGACAGTTATACTGAAAAATGATAGGTGTCACAAAATTAAATTACAGTATAAATAAATAATTTTCTAAATATAAAAATAAGTCTTTAAATAAATAAAAGAAGAAATTAATAAAAGTCAAAAAATAAAATACTTTAATATATTGATTTGATTTTATTGCATGGGTACATTTAGTTATTTGGTGGAATATTTCTTAATACTTTAATATTTACAGTATTTAAATAATTAATTAATTTCATTTTGAATTAATGGCTCTCCATAGTAAGTGGATCAATTATTTTGTTGTTTTCTAGTAAAATGTAATTTCGCTTTGTGCAGATCCAGCAAATCTTCATGAACTTTAAACCATTTTATATGTAAAAAAATAATAAAAAAATAACTAAATAAATAAAAATCACTTGCAGAAGTTCAGCTTTGAAGAATCACTTCCACCACAGTATCAACATTACATTTCAATCCCTTTAAAAAGTCTAAAGCAGATAAGATTTAATTCAAACTTCTAAAACTTGATGTTTTTTCATCAAACATATATATATATATATTTTTTTTTTTGGAGTGCACGTGTGCTTGTGTTTTTGCCTTCGTGTGTTGGTTTGGTTTCAGACAAATACAGACAGACACATCAGCAAATCATAATCCTCCACCTCCCAGCACTGGACAATAATCAGTTGTTAAACATGATTCATCAGAACTACCTGTCTGCACCTGAGGAGACCTCACTAAGCAAAAATTAGTACATGCAAGTATCCTGTAAGTATACTAGTTTCAAAAAAATAAATAAATAAAAATAAGAGTATACTTCCAGTTTACTCTTTATGTACTTACTGTATCTGAGATATACTTAACCAAGTTTATCTTACACTATACTTGGCTTGTACTAAAAGTGGGCCGTTTTAGTCCTAGAAGTATACTTGTTAGTAAACTGCTAGTATGTCAGTGTACATGGTAAATAAAAATACACTTAGGCAAATACAAATTTATAGACTTTAGTATACTTAATGTCATGTACCTAAAGTATACTTCTTTTTTTGGTAAGTTTGTAAACTTAAAAAGACATTATAACAGTAATGTATACTTTTTTATAAACTAACGAACAAGTATTAAATTAGTATACTTACAAGTACATGGTGCCCAGTATACTTGATATACTTAAACTTATATTCAAGTATACTTATTAAAGTGAACTTCAAGTATACAACTTTTTGTTAAAGGGCAGTGGGCAGCGCTGTGTGCAGAAACTTTAAATCAGACTTAATGTAAACACGACTGATCTGAGATCGGGGAGGTCGTCCGGGATCGTTAGGTCCTGACAGATTAAAACTAGAAGATTCACTCCACTCTCTGTCTTTTCATTCCTGTTGGACCGTCTGCACTCTCACTTTAATGACCGCCTGACTTAATTGATGCCATTTAGATTTTCTTTTTATAAAGACATCAGTTTAGAACAAAGAGGGGGAAAAACACTTGAACAAGCTCATTTAAGTCTATTTCTCACTCACACTTTGTATTTTGTTGCCATGGCAACATTTTTTTTCCCCCTAAAGTACCTCTTATTTTATTTTCAGTCACACAGTGGGTCCATTAATCAAAAAAGAAATTAAAACAGAGGTGTGTAGATGTTATATAAGCCTTAGCAACACACACAGACTGTGTGATTTCAATCATTTCTGTAGCCTAACCCAGACTTTAACACTAAACCTAACAAAAAAATATTGTTCCATTTAGAGGTGGGTGATATATATCGCAGACAATATCCATGTTGCTTTGAAGATATGCACTTTTACATAATCGAGTATTCATACTGTCTCAAAAAGACAACAAATACAGTGGTGAAGACAGAGGCATTGGTCTCCATTCACAGAATATTTACCAAAGAAACCAATCAGCAGGCAGGATTCAGTCACATGACTGGGGTTGGTGATATCAGCTTAACGTTCTCCGTCGCCACAACAGATTTGTGTAACTTTGAACGTGACCAGGACGGATTTCTGTCATCTGTAAGGTGGGGGAGAGACACTGGTTGTTTATCTGTTGTGGTCTTGTTAAAGCCGCCTAGTCTGCTCCAATCGATTTAATCGATTAATTCAAATTTTCCATTTATAAAGATTTAAATTTGGGAATATTGAGATCTTTTTCCCACCAGTGCACTCTTTGGGGCTTATAGTTCAGAGGTCACCCCACCTGTCCCTCAAAATGCTTGGTACACAACATGACAATATGGCAGCTAGCAAAGACGATCTTCTTCTCAAAAAAAGGCACTGTTTCTTCAGTTTTCTGGAACTAGTTAGGTTTCGCAACCTCAGACTTGGAGCAACAAACACCTCACTGCAACATCTGTTTGAAGGCTCTTGGTAGAAAAAGCAGGAGTAAAACAAATTTGTTTCGACACCTGAAGCAGAGGCAGTCCGTTAAGTGGGAAGCAAAGTCGAAAATCAAATTTGGGATGAAAAAATTCAGAGTTTTTTTTTGGGGGGGGCCATATCGCCCAGCCCTAGCAGGAGCAGCAGTCCTCCTGAGTGAGTAAACGTCTCCTCTCCTCACTCCTGGAACTTTGGTCTCTAAAACCTAACTTTATATTAAATATTTGTGCTCAGAGCGCCATTATCCAACAGATATGTCCAACTTTGCACGTGTGACCAAGCTCCTCATGCAAAGGCTGCGCGTGGCGTGCAACACTTTAACAGTTTGTTAGTTTGTCATGGTTTTCATCTCTTATTCTACAACAAGAAAGACAGTTATCGTCAGAATATAGATATTGGCAAATGAGATTTTTTTTGTCTATATCACCCAGCCCTAGTTCCACTGTAAGAAAACCAGCTTTTTGTCTCCACTGGTCCTGACAAGTTAGGTGATTAAAAAAAGGTAACAAAAACCAAAGGCATGCACATTTAACTGATGCAAGGCAATCCATACATCATTTAAAAGCTTCAGTCTTCTGATAATCCCTGCTAATAACTGGCAGAATGACCAACCATCATCAGCACCTGTGAAAGCAAGGATGAATTTGAAGAACAGTTTTGATTTTCCTCTTGTATCTATTTTCAGATTGTCTTACATAAGTGCTGTTTAGAGATGATGTAAAGGCTTAAAAAAATGCAGCCGGGCTGAGGTATTGCCGTGTCACGGGAGGTTGTGATTCTGTCTGGCTGGGGTCAGGTGGAAGAGACGCGCCCGTCTCTTTTGTTTAGCCGCTCAATAAATCACCCGTGCACCGGAACAACGTCGTTTAAGCTGCTTGTTCTTGTTACCGCTGAGCTGAAATATCTCCCTGGGTTTTAAAAAGGAGGCCACGTTCAGGAATTTAGAACGCGTTAAGTAAACTACATTTACACACAGGTGTAATTAATATGGGCATGCTGAACCCAACAGATCAGGAACAGCACTGCTCGCTTTACTAAAATATCTCATGAACAAACTGGATTTCTGAGTCTGAGTCTAGAAATCTTTGCTGCAGAGCTGATTAAGTTTTAGAGTCACAAACACTAAGAACTTAGTCAATTTTACATTTTTAGAGAAAAAATCTGACCTGATAGCTGAGAGTTATGTGATATTATCCAAGACTGTTCATAATGTTTTTTTTCTTCAATCTTTGACAAAAACGGCTGCAGTTCTATCATTTATTTTATAATGCTTTTAAATCCTTCTTTTTTACATTTAAATCCTTTAGTTGAGGTTTTATAAAGTGAAACTTTGCTTTGGTCTGATATCCTTCTTATTGTAACTTTACCAGCTCCTCTTTCACCCCTTTTCTGATGTGCTCATTTTATTACTGTTCCTTTAAGATGCGTCAAGCCCCGCCCCCCTCCTGCTTCCAGACCGGTCCACTCCGGTTTGACAAAGAGAGAGGGAGGGGCGTTACCTTTGCTAGCGATGGAAAAAGGTTTTATTTACAATTTAACTAAAAGATGTCAACAACAGAAGACTTGGAGCCAGAGTCTGACCCAGAACCAGAGTCTGACCCAGAACCAGAACCTGACCCAGAACCAGAGTCTGACCCAGAACTAAAGGAGAATTAAAGTGTCTGTGACATCAATTTTTTGTAATAAGCATGAATGCATTTCTGGAAAGATAACATTATTAACATATTGCAAAACAAATTTCACTCCACTGAGATGAACAGTTATTGAGATATTTGCATGTGAAGAAACAGGAAGTGATGTCAAAGGGGAATGGTTGCATGTAAAAAGAGCATTGTTACAACAGCTAACAACAGATTGTAGATAATAATCTGATGTTTCTTTAGATTTTGAGTTTCTATCAAAGAGACATGAAGAAGAGTTAAAGTTTAAATAATAAAAACAAAATCAGTTTTTTTATTAATGAGTTTCCCTTTGATGTCACTTCCTGTTTCACATTGGCTGAGCAAAATTAAAGAAAAAATTGTTCAGTTATGAGACAAAATGTGTAAAATCATATGTATCATGCCAATTTTCCAAAGAATAAAGATGTTTTCTTTGACTTTTTGTATTTGACGGATAGGCGTTTCACAGGCACTTTAAGACAAGGAAATTGTAGTCGGTAAATTCCCCCCTTATATGGTAATTCTGTCACAGATACCTGCCTGGTTCTGCTGGAGTTTTTCCTCTCCACTGTCACCAATGTGCTGCTCAGGATGGGAGACTGTGGTGAAGTGATTCAGCTCAATCTGCTGACTTCTTCTTTAGATTGTTTGTGGTGTAAAGTGCACTGAGACGACATATGTTGTGACTTGGAGTTATATAAAAAACTGAATTGTAGAGAATAAATAATTTGACATAATAGACTCAGAAAATGTCGTAAAAAATTAGAGAAAATTTATCAAACTGAAAAACAGACTATAAAGACAGAAAAAAATATATTTCTGCAGCACCAGGAGAAACTAAATTCAACTTTTCTGCCTTCTAGACTCCAAGAACAACAAAACATATTTAACAGCTAAAAAAGTGGATTTTGCAGGTTCTGTCCCCTTTAATTTACCTACTGAATAATCTCAATAAGGCTGACATCCATAAAATATCAACGTAACTAAAAAATGGTTGTAAATTTTTATGGCGTTAGATTAAAATGCACAGAAAATACAACAAAAGGTTTACATTTGTTGACATCAAGCAGCTCCTGCATTCACATTTTCTGTCAGTAGAAGCATGTGCTGAGCAACATGTGAAACACTGCGCCCGTTTCATTCTGAATGTAAATCTGATGTCAAGTTGAAAGCTGAAGAGGGAACGTGTGGGTGGCAATCGCTTCCAGCTTAGACCCTCTGAGAGAACTGCGAGAGAGACAGAGTTAAAAGAGTGGGAGGGAGGGATGTAGACACACATGAGTAAGAGGTTGGTTAAAAAAAAGAAGAAACTGTGTGTGTGTGTGTGTGTGTGTGTGTGTGTGTGGGTGGCTGTGGTCGGTGCTAAGTGCTCGTGTAGGAGTAGCAGAGACAGTGCAAGAGCAAGACTGTATGAAGCGAAGACAGGATGACAGCTGAAAAGAGGAAAAACGAAGAGAAAGAACATTTGGGGGAGTGGTAACAAGAGGTAGAGCTGGAAGCTGCGCTGAGGAAGGGGGATGGAGGCTGAAGAGGGAGTGGGTGTCTTAATAGCGCTGAAATGCTCAGGGCTTTTTGTATGTTTGCCTTTGTTATGATGGAAAGCTGCTTGGCTCCCTGTTTGCTTCTGATCCATGAACTCTGGCTACAAAAACAGGCAGCCTCTTCTGTGTAATATTATTCAACCAACAACCTGAGACTGGAAACGCTGCCAGAGCCAAGCAGGTGAACGTAAAGGCGTGCACGTCGCCCGCCACCGTTCAGGCCAGAGTTTCACACCAAGAAACTGAGAAGAATCCTTGTTCGGTTCGTTCTTTGGTTTGTCCGTTTCAACATAAAATCTCAAAAAGAAAAAAAAGCAACATTTTTTTTATTTTCAAAACCTAAACTGTAAAAATGTAAAATCAAACTGATTAAAATGTTTCAGATTTTTTGCTTTAGCTACCTAAATCCAGAACTAGATACAGCACAGTGGTCGCATATATGACCCCTGTACGTACGCAAAGCACCAATGCAGAACTCACCAGAACAGATTTATTGTTTATAGTCGGGGGGGGGGGGGGGGGCTTCATCGGTGGTCCGGATTAATAGCCCTTCATCAGAGATAAAGAAAATAATTGAATAAAAAATTGGAAGCTCCTATGTTGAATATGTGTTAAGTTTTAAAATTTTTGTATGTCCAAACACCCACTTTTCAGATGGAGCCCCCCACTCAAATATGGGGTCTATCTTAAAACCGTTGGCTGGTGCAGTGTAGGTCGGACACATCTACATTCCTGACAAATTTCATGCTGATCCGTGAGAGAAAAAAGAAAACAAAAAACAAGAATGAAGGAATGAATGAATGAATGAATGAATGAATGAATGAATGAATGAATAAATAAATAAATAAATAAATAAATAAATAAATAAATAAATAAATAAATAAATAAATAGTACAAAAACAATACGACCCCTGCTTTGCGTGTGGGGGTCATAATAAAATGGTTTACGTTTTAACTTGTAATACTGGAAATGATGGAAGTCGCCTAAGAGGATGAATTTATAGTGTCTGAAAGTCTAAAAAATGGAAAACTATTCTAAAGATATTGGCAATAACTGCACCCAAATCTGACTCTGCATAAGTTTAAAAACTAAAGCAACATTGTTCACAGGAAACATCTCTCAGCTTATTATAAAAAGCCTGAAGTTTTCTGAAGTGAAAACATGAAAACATGACGCGTCAGAGTTGTGATGTTTTCCAGTTCCACCAGAAAGTAACAAATGGTGCACTAACAAAATATAACACTTGTCTTTGCTTTAACCACTTAAATGAAAAACAATGATAATTTAATAAATAGCCTTTTTCAATTTTGCAATTGCCGTTCCTCTAATTTAACTGTAATACAAAAAACTAAACAACAGATTATTTGTTTTATTTTGAAACTGAAAAACAAAAGAACAAAACATACGGATTGAGAAGGGGGTGGAGTTATGACTGGGAGGGGGTGGAGTTATGAGTGGGAGGAGTGGAGTTATCACTGGGAGGGGGTGGAGTTATGATTGAGAAGGGGTGGGGTTATGATTGGGAGGGGGTGGAGTTATGATTGGGAGGGGGTGGAGTTATCACTGGGAGGGGGTGGAGTTATGACTGGGAGGGGTGGAGTTATGATTGAGAGGGGGTGGGGATATATGCTTATTCAGCACTGGCAGCCATCTTTAATTTGATTTCCTGACAAAGTTAATCGTTTATAGATATGATTTTCTGAGAGTTTTGTTAAAATCCATAAATGTTCATGTGATATTTTGCTAACAGATAAACACAGGCTTTTATTTGCTGAATGGGTGCTCAGTGGGTGCTTATTAAATATGGTTGTTTTACATGAGGTATGAGCAGGTTGCAAGAAGCACCTGTAGATCTTCAGTATTAAACATTTGAGTAGTTTTAGCCTAAATATCTTGGAAGCATTTAAATGTCTTACATCTAACTGGTACAAATAAGTTAATATGGCTTCTTATGAAAGCAAAATGTTGCAGGTCTTTTTAGGTTTTGGTCAGTTGAAGCTTTCTGATGATTAAAGTCTACAATCTAAAGCAGGGGTTCTCTAACGTTCTGGGTCGGGGGACCCATTACAAGGGTAAAAAAATTCCAGGGACCCCCTTATAAACCCCATGCTGTTTTAAAAATAGTTTTCTGTCTCCTAAATGCCATGAGAATATTATCTTTTGTTTGGTTTATGTTTGTTTTACTTGTGTATTGTTCTACATAAGCATTTTTTAAAATACAAATGAAATGAGCAATTTATAAATATAAAGATACGACTCGCGGACCCCTGTGGGTCCTGGGACCCCAGTTTGAGAACCTCTGATCTAAAGGAGATGTTAGCAGACACAAAGCTGGAGGTTTCAGTTTCCAGCGCTGCCTCAGCTCAGCAGCTTTTCCCCGCAAAAACGACATTTCTGTCAAAGTCCATTTGAGTTTGAGGACTCAGAGCTGGACAGAGAGCGAACAGCTGCAGCTGCAGCTGCAGCATGGTTCCATAAATGAAACATGTGGCTGTGAAAGCCCAACAGTTTGCAGTGTCAGGATGGCTCTGCTGAGGTTTCCCCTGGTGGGTACAGAGCATTCACACTGCTGCTGCCTCATTTCACCTGCTCACGTTCGTGCACCACCGGCCATGGAGCTGCCAGACAAAGTGCTGCTTTTACCTCAGAGTCTACAGGTAGCTGGACAGGTGGAGGTCAAACCGCATGTGAACACCTGGCTCTGTCACAGCCTCAGCAGCCTCTTCCAGCGTTTTGACGTGTTTTTAATCTTTTTTAGATTTCTCCACGCAGCTCATATTGTCCTGACGGTGCAGAGCTGAACAACATGCAGTCAAAGAATCGATTCTCAAACACATAAAAAGCCACGAGGTCTGAGACTTTCTGCAGGTTCTGAGGTTTCCTGCAGTTAGCAGATAAATATAACTGTTTCACAAGAAAAAGGTAGGGGGGATTTCTTGGGGGGAAAAACACATAACGCTGGCAACGTTTTCTACATTTATTGTGTGATTTGTTAGCTTTCAGAGTAGGTGATGAGGACAACTCTCAGCTACTTCCACACCAGGTTTCAACTCATTCAAAGTTCATTAGTTGTATAGTTGTACAGTAATTTTTGTTTACACCTAATTTTTTTTGCAGCTGGCAATAATTATGAATCAGCTAAATCAATCTATTAAGAAGCTCTGAGATTATCTGAGAAGATAATCCTGGATGGTAGAGTAATCTTTGCAAGTTTAATATTTCTGTTTTTAGAAGGAAAAATTAAATAAAAAAGCAGCCTTGAGAAAAAAGCACAAGCAAGTTTTCAAACACCAAATAGAGAAATCAATGTTAAACATTTAGAACATTATTAGACATAGAAGAAAATCTGTGCAAAAACATAATCTGGTCTGAACAAAAACACTAAAGAATCAAGAGAAACTTTTTCCACTTTTAGTAAAAACCTGGGAGGTAACCAAACAGCACAATCCTTCCATCACAGCTGGTCTGAACAGAAACCACAGCTTCGGAATAGTAAAATTTATAAATATACAAATAAATACGTGTTTTCTTTACTCAACTCAACACTTTATTACTCCTCAGAGAAATTTTAAGTTAATATTTTCTTTGACAAAAGCAGTTTTCATAAAGCGACGTGAGTAAAATGTCAGAACTTTTGGTTGTAATGATAGAGCCATTTAGAGGCTATTTGCTGTCGTCATCATCGATGTGTTTTAAGGTTGAGTTGTGAGCAGCAGAGCTGAGCTGTCAATCATCTGACTGTCTCCTCTTTGCTTTTTACTGGAAGAGGTGAGCGAGCGACTTTTCTGCAAACGCTGCAGCTTAAAATAAAAAGAAACAAAAGACGGGGCTAATTTTGTCTCTTGCTTTCTGTTTGTTCTTTTTGCTAAAAATATCCAATCTCTTCAACAACAGAGAACAGTGGAAACAGGATATTAGTTGTCAAAGTACAGTTTGTGTAATCTGGAGTCAGCAGAGAAAAGGTAATGAGCAGAAGTGCCTTTAAATAAAGTGTAAATAAAGTGTAATTATTAAGTATAATTTTTAAATAAGATTGTTCTTTTTTTAACCAGAAAGTATTTTTTCTGCTCACTTCCTTTTTGACCTTTAAGGGCAGGGCTAATCAACTAGCGGCCCGCGGGCCACATCCGGCCGAGTGACCAAAGTTCAGCCCGCCAATTGGTTCATTTATCTCTTAAGCCCAAAAGCCCCGGTTTTCTACTTTAATTACTTTAAGTTCTTTTAGTTAAACATTGACATTTTTGGTATTTAAAGAAATGTCAGAATATTGGCTACAAGCTAGTATAAAACCATTTCTATGAACTCTCAAGACAGTTAAAATTACAAGCAGTTGAAGATAAAACTATGAAAGTGAAAATAAAATCGGTTAAAAAATTTGGCAAGTCAGAGATGTTAAAATAATATTTGTGTTAAATATGAGGCAGAATGTGTTATTTTTGTTTTTAATATTATCGCTACTTTTAGAGGGTTCTGTATGTTGTATTCATGATTAAATGCAGCAAAATAAACTATTTCAAAGGTAACAGATCTTTGTAATACTTGGTTTATTTACATAATCACTTTAATTGCTGGATGTTTGGCCCCTCAGCTGTTAACCTGCAGTAACTGTGGCCCAGGGAGTAGTTTAGCTGAATAGCCCTGGTTTAGGATTGTCCTCTTATCTTATAGTTTCTCTGAACTCTGAAGCTCGTCACACACCTGCTGTTCATCTATAATCATCCCAGCTCTCACTCACTAATCAACCCGTCCCAGCAGATAAAGCCTCTGCTGTCAGAGCTTCTTACATAACACCTCCAGTCACTCCTGCTTTTTGTCACATATAGCTCTGAGCTCGTTTTCCATTTACTAAAATACTTTTTTTTTGGATTTATACCTGCCTGCCTGTAACCTGCTGCAGTGCACTCATCAAACCTGCAATATTTTTCCCCTGCAAACAAATCTGCAGCAACAATATCTGCTATAAAACTGCTCAGTTTTTAAATAAAACATGAGCAGAACTTAAATGAATTTTAGGAAAACAAAAAATAAGAGAGAAACATAAACATGTCCTACCTAGATCAGGTGGGTCTCTTGTGCTTTGTGTCCAAACTTCTGAAGATTAGGTTTTCAGTTTACAGAAAGGGACCCCCCCCCCCACAGAAAGCTGGTGTCAACAAACACAGGAGGTGACCCCAGCCTGAGCTCCTCTGAGTCTCTGTGTGAGCCTGAAACCTCTGCAGCCCCGTGGACTCTGCTGCATCCGGTCAAGTATTGCCACTTGCTCTGAGCTCCAAAAAAAAAAAAAAAAAAAAAAGCACACAGTGATACAGACGCCTAGAAAGAAGCGAGCGCGTCTGCAATCAGCACCTGCCGACAGGCGTTAACGACACCGCAGGCATCTTTCTGCTGGTCTGATGAGCAGGCGACCATCCTCTGGTGGCTCTGTAAGGCCGTGGAAAAGTTCCAGACAAAAAAAAAAAAAAAAGGTATTGCTCATAAAGTCAATGAAGCCTATAGAAAAAGGACCAATCAAGAGAAGTAAAGCAAAGCAAACAAAACTAACTGCACTACAAAAGCTCAAAGCTGCAAAAACACGTCCATGTAAATAGAAATCTGAATCAGTTGACCTTTAAATCTATAGATAAATCATCTACCTCCAAAGGCACCTGGAATTAGGGGCTCCAAGTTATTTAACATATTAAAACAACAAAGATTCAAGGAAATTACTAATAACTTTTGGTAAAATGCTTATAAATGTCTTATAAAATTACAAACTAGATTTTATAGATATATTAAGGAAATGGTATAAGTTGAACTATTTAATAGATAGGAAAGGCCATTAAGTGCAATTATTTGAGCAGTGCCACACCTAACATCCCTACATGAAGATTATTAAGACTTCTAAGCTGAAAAAAAGTTGCACTAAAACAGGTCAAACTACAGAAACACGCAGGAGTGAGCTGATTGGCCTGTTGGTGGGAGGATGTCCTGTCACCTGCAAAGGTAAACTCCCAACTGCGAGCTTTTTACTTTTCTAAAGTGCTAAATTTACTGCAAACGTGCCCCAGAAGTGCCAGCCTGAAGGGTGCCGCTTTAAAAAGTAGGCCGCTGTTCGTTATCCCGCATCTTCAGATTAATTAGTGAGAGGTAAGACGACAGGGGAAAAACAAACACTCCCAAAGCCAGCCTGAGTGTTATCATTTCACACCGAGGCAGCGCTCATCCTCCCCCCGCCTCCCCCCGGCGGCGGCAGCAGCAGCCTGCTTCTGGAGCTCCGGCAGCAGCGGCTGGTCCGCGGCGGGCGGTCCGGACGAGAGCTCCTCCTCCCCGGCCTCTTCCCGTCCTCTCTCCCCGTCGCCCTCCGGCCCGAGCCCGCGCGCGCAATCCCGGTGACCGAAAGGAGCTCCGCTGAGGGCAGTTCCTCTCATCTTTTAGACGGAAATGTTTCTGGGGTGGTCTCCTTTCAGCGCGCGCCCGCCTTGCGCATGTCAGATGATGGAACTTGCCAGGGATGGAAGGATGGGGTGGGTTAAATCAGTTTAAATCTGATCAAAAGCTAGAGGAGGGGGTGCGGCGCGTGCAGGAGGAGTGTGCGTGAAGGTGCGGTGCGCCAAAAGAAGAAACGCGCTTGGCTCTGCGCCTCTTTGTGTTTCCTCTCCAGCGTGCGAGCAGCCTCAGAGCAAACGCATCGGAAGCTTCAGTTTCCAATGCAGAAAGCAGACAGAGCACATGACTGAACACCTTGTAGAATAAAAAAGAGGGGTTACAGAAAGTCTAAAGGCAGCCAGGCTCATCCATCCCAAAAGCTGACAGGCGCTGGTCGCAACTTAGTCCCTCAGCCTCCTCCTTCCCACCGAACGGCGCGTCATCTTTAATTAATCCTCCTGGCAAGTGAGCAAATGATGAGGCAGCGCGTCCCGCCTGCTGCACGGATGGAGATAATCCTGCACAGGTGGACAGCAGGACAGCAGCGCGCCGATGCCCCGCGCTTCTGAGAGGAGCTCCGACAGAGAGCGCGAGGCTGGGAGAGGGATGCTCAGGAGGGGTGGGGCTGCATGGATCCCTGCAGGGACCAGGGCTGAGTTTAAACACTCATCACTTGGTTTCCAGCCTGAGTACTTCTGATTTTCTGCCTCTCAACCGTTTCTCATCTCTCACCTTCTGCAGCAGGAAGAGCAGCCTGGAAGTTTGGATTGGTTCAAGTATAACAAGTTGGAACAATGAAAAATAAGTAAGGACTGAGTGGAATAAATTAAACACATTAAAGTGTCTGTGACATGCTTATCAATTAAATACAAAAAAAACAAAGAAAATATCTTCACATTTAGGAAAACTAGCATAAAACACATGATTTAACCCATTATGTCACATAACTGGCATATTTTCCTTTGAATCTGACTCAGCTAAAGTGAAACAGGAAGTGACATCAAAGGGAAACTCTATAAGACAGAAAACGCTTTGGTCTTTGTTTATTAAAACAATATTATTTAAACTCCAACTCTTCTTCATCTCTTTCTTACAGGGACTAAAATTATCTAAAGAAACATCAGAAAATTCCCTGCTGTCTGTGTTGTTAGCCGTTGTAGCATCGCTCTGTTTGTTCCCCTTTATCATCACTTCCTGTTACTTCCCATGCAAATATCTCAACGACTGTTCCTCTCAGTGGTGTGAAATTGTTTTTGCAATATGTTTTCCGTGTCATCTTTTCAAAAGTGCAGTCACATTTATCGCAAAAAATTGATGTCACAGGCACTTTAAATGTTGAGGAACTTGATTTTTATAGCTGCAACAGTTTTCTACCAGGTTGTTTCAGGTCGTAGTCCCTCTTCCAATAGTCTGTAACTGAGGAGAGCAGCTTTGGAGGTTTTTAGAGGGGATGTTGTTAAAAATACTTTTATGTTTTGATCATGATTCTCTAAATAATCCCATGCCAGAGACACTAATGCACCCCCATATCATCAGAGAGGCAGGCATTTGAACTGCACGCAGACAACAAGTCAAACTGTCCCTCTCAGAGGACGTGGCGTTTGTGGTTTCCAAAAATAATTTAGAATTTTGATTCATCTCACAGAACAACTGAGCTTTGGTTTCTGTGGGGTTTTCAGCTTCTTTGCATGATAGAGCTTTAAGCAGCATTTGCACGGTGACAGAGGTTTTAAAAGTATTCACATTAATTACTCAGGTAAAAATATAGATACTTTAGGTTTAAAAATACTTTTTGAAAAGTGGAAGTATCGACTCAAGCTTTTTACTTAAGTAAACATACTAGGTGTAAAACTACTTAAAGTATAAAAGTAAAAGTAATGAGGAAAAAACCATTAAGAACAAAAGCTTAGGCCACACCACAGAGATCTATAGTGCTTAACCACCTTCCAAAAACGCCTTGATCTCAAGATCATAATGACTATAATGTTGTATTAAAATATTGACCAGGTCATCACTGTAAATGATAGCTTACATGGTAAAATAAAGGCTTATATAATGTTGAAAAGTTTGAGCTGCAATAGGCCAGTAGTTCCCAACCTCAGGGGGTGGTAACCTCTGGTCTTGTGTATTTTCTGATTACGTGGATCTATATTGAATATTTAGAATCTGTGTGGTAAACTCAGATCAAAGCTGAATATTTTCATCTTCTGTGGGATTGTGACCTTTTGACACCCCGATGACATCATTGTTTGCGTATTTGTTTATTGAAATGCCATTTAAATCGAAGAGATAATCAATACAAATCTGCTAATTTTTGCTGGGCGCCGTATACCATTTTGTACCGAAAAACGTTTTTTTATTTTATTTTATTTTTTTGTTATGATATGAATTTTCTGAACACCGGACACCCCAGTTTAAAAAGCCTGAACATGTTCAGAACGTTTCGTCGCGGTCGCCAGTGAACTGTTTCCCATGGGACACTTTTCCTCGCAACACCGCTATGTGTATTAGCATGCTAACGTTATTGTTGGAGCAGCTTGTTGCAGTAACTGGCTGCTGGTGGTGTTTCAGCTGCTTATATTGACTGAAGTTAAAATTTTTTTTTTACCATTTTCACCATTGCTGAACGCATACACAATGATAGACCAGATAATGATCTTTTTTCAACCGAACATGATGATGAACTAAATGCGTAATTACTGTCTACAACCACGCAAAGCAGAAAAGATGTACTAGAGGAGGGAAACAGTGACACAGAAGTACAGTAAAAGAAAAAAAAGCAACATTTCTACATTTAATTATCAACTGAGTTGTGATGGAAAAAAAACATTGTCAAATACCGTGAAACGGGTGTAATTGTTGTGATATAAAATTTGACGATCAATTCTTGCTGAGAGGCAACTGAGCCACAGTGCTGCATCGTATACAGTATGATGACAAGGCAGGATGAAAACAAGCCAAAGTGAAATAGAAATAAAATACTTTTAAAATATTTTTAAAAAATTAGGGAGTAGAAAGTAGCCTGAAAAATAATTACTCCAGTTTAGTATAAACAACCAGAGTTTCTACTTAAGTAAGGTAAAGTATTTGTACTTCACTACTTGACATCTCTGCCAGGGTGAACTGTGTTTTTTTACAAACACTAAACCACCTCCCTGTGCTTTTCACACACCTTCAGACTCAACAAAACACAAACCAGTCATTTCTAACCCAACCACTGCTGATTCCAAACATGCTTTATAAATCCAGAAGTTCAGCCTGAGAACTACTGAGATCCAGCAAATGTTAAAGTTTACATGTCGGCGTGTTCAGCTCAGAGTGACTGAAGCAAACCATCAGCAGGAGGAGATCTGTTTCCATGACAACTGTTGGTTTGGAGCAACTTTTTCGGCGGCGGCGTTGGAATAAAAACGACACGCTGCTGCCGTATTTAACACAATGCAGTCCTTTATCACCGACTGGCCTCCGCGCAGGAGACAGAAACACTAATGCACGCCTTACAAAGCCTGTTTGTGTGCACTTTTATTCAACACGGAAAACATTCACGTCCAAAAAAAAAAAAAAAGAAAGAAAAAAACGGACAGAAAGCAGCAGCTGCTGCGTTTAAACAGCTCTTCCACCATCAGCATCTTCAAAATCACTTTCAGACTCCACAAAACATTTCACCTACCTCACTCCCTCCTGTAATTTTATCCTCCTCTCTTTTTGTCTTTCCTCCCCTCCTGCTTTTTTCTTCCTCCTTTGTGGCTTTCTCTCTCTAAACAGTTTGTCTCTCTGCTCTATAATTATTTCCATGGTTACCATTAAAGATGGCAAGTTAAGCCTGATGTACTACGGTAGTAATCTCTTCCTCTCCTCCGCCTGTTCCCTCTGTGCTCTCCTCTCATCTGTCGTTTCTTCTTCTTCTTCTTCTTCTTGTGTGACGCTGCTACTTTCAACTGCCTTCTCTTATCTGCTTCCTTCCAACAGTCTTCATGTGCGATCAGCTTAAAATCAATTTTTTAATTTAATTTGGATGCAGCTCCGGTGAACAAATAAAGCTAATAAATATGCAGCTAGTTAGGCAATTTGTCCTGATATCACTTTGAACAACACATTCAGAGGCTGCATGACTTCCTGATGCTTCAGAGAAAACTGCTGGATTGGCTGCATCATTACCTCCAACAACAAAGTTATGTTGCCTGTTCGTCTGTCCGTCCATCCATCCACAAAATTACTCAACAACTTATGGATGGATTTTCATGAACGTTTTACCACAGGTGGGTATTGGCCAAAGAAACACACCATTAAAGAGGCAATTTTATGTGTTTCTCAGGCATATTTAAATTTTATACCATAATAAAGTATCTATGTCACCTTATTAAAATGCTGTTTATATGTTTAAATAGAAAATAAACTTGACTTCTCATCATTTCCGTTTCTAAACACCTTGAAATTGGCCTCGGTCTCTTTAAGAACCTCCTTCCGCTTCTGTCCCGCCCATTTCAACACATCATCACAGCTGCTTCTCTCTACAGAGAGAGGCTCTGCTGTTTATAACCTGGAGCCTTGTGGCAGACTTTGTTGTAATGATAATTAAAAAGAAGCAACATTATACAAGATCTGTTTTGGAAAATTGCATCTCAGGATACATATGAACCTTATTGTCGGACCAGAAAGTATGTTTTCTAAAGAACCGGAGCAATTATGACATATGGTAAGATTATTTCAGTCATTCTCACAGACACACACTACTGATCGTAGTAAACTGTATTTATTTGTGTATAATACAATCTCATGTTTAATTGGACACCCCTATTATTAGCTTAAACAGCATAAAAAATTAAATTTTCATATTACCTCTAATTTCATAGACTTGAGGATTTTTCAGTCTTTATACATATGAGTAAAATGATCATTTGACTGTTTTATCAGTTTTTTTGTTTCATTTTAACAACATGTGTACTAAAAGGTACACAACAACAAATGCATAACAGTAACTACAACAAAACCTATCAATGTGAAATTTATCAATGCTCATTTGTTAACTGGTGTGATATAACAAACAGATAGAGCTATGAGGCTCTAACAAGTGTGGATAGAGCTGAATTAAAAGCCTTCAAAACCAGACTCACCATCATCTGCACCATCTAAATGTTTCTGGTTTTCCTCCTCTGTAATAAAGGCATCAGAATCCAACTTAACAACAACATCATCCTCTGTGTCTCCTGAGCGCCCCCTCTGGTGGGGAAACTTTTTTCAGGTAGACCAACTTTTACAGAACACCGG
>JAUBOC010000048.1:1479140-1489458 GCA_032275365.1 Anablepsoides cearensis
GAAGCTCAGCTTGGAGACACAGCCCAGAGGAGGAGCTGATCCCAAAAGGTGGTTCTAGTCCCAACCAGTGGTTTTTGCTCCTCTGCCTGCTGCCTCAGGGCACTACAGGATTTCTCAAACATGCATGAATGACTCTGGGCATGTTTTTGATGAGAGGATAACACTATAACATGATGTAAAACTCAAAAAAGTTGATTTTACATGATATAGCCCCTTTAAATTTTGGTGATAATCCGGATCACGATAAGGATCCAGGAACAGGAAGCTGACACTAAACTTCCAATCACATCGAATCATTCATAGACGGGTCAACCCCCCGACTGTAGACAGCCAATGGGATTGCCTGAAGCGGACCAATTACGAAGGAACATGGAAATAAAAGTTTAGAAATTTAAATCAAAAAAAGTTACTGTTTGAACTGACTTTAATGTAACAAAATATCAATTTCATGATACATCAGCCTGCGAGTCCTAACAACTTTGTGTTTTGTGTTTATGTTTTTGGATTGTTTCCCCCCATCTGTATTGGAAAGGTCAGCTAGTTAACTTACCCAACCCCCCATTCAGGTCTGTTATCAGATAGATAATGATAAAGTTTTCTTTTAAAAATCATGTTTATTGTGTCTTTTCTTTTATGGCAAAATGTTTTTTTTTTATTCTGATGCTGTTCCAGTCCTTGTGTTGTTTGTAATTTATTACGTTTTTAGTCATTGTAAAGCACTTGTACACAAACAAACATATATGACTAAAAATGTAATAAATCACATGCAACACACACAAATACATACGGCCTTGACGGAGGTTTGCGCTCTCTGAGTGCTTCTAATTTTTTTTTATTTTACACAAAAAACTATTTGTTATAAAATTGTGATATTAAAGAATCCTCTAAAATTCCTATGTAATCTACAGAAAGCTGAACCATTAGAGGGTTTGAGCCACAGGTCATCTGCCCCACGTCCAGCACACTGTCCTCTCCTGTCAGTCCAAACCTGGCAAAGCAATCAGCTCCACTTCCAGAGGAACAAGACCCCAGCTTGTGTCCGCCCCCATGTTTCAGAGATAACATGATGGGGGGCTGACAGGATGGGAGTTGTAACAGGAATCACACGGTGACAGTCCTACACCTGAAAAGTTGGAGCAGAAAATGGAAAGAAAAGAAAGAAATAAAGGAGTTGGAGTCCAGGAGGAGCTGCTGAGACGGTCTTGTATTCAGACAGAATGACGGATGCTTGAACACGGAGGACAGGACTGTACATGTGCTCGCTGCCACCATGCTGGGCCTCGTGCCAGCACACAGAGACAAGAGGACCTTCAGCGTGGTGGTGTGGAACCAGCTGCCAGCTCTCCTGTTTCACCTCTGCATGACCTCCTGACCCCAACGACTTTACTAACTTAACTCAGATTCTCATGATTTGATGTTTAGAAGACAATATAACAAATTTATTAGTGGCCAAAACCAGTGCATTTACTTCATTACAGCCATTTTTCTGAGGATTTTTACCAGTGGAACCAGTTTGGTTGAATAAATTCAACAGTTTATCTTTTAGAAAGTGTGTAAAGAACTTTTACTTTCCTGATTTTTGTGAGCAGTTTTATGACTTTTCTCATCAGAGAAATTTATTTTTACCAAAGTCATTTACTCTTAAGATATTTTTACTTTATTTTTTTCCAAGTACTTCATATATGGCGCGGTATGAGGGCCAAAATTAAGACTATTGCTCAACCAGCGGTTGCTACTTCCTTGTAGCAGGAGGCTATATCTATTCCTAAGCCAGATTAATGATAGGCCGGCAGAATATTCTTGCACAATACATTATATTATATTGTTGTTATTATTAGTAGTTGTATTATGGCTAGTCAGTGTTAATTTTGTTGTTTGTATACTGTCTATAGTCTGTAAAGTAACTAGCATGCACCTCTGTACTGATGCTGCTGTGACACCTGAAGTTCCCCTCGGAGGGACAATAAAGGTTATTTCCATTCTTCTATACCCAACTTGCACGTGGCACTGCAGGAAAGTGCAGTGTGGTTCTCTGGGAGCGGTGGAAGATGTCTTCAAAATTTTAAGTAAAACAATTTGACTATATGAATCATAAATAATATTATTGTAAAACAACAACAACCAGGAGAAAGCGTACAGCAGAGATTCATTATCTACATGTAAATGCTGCAGTGCTTCACTTAACGTTAAACTGTTATCATCACTAATGTTAACAATCTGACTCTGTAGCAAAATGCTTTTCTCTGCTCTCACACAAAGATTTTGTCAATATTAGCTCTACATATTAAGTACAGAATACTCCATCTTTTAGGACACAGGGTTTTTTTTTCTGGTCTTGGTCTTGACTTGGTCCTGGTCCTAAAAGTCTTTGTCTTGTCTTGGTCTCAAGATACTATAGTCTTGGTCTTGACTACAACACTACTGCAAACTGAGAGGCAGGCCGGTGATGGCAAATGAGATTTGTGTTACCACTGGGGAGGCTAGCAACTAGCATGGATAAGCTGGTGTTAGCATCGGAGAGGCTAATTTTGTCCCTCATGCTGTGCCATATTTATAGATCTCTGACCAAACGCACCAGCTCATCACATCCAGACTGAGACTTAAACCATAAACAATAAATGTTGCATCTGTTGGAGTAAAGCACGTCAGACGATTGAAATATAAAGAACACATCAAGCTGTGGATGTAAAACAACAAAAGTCTGTTTAAATATAAGCTTACATCACAGCAGAGAAGCAATAACCCACCAGATAATTTATTTTTACCACTGTCTTTATAACAAGATTTGAGTCATATATTTCCAAATGTTGCTTAACTTTAAATCTTAACTCATCCTTTTTTACACTTTTGATATGAAAAAGATTTGAACCAGAGAAAAACTAAAATAAATCATCCATCATGTAAAGGAGAAAACATATAAAGACCAGCTATAAACAGTTGATAATGGTTCAAATGGCATTTTTTTAAATCACATTAAGGGTTTTAGTGTCTGTTGAACACCTTCCTGCTGTTTGAAATAAATACGTTTATTTCCTGTGTCACACTGCTGTAAGTCTAAAAAAAATCTTTAGTTACCAACAAGAGGAATCAATGAACAGCGGGTTCACTTCACTTCATCATGAACTTCATGACTTCCTGCAGATTTGAATCCGAGTCTTTGCAAATAAAATCCCACATCTCCAACCTGTAAAACGCAGCCACCTGCTGACGGCGCACCATCCACCCACAGCAGCGGCTCTGCTGTCCAGATATCACAAAGTCATCTGTGAGTCATCCATACTTGCCAACTGCTGCTGTGTTTCAGCACATGGGATAATCTAGAGACACTGATTAACATCCAATTATTTTCTGTCAATACAAGAGTACAGCTCTTTTCAGATTACCTGATACTTTTACAGTAAATACATCTGACTTGTTTTTACACCATGAATTCATTTTGACTGATTGTTAGAATCCAATCAAAGAAATTCTAAAAGCTTCATAACAGCTTCTTTTATTTAAGAAAACAGATGGTGAGTAAAAACCAAAAACAAGCATCCAAACTGATCAAGTCACTATAAGGCACTGTAGGCTGTTTAGTTTTGTAAATTTAAAAAAATATATTTTAACACGGACTGAGCCATTTTATTTACACACAAAGCATTCTGGGTAAATGATGACGTGGCTAGGTCATCGGATAGGTCAATCGGACCTTGTTGACATCATCATTTACCCAGAATGCTTTGTGTGTAAATAAAATGGCTCCGTCCATGTTCAAATATATTTTATAAATTTTAGTTAAAAAATTTAAAAACTAAACAGCCTACAGTATTTTTACAGTCTTTATTTTACAGTTAAAATAAATGTTTATCAAATAAAGTCTAATGTTACAACTAATCATGGATCTCTTTAAAAGCAGAAGCAATGCTGCACCAACAAGAACTTCCAGGATTAGTTTCTTTTTAGCAGAGACACAAATATGAAACTTTCCTCAGACATATGTTAAACCTGCATGAGAGCAGGAACATATTGCTGTCTTTGTCACATCCACCTACACATGTTTTGGAACCAAACCACTTGCAGGAATATTGAGCTGTGAAGACAGAACTCAAACACTTTGAATCGCTGTGCTTTTTTAAATTTTCTCATGGATGCTGAAAAGCTGCGAGGGGAAAAATGTGAACAAACCAGGTGATAACCTCCCACAGATCCTGCTTCACAGATTATAGACAGAAAAAAATAAAATAAATCAACTTTGTTTTAATGTTGAGGGAAGAGCAACAGAAGACTACTCATGCAGATGCGCACTATGTGCAGGAGAACAGAACCGCAGCCTACAGGTGTTTCATGATCAGAAAGTAAGAGACAGAAAATCCTTTTAATATCCTTTTTTCTCCCGACTCTCCTCTCAGTCTGCTGTGTGCAGATTTGAAATTAAAAAGTCGTCAAGCATAAAGTGAAACATCTAATTTGAGCCCAGATTTATAAAAACACTGTAAGGCAGACCTTATATCTGGTGAAATTAAGACGTTTGGACAGGAAAATGGAGATAATTGTCTTAATCAGTTGCAACAAATAACATTTTCCTATCTTTTAATGTTGAGGAATGACAGATTAGAGATGTGTAATCTCATGCTCAGAGGGTGACACTCAGCTACTACCACCCCGTGTTTTAGTTCAGTATCTGTAAAACGGATACATTTATAGTATTTTCTGTGTTTTCTGATGTCGGCTGCTGTCAGGCAAAGAGACCGGAAGGAGAACCAGGATGTGGAACAGAAACTAATAATCAGCTGCTGATGGATTTTTATGATTACATAAAGAACATTAATCACATTTAAATGAAAAAAAGCTGATATTTTGTTTGTGAAAGTTGAATAAACAGGAGTTTTGGAGAACAATCTCACAGCTAACGAATCTGTTTGAAAACACCAAACACTTTCTTTAACTGACAGCTGTTTGTTCCTTTACCTCAGGGGTGTCCAAAGTGTGGCCCGGGGGCCATTTGTGGCCTGAACTGATTTTCTGTGGCTCCTGAAGAATTAATTTGTTTACAAATTTGTCCCCCGGCACAGGTGTAGATGGAGACTTTCTATTTTTTAATTAAGACAAAATGATCACAGACAAAGTAAAATCTTTTTCCAATAACAAATTGGCAACAACACCAATTATTTGTCTTTAAATAACCAGGATCTCAGCTTTTTACACATCTATCTAGTGACTTCTACTGAAAAGCTGAATTTGCTGCACTCCAATCTGCTTTTAATTAATTTATTAAATTCATCTGAATACAGCAAGCATTTTCAATGAAAGAGTGACCTAAATCCTAATTTTATTGATCAGAATTGACTAAATTGGGTTCTTTATTTCCCAATTACAACCTAGAAATCTGTTTATTCCAATAAGGAAAACCTGCAAAACACTTAACTTCTGGATCTAGATTAATTTACACATCCATTTCCAGCAATAAATCTGACTACTTTATTTGTTTAATTAAAGTATTTAAAGCTTAGTTTATTGTTGAGCAGGTAAAAGAAAAACATTTTTGTCCCTCAAGTCCTTCTGACTTTCTGATTTTGGCCCATGTGACAAAATGTTTGGAGACCCCTGGTATAGAAGCTCCAAACATCTGTTGATATGAAATAATTCAGCAATGAGGGAAAATATGAAACATGTGAAACAGCTCTGACCTTGTGCCGACACACAGGTATAAATAGGACTTACAGCACGTCACCTCCAGTTACAACTGATGTAAAATACAGCAACACGTTTCATTCAAGGACGTTTCAGTAAAATCATTAAAGCTGTTTGAAGAGATCACGGTTTGTTGTGCTATTCATGAAGGTCGTTCTGTGTTCAGAGAACATGGAAAGAAAAACAGGATTTTACCAGTTTCTGAGGGTGAATTTTTAAAAGAGCTGGAATTAAAAACCTTGTGTGTGATTATAAAAGATAGGAAGTGTAATTAACATGCAATAAATACCATAGATGTTTGTTTATGTCTGTGTTGGTTAAAAAGTTTGTCAGCTTCAGTTTGTTATTAAAGCAGCATGACAGACAGTATTTATTATTATTTATTTATTAATAGTTCTGTCAGTTTTATTCTAACATAAATATTTGTCAAACCTCTATGGGTTAAAGTGCCTTTAATAAATGCAATAAATACATGTTGGGCTTCAGTTGAAGTAAATTAAATTAAAGATAATAAATGAACAAATTACAAAATGTAATTACCTCCAAACCTTCTCTGTTTTGGTCCATTTTCAATATTTTTGTCATCTGACTGCAGAGCTGAACAGAATTAAAAAAGCTGTTAAAATGTTTTTTTTTTCAACTTTTTCAACAAAAAAAACTACAATATTTAAAGGGGAGCTATCGCGCAAAATTCCCTTTTTACATGTTTTTATGCTTCAATTTCAGTCTGTGTTGCTTTTAGAAGCATTTTTTGACAATATGTAAATGTTTTGTTAGTGTCAGTAAATGAGCTGTTTGAAAAACCTGTGGATTGAGACGTCACAATCCAGGTGACCTAGCAAAGCCAAGACGAGCCCAGCCCCTCACCTGGTAACCCAAGCGGAGACCCCACCCACTTCTTCACAGGACGACCACGTTTGTTCTGTTTTTTTCCAACCGTCATGGTGAACAGAAATGTGTGGATTAATTTTATTTTATTTTTATGACAATGTCCCTGTGATATTGCCAAATAAAGTTATAGTTTGTGCAAATAATTTGACGATGGACACAGCAGGCTTTACCCACGAACTTTCAGCTGAAGGTAACTTCTGTCTCAATTGATGTAAGTGATGTGTTTAGTGCTGCAGTTCGGCGTGAAAATGGTGTTTTCATTTAGCACAAACTAATGCTGACGGAGCTAACTTAAACAAAAGGTTGGGAAGGTGGAGCTAACATAAACAAAAGGTTGGGAGGGCAGAGCTAACGTAAACCAAAGGTTGGGAGGGCGGAGCTAACGTAAACCAAAGGTTGGGAGGGCGGAGCTAACGTAAACCAAAGGTTGGGAGGGCGGAGCTAACATAAACAAAAGGTTGGGAGGGCGGAGCTAACATAGCAAAAAGTTGGGAAGGCGGAGCTAAGGTAAACAAAAGGTTGGGAAGGCGGAGCTATCATAAAACGCCATGTTGGGAGGGTGGAGCTACTGTAAACCAAAGGTTGGGAGGGTGGAGCTAACATAAACGCCATGTTGAGAGGGCGGAGCTAACGTAAACAAAAAGTTGGGAAGGCGGAGCTAAGATAAACAAAAGGTTGGGAAGGTGGAGCTATCATATAATGCCATGTTGGGAGGGTGGAGCTAACATAAATGTCATGTTGAGAGGGCGGAACTAAGTTAAACAAAATGTTAGTAGGGTGGAGCTAACATAAACGCCATGTTGGGAGGATGGAGCCAATGTAAACCAAAGGTTGGGAGGGCGGAGCTAACGTAAACCAAAGGTTGGGAGGGTGGAGCTAAAGTAAACAAAAGGTTGGGAGGGTGGAGCTAAGATAAACAAAAGGTTGGGAAGGTGGAGCTAACATAAACAAAAAGTTGGGAAGGCGGAGCTAAGATAAACAAAAGGTTGGGAAGGTGGAGCTAACATAAACGTCATGTTGAGAGGGCGTAGCTAAGTTAAACAAAAGGTTGGGAGGGTGGAGCTAACATAAACGCCATGTTGGGAGGATGGAGCTAATGTAAACAAAAGGTTTGGAGGGTGGAGCTAACATATACGCCATGTTGGGAGGGTGGAGCTAATGTAAACAAAAGGTTGGGAGGGTGGAGCTAAGATAAACAAAAGGTTGGGAAGGTGGAGCTAACGTAAACAAAAAGTTGGGAAGGCGGAGCTAACATAAACGTCATGTTGAGAGGGCGTAGCTAAGTTAAACAAAAGGTTGGGAGGGTGGAGCTAACATAAACGCCATGTTGGGAGGATGGAGCTAATGTAAACAAAAGGTTAGGAGGGCGGAGCTAACATATACGCCATGTTGGGAGGGTGGAGCTATTGTAAACAAAAGGTTTGGAGGGCGGAGCTAACATATACGCCATGTTGAGAGGGCGTAGCTAAGTTAAACAAAAGGTTGGGAGGGTGGAGCTAACATAAACGCCATGTTGAGAGGGCGTAGCTAAGTTAAACAAAAGGTTGGGAGGGTGGAGCTAACATAAACGCCATGTTGGGAGGATGGAGCTAATGTAAACAAAAGGTTGGGAGGATGGAGCTAATGTAAACAAAAGGTTGGGAGGGTGGAGCTAATGTAAACAAAAGGTTTGGAGGGCGGAGCTAACATATACGCCATGTTGGGAGGGTGGAGCTAATGTAAACAAAAGGTTGGGAGGGTGTTTCCAACAGCAGTTTATGTGCATAAACAGCTCATTGTGAAAGGAGCTCAGAACTGACCAGGTGAAATCTGATGATCTGAAAATGATTTTGTGTTTTAAATCTAATGAACATGTTTTGTATCACCTACAGATGTAGCATATATTGTTAATTGGTCACCTTTAACAACTTTACTTAATACAATTAAAAAGATGTATTTGCAGATTGGTGTGTGTGGGATTAGATTCTAACATCCTTCATCATTATCATCATCATCAGCTGTTTGAATGAACAAAAGTTTACTAAATTTAAAACAATCAGATTTCTTCAGTAAAACTTGGAGCTGTGTAATTATGTCTTTGTGCAGAAAATGCTAAGTTCACTTGGTGACAAACTGGCAACAAAAGAAAGTTTCTTGCGGCTGTTTCCTGCAGACATGCAGAAACATGATTATTATCGCCCACTACTGAAGGTCAAGCATGTTTGTGGCTCTCTCTGTGTGTTTCTTTGCACCAAAACTTCTAAAACTCGCTAACTTTTGGAGTAAAAGTCGATTAAACCAGTCGCCACAGCCAACCCAGCAAACACTGAGGTGTGGTAGTAGCTGGGAGTCATCCTCAACACAGCCTCAGAGTGTGGCATCACAAAGTATTAAAGTTTGACCACGCTATCATCTTTAAATAAGATGATTTTAGATGATAGGTGGCAGGTGATATGCATCGTTTTACAGAATGTTCAGCCTTTAATTCAATAAGGAAAGATTTCTTCTCCTGCTGAAGTAATTATTTCTCCCATGTGAGGAGGGCTTTGGAGTCCTGCAATAAAAGTAGCACAAAGGATTTCTCTCTGAAGCGCCGTGAACAAATAGAAAAATGAGGTGACCACTTCGGGCTGAGCCTGTTCAATTCAGGTTTGCAGCTTATCCCCCAGTTTCTGTGTTGCTAGGCTGCAAATAACATCATACTATTTCTGCAACACCAGCTTCACGCTATTTAAAATTCACACAGATCTTACCTCGAAGCAGCGAGCTGTTTTCTGGCTCTTATCATACGAACCACCTACTTTCCCCACCACTTCCTGGGGTCAGCTTTGTTTTAATCAGCAGTCTTCCAGCTGTGCATTCGAGGTACCAACGCTGCAGCTGGCTGCAACCGATTCCTGCTTCACACCTGGAATCCTGCTGCCCTTCAGAGAGGCAGCACAAACCTGAAGCCAGCAGCACTCAGACCACTTAGCAGCTGAGGATTGCAGGAAATAGGCAAATTTTCTTTTGCAATTTCACTGGATTCAAAGTGTTTGTGACCAGAAACTCAAACTGTCACCAAATTGTGAAAAACCAGGGTCTATTTTTGAGTGCAAGGTTTGAAAAACTGCTTTGGTGCAGACGAACGCTTTGCATCCTGGGTGTTTTCTCACCAACACTTTTCGATTCATTATGCAGGTGTAAGTGATGTGTCAAGTAACGATGCTGGTGTTTCCATACAGTAAAGATAAATAAACAGGCAGCAGCTGACACAAACATACAGACCAGAGGATCTAGAATTACAGAAACTAAATTAAGAAGGGTTTGAGACTTGGAAACTCCCTGGAGAAAGTCAATCACAGTTTAACGCAGCGTGATGAAAAGGTTGGAAAGCTGAGTCCTTTGTTTGTAAAGCTGTTGGTTTAATGGGTTCACATCCAGACGTGTCTGAAAATAAAGTTAATTTTAATGTTAAAGTTGAGTTCATTCCTCAAACCAAAACATGTTCACAAAATAGATTCTTCCTGTTTTAAATCACTGCAGAAAAAAACATCAGCCAATTTGATAAGTTGGCTAATTAAATCAGCTAACTAAGTTTAATTAAACCTAAGTATAATAAAAACTATAAACAGGAAATCCACATGATGGAATGACAAACAAGATTATCAAAATAGAAAATTAAAAAGTCTCACATTATCGAACAGAAAAGTAAAAACAAAACTAGAAGCACTCAGAGAGTGCATACCTCCGCCACCATGCATGCCCCTTTCATAAGACGGCTCAGTCCGGGCCT
>JAUBOC010000048.1:1563757-1577346 GCA_032275365.1 Anablepsoides cearensis
ATTCCATCACTCACAGTTGAAGAGTACCTATGATAAAAATTACAGTCTTCTACATGCTTTGCAAGTGGGAAAACCTGCAAAATCAACAGTGTATCAAATACTTGTTCTCCCCACTGTATATGTCTCATTCAACCACAATTACATTCACTCTATCCAGGAGGTAACATACTGTATTTCTTTTAATAACAAACTGAATGAAAACAACCAGAAACGAAGTAAAAGTTACGACTTTATACTTCTTGCCCTTTTCAAAAATGTAAGGAGTAGAAAGTACACATAATTGTGTGAAAATTTTAGAAGTAGAAGTAAAAAGTAGTCTGAAAAATAATTATTCAAGTAAAGTACAGATAATCAAAAGTTATACTTGAGTACAGTAACAAAGTATTTGTAATTAGTTACTTTAAAACTCTACTTGGTTGACAGCAAAGACCTGAAAAAAGTGTTTGTGAATTTGGACGGTCTAGTCTTCTGCTTTAATCCTGCCTTCACCCTGGTGTATCTCCTGTCACCTAGCAAACATAACCACGCTAAACAGATGCAAAAATAGATTGAAATTATATATTAGTTTTATAAATATAATAAAACAACAAAATTAGCTTAAAGGTAATATTTGAAGAACTTATGGAGAAGTTTAGGTGCAGGTTTATTTCTCTAAACCACCTCGTTTGATTTCTGACAAGAATAATATTGAAAACATGTCTGATAAAAGCCTTAACAACACAACTGCTTGAAACAGATTTTTATTTAAAATTGTACTCCTTTCTCTCGCTTCATTCGCCATTATGCGCAATGCATTATGGGATATGGTGGGCCGAGAAGGCTCCATCAGACCCGTCTCTTAAACAGGGGCCTTCGGAGGACGCAGCCCCTGAATGTGGACGCAGTCAAAGTTTAACCATGGGGCCACTGAGAGTTGTTGTTTTTTTACACTTCGTAAACTTCGTAAGCAGTGTGAGGTTGACCGCAATTTTTTTTATAAAGACAGATTAAGACACATACAGAATAAAATGTGCCAGTTTAGGTAGAGGTGAGCAGCGATTTTACTGTTTTCGCAATCTAACTTTTTTATGTAAATAAATTTCATAAACTTCCATACGCTTCATTAACAGTAATTTCTGAGATAATTTATCGCAGAGCAAAATTTAACGTGACAGGCCTATGAATATCTACAACTGATTATCTTTTAGAATTTAAATTCAAGATGGCTGCCGCAGTTAAGCAAGCTTAGAAAACACAACAATGGCTTTAACTCAATTTTACAGATACTGAGCCAACATTTTGTGTGGTAGTAGCTGAGAGTCATCCACAAACTCACACGATGTTACATGAGAACATGTTTTTTCATTTCAGGATGAGAATCTAAAACTCAAACAGGTGATATGCATTCCTTTAAGAAATGCTAAGCTTTTAATTATATAAATATAGTTTATCAGTGAGTCATTGTTAATAATTAGCTAAATATTTCAGAGTAGTGTTGCACAGTATTGTGCGTAAAACATTTTTTACGTATGTTTTCCCTGATAGCAAGGTTTAAAGTAACTAAGTACAAATACTTTGTTATTGTACTTAAGTAGAAATTTTGGTTATCTGTACTTTACTTGAGTAATTATTTTTCAGACTACTTTTTACTTCTAAGAAAAGTAAGAAGTAGAAAGTCATTTCTCCTATTTCATTTAAGCTTGTTATTGTTAAAAATAAATACTATCCAGAAAAATTGTGGCTTCTGGATTTAATTTATTTTAGTTGGATGAGAAGTATAAATATGTACCATTCTGATACTGTATTTAGTTTGTACATAATCCATCAAAGCTGCATACCTTTAAAAAAATTATTTGAAGAGGTCACCTCCCAATGAATTTATTTTGGAAAATCTAACTGTTCATTTTTACTAAGTACTTTTACTTTTATTAATTAAGTACATTTTATGACAGAAATTTACTTTTGACACTTAAGTACAAAATAAATCAGATACGTAAAGACTTTTTACTCAAGTAATATTCTTAGAGGAGACTTTAACTTTTACCAAAGTAATTTTATGATAAGATACTTTTACTCAAGTATCACTTTCAGGTACTTTATACAACACTGCTGATAGTGTGAACAGTTTATGCTGCTCTTGTGCACCAAAGACCCTGATTATAACAGTTGTAAAAAAACTTAAAAAGGCGGTTGTGAACTCTGAATTATTCCAGGTATATGAAACATTACGTCAGCGCAGTGAGATACAGAACAAACCTGCTGAACCCTGATTAATTTCTGGTCTCTGAACCAGAATAATGACATCACTGATGGTTCCTCGACATCCTGATACCATCAAGCATCTTTTAGCCGAGGGGGATTGTTGAAAAAAGCCGGAGGCTCAGTCTGCTTTGACATTTAAAAATGCTGACTTTACTCATCTGGGGTGGGGGGATTTGGACCGCAAACTCAAAATGTCTCCAGATTTGGACATGAGGTCCTCTGATTTGTGAAAGGCGGGAGACCTGTCGCCATCAGCCGAAGAGGCTCTCTAAAACTCAGGAATACACGAGTGATTAAAAGCGTATCTCCTGTGCGCTCATCACTTGTGGACTTTGCTGGTATTTCAACTCAACGCTTAAAAAAAAAAAAAAAAAGCTGCCGTAAAGGCGTCTCTGCTGCACTCTTTGGAGAATGAATGGGCTTTCTCCTCTGACAGATCATGTAGTGCACAAGGCTAGATGAATTTCACGCATGCAGTACAGTAATAGCCTAACAGATGATGGTTCTTGGCACAGCCTGAGTTGTGGAGGGGTGTAAGACAGTCCCTTATGTCACATGGGAGAAAGAGAAGGATAGAGAAGAGGGGAGAGGAGTGCTGCAGTGCATTTGGCGGTGTGCTGTCTCTTTAACTACGGTCATGCTTGACAGGAGCCGCTGGATCAAACTACTGTAAAATCGACAGGGCCGGGGACGGCTCCGAGGCTGGCTGCTCGCTTCCAGAGTGTCCATCTGCACTCGTGGACACGTCCATCACAGAGGAGGGAACCAGGAGACAAGCACGGAGGTGGAAAAGCATGTGTGGGTGGTTCAGCATGAGGAGGGTCGACCACAATGGAGGAGGGAAGGAGAAGCTGAAAAGGAGGTGTGAGTTTAAAACGAGGGAGGAAAGAGATTTAGCCAAGATAGGAAGGCCCATCTCTGCTGCTGCCTGCCTCCCACTAACTGCCTGTTCATGTGAGCCGGTACTTGGCATGACTGCAAATGGCTCGCCTGGTACATTTAGCAGAACACACGCTTCAGTGTGGGCTCAAATACATCTGCAACGCTGTGGAGACCCCCACCACCACCCTCTCCCCACCCCCACCCCGAGTGTAAATCTGTATCTCATCACAAATCAGTGTCAAACTATATCAGCCCTCTTTACCACATATTTTATCCCTGAATGTTGAGTCACTGTGCAGCAATAAATATCTCGCAGAGTTACATAATCGCCTCGAGTAACCATGGAGCTTCTAATGTATATGAAACTGGGAAGAGAAACTGTCTGGAGTGCGTGTAAACTTTTATGAAATGTCAAATTAGCTGCAAAACGCACACTTTACTTTCAAATGGATCAAGTTTTAAAAAATCTGTTTTCTCTTGGTTTCAAAGCTTTACCTAAAAGATTTCCATCGTTACTTATTCAATCATTAAGAGTAGATATGAAAATTTCAGCAGATATTGATATCTGATATAATTATTGCTGTTATGGCCGATAACTGATATTTACCGATATTACACAAACACACAAATTATATTATACATATACACACAAACACACTTGGGTCTTTTTTTTTTGATACCGTAAATAAACAAGCAGACCTCTGACATGGCTCTGCAGCGTCAATATCACTATCATGATCAGACAGATGCTGCTCAACCAACCATCTCTCCTCTTAAAACAGAAACACAAATGTAAAAAAGTGGGAAATCAATATCAGACATTAATATTAGCCAGTTTTACATGACCAATATCGATATTCTAAAATATGACCAATATCAGCCGATACCGATGTTAATGCTGATATATCGTGCATCCCTAATTAAGAGGATGGAAAATCTGTACTTTTTTGGCCGATCAGCGATCTTTAAGAAGCCTGACCTGCCGACTGTCAGGTGTTATAAGGTCACAGCACACCTTCAATGTTATAAATCTTATTTTATTGAAAAACACTGAACAATATTGAAGCTAGGACAGGGCGATGATTCAATAACGATATATATCGCGATAAACACGCGTTCAATATTAATAGAAAACATATCCAATATAATATCAATAATTTTAAGGGTGGCTGTGGTGGAGTGGTTAAGGGAGTCGTCCTGGAAGGTTGCCGGTTTGATCCCCCAGCCGTTTCAGTCATTGTGTTCTTGGGCAAGACACTTCAACTGCTTTGCCTACTGATGGTGGCCAGTGAGTCCAGTGGCACTGGTGCATGGCAGCCCCGCCTCTGTCAGAGTGCCTCAGGGCAGCTGTGGCTGTAGCTTACCACCATCAGTGTGTGCATGGGTGAATGTCTGAAGTGTAAAGCCTTGGGGTCCAAGTGGATGTGATAAAGTGCTATATAAGTTCAAGCCATTTACCATTTTTATGCCATTTACTGGTTATTTCTGCAAATATTTCTGATAAAATAAGCTAGGAACTTTAAGCTAAACAACACCAGGAAAGCTTCAAAATAAAAGCTTTAACCTAGGCAACAAAGGTGCGCTAAAATAAATAATCGCTTGTGTTTTATTTTGAAATGTGTAAGCTGAAGTTTCATGTCGAACATTCGAGCGATACAGTGCTAGCTTGCTGGATCGATCCACCATCTTAGGGTTAATACGAAATTTATTATTGATTTAGGATGCTGTTACACTGAAATGAAGCATCTAAAAACTAGAGATGCTCCAACAGCTAAAACCTGCAGCTAAACAAGCTAAGCTAGCAAAAAAAAACTGTATGTTTCAGATATTTTAAGTTTGACAAGAGTCAGACCGATGTTGTCTGAAACTGATCAATAATTATCGATATGGACTGATATGAAACACTTATATCATGATTAATTTTTCAGCCATATCGCCCAGCCCTGCTTTAAACAATACAAACTTGTTTTAACGAACAACAGCCCTGTCTCACAGCAGAGCAAAAGGGGGCAGTGGTTGATTTTCAGACCTTTGCTAAGGCAGAAGATCAGTGGATAAGTTCAACTTCTCAGAAGTATAGGCCGATTGTTGATCTCCCAAAATTAAGGAAATCGGCCCAGATAAAAACTTCTAATTGAACCATTTTGCATAATAAATTAAACACAGTTTCAATGAGCTGTAAGTGCACCAACAAACATATCTGTCAGTAAAATATTACTGCAGAGGGTCAAGGAGCAGCAGATGTTCCCATCTGAAATAAAACGAAACGTTGATTTGCTCTAAAATCAACAGAGGTAAAACAAAAAGTTCTCACTGGTAGGTTTCAAAGGTGCGGTACTGCGCTCACAATTTCCTGGCAATGACTCCATGAGTGGGCTCGCTCACACATACACACACGCAAACTCTGTGGCAGAGCATCTCACCAGCATTATGCAACCAACTTCTATAGCTGCACGCACACAGGAGAGCAGTTTGGCCATTATCTGCTCTGCTCTGAGGGGGGAAAGGAGTGGAGTTAAAAGGAAAAGAGCCGGCTGCAGCCGTTAAACCTGAGCTCTGGTTTCATGTGATCCTCAGATGATGAATCCGGGGGTCATGGCCCAAGTCCAAAATCTGCAAGATTAGAATTTCAGGCTTTTTTTACAACAGGTCTGGGGGCCTGGATCACACACACATCATCGCTCTGTTTCACCCTGTACAGTCACATGCAGCACACCTCCACTCTGAACCCACACACTGCTGTTTCCCACACACACACACACACACTGCTACAACAGGTACTCACACAAACCACGACACCCTCAGTCCTTCAGAGGTGCTCCAAACTTTGTGCTCATCCTGGTCTGACTCCAGCCATCACACTCCGTCCCTTCATCCCCAAACATGCACCCCCAAACACACACACACAGACGCGCCGCAAATTTCGACTGATGTGAGGCAGCTCACTGCAGCACGCCTGCTCACATATAGCATTAGTCACAGTTGCAGAGCAACAATACCGAGGGAATGTGGCTTCACCGTACACCGAAGCGCCTTTCACCCACTCACGCTCCAGCGTGAGGGAACGAAAGAACCGGCAAAGACAAGGAGCCTCTCTTTCTGGTCATCTACATATTCCAGCGAGCCAAACTTTTTACGCACACAGGGCAGGATCCAGTCTGTACAGAGTGTACCGACTGGATCCCACTCGCTACAGCTCGCTCTATGATCCGAGTCCAGAATCATAGAAAAACAGCATTTAGTGCACACACTCTTTATTTTATTCTGCTGCACCTAACAGCAAATAAAAACTGAAAATACACCGTGAAGATGAGAGAGAGAGAGAGAGAGAGAGAGAGAGAGAGAGAGAGACAGAGTAAGTCGGGTACAACCCGTGTCTGTACAGGTAGAACCTCACGGGGATCAAAACTGTGAGAAAATTGGCAAATTTACCTCCATAGTCTTGCTGAATTCTGAGCATTTGTGACCAGCGAGCCCCGCTAGCATCCCGATTTATTTTTTATTTTTTTGAAAATCAGAGCTTGGGCAGATTTGATCGGGCCCACCTCAGTCGGTGTGCACAAATTACACGGGGACAATTTGGGAGTGGGAGTGTCTTTTTTTTTCTTTTTCCTCAAGTCAATTCCATAAAAATGTAAAACTTACTGTATTTTCCTCATGTTTGACATCTCTGCTCTTAACATTCAGTTTATCAGTTCACAAAGATAATAGTAATTTCTGGAAATGAACAAACTCCATAGAAAGGCAAAGATGGAGATCTTAAATGCCCCTTTTCCACTAGTGTCACCTAGTGTAGTGTCAGAACGGTCAGTATCAGAACGGTCAGTGTCGGTACGGTCAGTGTCGGAACGGTCAGTGTCAGAACGGTCAGTGTCGGAACGGTCAGGGTCAGAACGGTCAGTGTCGGAACAGTCAGTGTCGGAACGGTCAGTGTCGGTACGGTCAGTGTCGGAACGGTCAGGGTCAGAACGGTCAGTGTCGGAACAGTCAGTGTCGGAACGGTCAGTGTCGGAACGGTCAGTGTCGGAACGGTCAGTGTCGGAACGGTCAGTGTCGGAACGGTCAGTGTCGGTACGGTCAGTGTTGGAACGGTCAGGGTCAGAACGGTCAGTGTCGGAACGGTCAGTGTCGGAACGGTCAGGGTCAGAACGGTCAGTGTCGGAACGGTCAGTGTCGGTACGGTCAGTGTCGGAACGGTCAGGGTCAGAACGGTCAGTGTCGGAACGGTCAGTGTCGGTACGGTCAGTGTTGGAACCGGACTGGAACGTCAGTCCGGTTCCAGTGGGTTTGTTTTGGACATTTCCACAGTCTGAAAATTGTTGTCACACATATTTGCCTGATGGTGGCGGTGATGCTGTTTGTAGGCAACCATTAAAGGTAGCAGTACGTTTGAACCGGTTTGAACCGCTCCTTCCATTGTGGTCCTTAATCATGCGGTAATCACACGTCAACTTTTTCAGTTTGTCCCGACATTGCTTCAGGGGTTCTCTCGTAGTCACGAGTTGCCCATCAGCTCCGACGACTCCCTGAACACTTTTTAGTTGCGAGTCGAACCGTCTGGCTCGCTTTGAATTTTCTCCTCTGCCACCGAGCACAAAAAACTCCTGCACCTCAGCATTGGACCATGGTGTGGATTTCTGTTCTGCCATTGTGAATGTCACTGCTACCAATTGAAAAAAATGGCTCCTTGAGTTGTTGCTTTAAAGGCAGCTTAGTGACTCCACCCCCTAACCAATCAGTGACGCACGCTGTTCTGGCGTCGCATTTTGGTGTCGACTGGGACCGTTTGGAACCACAACGAAGTAGGTACTAAAAAAAGGACTGGTTCCATGTGTTTCGCGTGGTTGGTGGAGGTGGTTTTTGGGTTTTTTGAAAAAAAGTTAATGCGCAAAATGAGAGATGGAAACACCTTTGCCGAATAAGTTCTGAAATTTTAAAAATTTGCTAAAAATTCCAATTAAAATTGGATGGAAACAACTAATGTCACTGCTACAATTGAAAAAAATGGCGCCTCGATTTGTGGTAAAGGCAGCTCAGAAGCAACCAGTGACTCCACCCCCCTAACTAATCAGTGACAAACGGTGTTCTGGCACTTTGGTGTCAGCTGGGACCGCTTGGAACCACAACAAAGTAGGTACTAAAAAAAGGACTGGTTCCATGAATCTGGCCTAATGGAAATGGCTTGGAACCGTACCGAACCGAGCCAGCCTGAACTGGTACTAGTGGGAAAGGGGGATAGCAAGAGATAAATCAACCTAATTCAACATTCTAATAAAACTGGAAAATAAAGATTTGGAAAGATAAAAAGTTAAAACCAGAGTTTGCCGAGGACCACTGTTCCGGACCTTTTGACCCGATCCACAAACCCAGGTTTGAATGTAAAGTTTGAGAAGCCCTGCTCTCAGTTCAGGGGGTCTTATCTCCTCCAAACTCCCCTCAGAGTGAGCTTCCTGGCAGCAGTTATTCTCCATCAGACCCGCTGCTGAGGAACGCAGGGTCTGCACTAGCAGGAGTAGATGAGGACAGCGGCGCACACCTCATTACAATACTATCAAATTGCGGCACGCGCTGCAGCCGGATCTCCATGTACCTGAGCGCGCGCGCCTTTCAGCGGGCATCTGTCTACAAGGAGGGGACGCAGTCTGGAGCTCATGCACCTGTCGGATGTGGCGCTTTGAGAGACGGCAGGCAGGGAGGAGAGGGGGCAGAGAGGGGATGGAGGGGAACGGCGGAGGAGGAAGAGGAGGACAGAAAAGACAGATGCAGTGAAAAAAAAAAAATATTGAAGGAGGGATATCAGCTCCGCCTTACCTTGAAAGGGAACATAGGACATGTTCCAACAGCATCGGACGGTGCGGCTCTGCGTCTCTCGGTGCTCAGAAGTAACGGCGGGAGCAAATTACAAATAAATCTGGGAGAAAATAAATAAAATAATAAAATAAAAACGCACGCGGTTTACTCTGCTGTTTACAGACGCAGGAGGAGGAGGAGGAGGATGAAGAGGAGAGGCCAATATTCCGCTGTTATAAAAACTGGCATCATAATCCACGACCGCTTCTGAGAGCGCCCGGTGCGAGGTGCGTAAAATACAGGAAGCAGGGATATGTGTGTGTGTCTGCGTGCGTGCGTGCGAGTGTGTGTGTTTATTTGCACGCTGCCGCTGAGGTGTGAGGGTGAAGCACGAGTGACTATGTGCGCGTGTGTGTGTGTATGAGAGCGCGCGAGAGGGGAAAAAAACAGGGGGGTGGAGGATTGCGCGCGCGCGTGTTTGCATGTGTGTGGGCGCGCGCAGGTTTGCCAATAATCTCCGACCGATTTTCGTTTTTTTAACATTTCTGAGCTCGCCTCCCGGAATAGAGCCGCTGTTATTTTAATTTTAAATTAAAAAAAAAAAAAAAGTATAAATGTTCTACTTCAGTGCGTGCGTGCGTGAGTGCGCGCGCAAAGCCTCTGATATAATTCACTTATAGCCTGAAAAAAGATATTCGAATCAATATTAGATGTATTTAAAAGCTCTTTTCGGTATGAAACCTTAATATATCCTACATTATTTTCACTCTCGGCAAAATAAAGAATACAAGCTGAAGCAAAATAGCTGCATGATAACGGGATTACACTGCATGTTTAGGCTTACATAATCAGATTACAACAAGTGTATAGGCTAATAAAACAAGCCCAAATTACATTTTCTAACAATGTGTCCTTAAATCACACAAATGTGTCAAAGAGTATCTTTCAGAACATCAAATATTTGCAGTTTTACTGCATTTCTATTGAAGTGTGGCGAATTTTTCTTTTGGAAACTTCCTTCTTTATGTCTTTCATTTAAAATAAATCTGAATTACAGATTAAATATGTAGTTTTTACTATAGATTAAACATAAATATCTCTATTTTACCAATAAACTTAAAAACCTAAGAGAAAATTTGTTTCTAATAAATCTATAATGTATAGGTTCAGTGAGAGAATTGTTATTTTGATGTATTTTCTTCAAAATAATAATAAATTTGTTGTAAAAGTTAAATTTGACGTTTTCTGGCCTAAATAATAGCTCATCCACCTGTTGAAAACAACTTCAGAACTTCTTTCGTTGGTTCTAACAAGCAGCTAAAACAAAATTATTCAGCAGTTATTTAGGCCACGTCCTCATTTGCCACTCCAGAGTCTTCTTCGACAGAAAAGTAAAGTGAAAAAAGGCTAAAATTACACAAAAGCTGCCAAAACAGAGAAACTGTGGAACCAAAATGGCGCCGCTGCTAGCTCGTGCTGCCTTTGCGTAGCGTGGGGAAAAGTAGAAACGACGAAGCTAGCGCAGCCTTGTTGCTAAAAATCACTTTAACTGAAGTAGATTCGAAAAATTTTGGAACTGAATTAACACTTTGTGCAAAAAAATAAATCTAAATAAGTTTATTTTTTTATATTAAACTTCTTCATGTTGGGTTTGAGTTTGCTAAAACTGTCAAAGTAAGGTAATAGCACTGAACACATCACAGTGTTGAACATGTAGGTAAGTCTGAAAGGTATGTATGTTTTAGTCAGGTCCTCATTCTGTGTTCAGACCGTTTCACAAACAAACCAGCTCGTCTAACTTTAGCTACATTTTAAACTGTGTCTCTCTGTAACTACCTAGTTTCCGAGGCGCACTAAAGGCAACACGAAGCAGCCCCTGCTGTCTTGAAGATGCTGAGGTTTTGTCGCCATCTTGTGGTCATAATAATTATCTGCTGTTTTTATTGGAAGTAGAATTAAATTTTAAAAATAATCTTATAAATATGCTAATAAAAATTACCACTAATGTGTTTGCTTTAGCTTCCTAAAGACTCAAAATATCCACGAGAATAGAGTGCAGAAGAGTAATTGTTTCCAGCCTTTTAATTGCTGAATTTCTAAAAAATAAAAAAAAGAGCTTAGAAGGTTCTCATAATAGATTTTATGGCAACATAAAACAGTATTTTGCCTCAGTCTTCAGGATGACAAAATGAATATTCTGTGGACTTTTATGAAATTAAGAAGCAAACTACTGACACTGACCATGTCTGTGTTAACATACAAGAACAGGCTTCTTCTGTTTAGGTCAACACTTCAAAGCTTCAAAATTAAGCAGCATATTTGATGTAAAAATGAAAGAAAAGAAGCGGCAAAGCTTCCTTTTTTCACTTCAGTAGAAAAATGAACTAAATATTAGTTTCTTAATTTCTTCATCATCAGTGATTTTTTAAAGAGGATAGAAGAAATAGAAAAGGGAAAAAAAAGAGGAGATATGATTAGAAAGATTGAAAGAGAGATCGGAAAATATATATCCAATATACATAAAGAGAACACAAGGCCACACACCCGACATCTGTCTGCTCACCTGAAAGTAAATAAATACAAGAAAACATAGCAACAACATACATATCTATATAATAATATATTAAGTATAATTTCTTTGTAAAGTATGCATACATACGTTAATACCCATACATACATATAGATATATACAAACATACATGCATACATTCATGCGTATTATATACAGCCAGAGATAAATACACACTCAGTGACCAGTCAGAGCCCTCTGGATCAGAACACCTGTTTGTGAGCAGTTGTGAGCATGCGTGTTTAAACAAGATTTCTCCAATGGAACTTTTAAATAGTGACTGTGGAGGACCAAAGACCCAACCCCTAAGACACAAACCCTCGGGGCCAGCAGCGACAGCTCCAGGGGACCTGCTGGCACCTGCCACGCCAGGGCAGATCCAGGTGTGGGCACAGAGGCAGTCGAGAAGCAGCAAAGCTTCTACAATAATGGATTTGCATCTCAGAAACAGAAGAAGTCATAAAACCTGTGAGTTTTTGTTATTTGGCTTATCCAGTTGTCTTGAAAACTGGCACTAAGACAAGACGAACATCTGTCTTTTGTTCTGGCAGCAGCTCTAAATGTGTCTGCAGCACAAAACAGCTAAAACCGTCCTTCAGGACAAATTTGGCAGTGAAGTGATTCTTCGCTCTCGTCCAAGTCATTTACAAGGCTTTTCACAGATTTATTTAATATTCAAAACTGAGATTATTGGAATAAAACAACATGGCTTTCATGAAGATGAAATTTGAATTCAGAGGTGACTAAAGTCTATAAAACTTACCTGAAAAACAGTGAAGATCTCCCTCAGATCACCTGACATTACTTTCTGATCAGGTAAATCTTGTTTTTAACTAAACTACATTTTCTACATGTTATTAAATAATTAAACATGGCCCTGTCACAACTTTTTCAATGTGCTGCCATGTCATCAAAATGACCCCTCTGTGAATAAAATATGCGTTCACAATATTTAGAAATCATCTCATTATATTTATATTTCAATTTTAAGAAAAAGATTTCAACTTTTATGAAGTTGGAGATCAAGGAGGAACAGAAGCATCCAGATGGTGCAACAAGTCCAGAAATCAGCTTTTGTGATGATTCTGGACTTGGATCCAGGGGGCGGAGCCAGAGAGGTGACTGGTCCCACCCCTAGCACCTGATTGGCCACCCTGGTGAATACTAAATGGCTGAATTATAGCCCTTTTTATAATTAGCATTAGCAATTAGCTTAACTTAGGATTAGCATCGTCAATGTGTGATCATTTTTTTAGCTACTCCAAAATAAATTTCATCTCAAGTCTTTTAAAGTTAGCTGTGGTGGCCATCTTGAATTTTTGATTACTATTTAGAATTTGATAAAGATTGGGCATCGTGCAAGAACATGTTTGTATTCTTATCCTTACTTTTGTTTGTACTTTTGTTCAAGGGTTGGCTGGGTTATTTTAGTGCTTTTAGTACTAAAATTTAGTACTTTTAGTGCTAAAAATTTTCAGTGCATTAGTGCTTTAGATTTAGGGGACCTAAATTTTTGAGTTAGTATTTTAGGGCTAGTGGAACTAATTTTTAGATTAGACAGCCCACCGCTGTAATTATTACCCCAAAAACACCGTATAAGGCTATATGTTTCCTGCCCCACAAACCAGGAAGTGTCCTTTCATAAATGACATTGCAAAGTAAAAAGAAGAACTTCATGAGTTTGGAGATTGAAGTCCTGCTCTCAGAGGTCCAGGAAAGAAAATCTGTCATTTTTAGAAGTGTCAGCTGTGGAATTAAAAGAGCTGCTAAAGCCGAGGAATGAAATAATTGGTCAAATATTTTTAAGTATTTTAGTATATTTAAAAGTAAACAACTGTGTTACATAATTTTCATTTATTCAGAAGAGCAGTCATGCACCACTACCATCACCATCCGTCGCAAGTGTCAGACGCAGTTCGGGAAAAAAGCATTTTAAAATGCCTCCAAACTTTAATTAATGCATAGTTTAAGTTGGTTTGTAGTTTGAGATCTTCATATTACAATTGTAGTAATAATATATATATATATATATAGAGTTTGCATGTTCTCTCCGTGCATGCGTGGGTTCTCTCCGGGTACTCCGGCTTCTTCCCACACACCAAAAACA
>JAUBOC010000048.1:1651995-1669531 GCA_032275365.1 Anablepsoides cearensis
CAGTCTTCTACATGCTTTGCAAGTGGGAAAACCTGAAAAATCCACAGTGTATCAAATACTTGTTCTCCCCACTGTATATGCTGATCTACTGTGCTGCTGCTGCCTCAGTTTAGATTAAAGATTAAAGTTTAGATTAAAACAAAGGAGGAAAAACCTACCTGTGTTTTTGTTTCCAAACTAATGAAAGTCAATTAAATTATAAAACATGAGGTAAATTTCTCCTTTTTTAACTTAATTGGTACATTTTAAGTGTATTGGTCCATTTATATATTTCTGCATTTATTTCTAGTCATGTCAGTTTCAGGCCTCCATATTAAATATCAAAACCATCAAAGTTGTAAATCCACCTGCTGAAGCCTCATATTGTTCCTCATCAGCTTTACATTGGTGTTAATTAAGCTGTTTTTACAAATCAGTCATGTTTCATTAATGATTGGGCTCACAGAAAAACACTTTTGCTGTTTGTATTCATCAGTTTAGTGATTTATTTAAAATAAAAGATTCAAGTTAATCCAGAATGATGATGACGAACAAGCTCATTCAGGTTTTAATGACATTTAGTTACAGGTTAGTTTGGATTACTTTTCCTGTAATAAAGGAAATAATCTTTTAAAAACTTCACTTTGTTTTTACACTAATTACCTTTGTTTGATATTAACTTTTGTTTGATCTGAGAGATTTAAGAGCAACAATAAACAAAACTAAGGATTAACTTGTTAAAGCAGAGCGTTGTCTGTCACACCTTCACCCGTCATCAGCTCTGCTGGTAAACGAACAAATGAAACAGAAACCCGTGTTTCTGTTTCACTCCGCGAGTTACTGGATTAGTCAGGGGGTTTATTTTGACAGTGTTCGTTAAGAAAGAGGTGAGGAAAAGTGTGAAACTTGTTGAAACCTGTGTTTGTTTTGTTGTTATGGATAAGTCGTGCGGTGGAGTGGAGCCACGATACGAGACGTGACTCTCTGTGTTCGTCTCTCTCAGGCTAACGGGAACTGGCAGAGCCGGGGCTCGCCACCCTCCGGCACTTCTCCCCACAGCGACCAATCAGAAAACTCCGACTGATGACCCCGCCCACCGGCACAGAACGACCGAAAGATTGAGGAGGGATGAGACGGAAAGAATGATACCACACTTCCCACTCGGCTGCAGTTGTTTTTGTATATTGTTTGTTTGGTTTGGTTCTTCGTGTTGTTTTGTTATTTGTTCTGTTGGTGTGTGTAGCTGAGTGCACAGATGATGTGGGTGTGTGTGTGTGTGTGGGTGTGTGTGTGTTGTGTGCATGCAGGTTTGGTTTTCTTATTCAGGTTGTGGAGTTTGTTTTTCACTACATTTGACACGTTTACTAAAACTAAAACATGTTTGTGACGGGGAGAGGCGAGGGGTCTGCATTATCTTTGTTTTTAGCACATTATATCATTATTATTCTAATTATTATTGCTTTTATTCTTAGTGCAACAAGTATTTCATTTTATCAGCTCGGACAAGAGAGAGAATGCTTTTAGTGAGTGAGAGGGGCAATAGAGAAAAATCCAAAGACTTTGTGTGTTTGTTTTTTCCGTCTTGTTTATTCTGTTCTGTTCGGGCTCGTTTGTCCCTGTAACATGAACGATGTGTGCCTGAGTCCATAATAATGGCTTGAATGAGTGTCGACAGTGCTGTCTTTTTTTTCTGTACAGTGAAACACCTGTATTCTCTCTACCTCTTTTACAATAAAGACTGTATTCACAAGCAGCTGTAGGTCTCAGTTTCATTCAGTTCTGGAGCCAGAATGAGGGAACCAGGAAGTCCTTTATACACAGTAAAAGTCTTAATTTTTATTTGGTAAATTCTCATTAAGCTCACTGTCAGATAATAAATATCTTGTAATTCATGAGTTTTAAGTCTTATGATGTTTAAACTACAACTTGCCTGTCATGTCATAATTTTGTAAATTGAATGCATTTTTGGGAAGGTAAGCATATTTAGTGCTGTTGATAGATTAAAAAATTGAGAGATTAATTCTGATCTGTAATCTATTTTTTTATCTAAACTAATAATTACTGAGAAAATCCCTTAACTTGAGGGTTTTTTTACACTTAAATTCATGACATTATTGTAGCAGATAGAAAAGATGATGTATAACAAAAAATGAAGGCTTTATGAAGCTTACAGTAAACAAGCCAAAACATAATGACAGCCAATCAAGGTCCACGTCTATGGAGAGCTGTTTTATTCAAAATACAATAAAGTACCTAATAAAGTATTAATAAACATTCCATCAAATAAATAAATGTCTGCATTAAATTTAAAAACAAAATATATATATTATAATACATTTTTAGCATGTCTTTATTTATTTATTGAAAATGTATTTATTAAAATTTTATTTATCATATTTTGAATAAAACGGCTCTCCATACACGTCGGGATGACTGACATGTTTTTCACTGCCAATAGCTCAAGCACACTCGCATACAAAAACAGTACAGTTAGAGATTGAAAAATAGATTAATGCAACTAAAAATCATAACGCGATTAATATGTCTGTAATTAATTAATCTCTATTAATGCACTATTTGACACCCCTAAGCATATTGCCAAAAAATTTCCCAACTGAGATGAACAGTTGACATTTGCGTGGGGGTCCTGAAAATATTTTCTCAATTAATTACACTAAAAAATGACAACTAACAACATTTCTTTTGCCTTTTTTGTTACAAAATAAGATTAGTGTACTTAAAATGGACAAAAATAATGTAATAAATAATGTTACTATGCTCTCAATTTTTTGATGTGAAAACAATATTTATCAATTGACAACACTGGTCTAGAGCGCAGGTTCTCAGACTGGGGTCTCAGGACCCCCAGGGGTCCACGAGAGGTACCTTGGGGGTCCTCTAAAATTTTAACTAAATTGTTAATTTGGTTTTCATTTTTAAAAATGCATAGAGAACAATGAACTAATAAAACAAACAAAATAAACTGAATAAAAATGTATATATATTATCATGGCATAGGGTTGAAATAACAGTAAATTTTCTTTTAAAACAGCATGGGATTTATGAGGGGGTCCCTGGAATTATTTCGCCCTTGTAAGGGGTCCCCAGAAACTAAAACGTTTGAGAACCCCTGGACTAGAGAAGTGATTGTGGATGCAGTTCCATGTCCAAATACTAGAGACACTAATGAGTCAAATGGGAAACTCCAGCAGGAATCAAGCTTACAGAAGTCTAAACAATCCTGCAGAAAAAGTCTTTCAAAATGATGGCTGGATTTTCTCACAATCTTTGTCATTTTTTAAAATAACATTAAATTATAAGTGTTTAAACATCTCTCCATCCGTTTTCCTCCACCTATCTGGGGTTGGGTTGCAGCGGCAGCAGCAAGCAGAGAGACCCAGACTCCCTGTGTTTGAACATGTGTGGTTAAATGTAAACACCTCACCAAAACTAGGTATTTATGTGCAGGGATGTTGAGCAATTACTTGGCCCCCCTATGAAAATTGTGGCCCCTTAGAAAAAAACCTAGATTTGCCACTGTTTTGATGTCACTTCCTGTTTTAGTTTGGTTTATTGAACTTTTTGTATTTGAAGGATGATGCAGGCACTTTAAGAGGACAAATTAAAACTATATATGTTGTTATTTGTTGAGCTCAACAAGAGTATGAGTGAAAACTTTATCCAGCGTCTTAGTTCCTCTCAGGGTTCTTTCTCTTTAGAACTTTTATCTGTCTGTCCCTCATGGTTGTGGAGCAATTTTGACCAACTTTGACCCATTTCTGCAGCCTTAATTGCTTCAGCTCATTGAGATCTGTAGACACTGCTCAGCTCTCTGAAGTTCCCATAAGGTTCTGGACTCTGAACTGGACTGTTGCACCTTGATTCTTATCTTGTGTGTTTGGGATCATGGTCCTGCAGAGTGTCTGGTTGGACTGAGGACCTCATGGTCCACTCAGGGACTGCAGTGGAGCCCAAACCATCAGCCCTCCAGCACCGTGCAGACAGCTGGTTTTATGAGCTCGTGCCTCTCTTAATCTGATCCAAAAAAAAGAATAAAAAACTATTTGAAGATTGCTCAGATTAAATCAACTTTTAGAATTTAGAGATTTGTTTTCTGTTGGATTTTAATGACATTTAGGAGTAGTCGCAATTATCATGATGGGAGTGAAAAAAGCAAAAAGCCAAAGGTTTATCTGATGTCTTATTCAAAAAAATAAAGGCTTCCCGCCTTTATTTTTATTTATTTTTAATTTTTTTTCCGCTGCTGAATTTCAAGGCTGTCGCGTGCGCGCCTCGGGGCTTTCCCACAGCGCATCAAAGGCTTTCCAAAGACAAAGGTGGACCATTTGATGAGGCGCGTGAAGAGAAGGGGGGTCCGGTGGCACGTGTGGCCTGAAGTGACACCCAGGTGTGAAGAGGGCGCGTGCGGAAACAGAGGTGAGGACGGAGACACGTCGGCACCCGCCGAAGCGCATGCTGGTGACGCAGAAGAAAGGGTTTATTCAAGCACTGAAAAGCATCAGTTTGACACCAGTAGAAATTAAAAAATGTGAAGATATTTAGAAAAAAAAACAGGTGTTTAAAAAGTGCAAACTCTATCATATGGCGCACAAATGGTTTTCAGGCTCTAGAGGCGCAAATCCTGAAAAGCTCCAATATAAAAATGTTAAAGTTTTAAATAAAAGATGCAACCAAACAAAGATCCACTTTTTCTGTTTGGAAACTGTTAATCCATGTCAAGATAGCTTTATTTCCTGATTTATTCATGTTTATGATTATTTTTAAAGAAAGATACAGACTGAGCAAGAAGGGTTGGAGTTTTTTTTTTTAAACCTGCACGTGTATTCTCCATGTCATCTATCCAACAGATGTGAAAAAAAACTTCTGTTCTGTATGAAGAACAGATGTTTTTGTTTTGAAATGTTTTTATTTTATTTTATTTATTCGTTTATTTGTTTATTTTAATAAATAAATTGGGCGTTTCTCTGCCTGCGTCATTTTACGCACTGATATTCTGCTAAAATAAAAAAAATCTGATGATTTTCATTAGAAACATTTCTGAGGGGCTTAAACCTAGAAGAAGTTGGGGTTTGGTGAGGTGGGCGGGTCCAGGTTGTGGGAGGGTCCAACAGGGCCCAGCGTTTGGGGTCTGCTGGGGCCAATAAAAAGGGTGGGAGCTGCGGCGGCTGATCAGTCGCAGACTGAGCAGGAAGCCGCTACACGCGCAGGAAAATGAAGCTGCTTCACGAGACTGATGATGCGACAAACAAGAAAAAGGTAAAAATCCCCTCAGCTCTTTAATCAGATGTGAATGAAATATGTAGTTTGTAGTGTTTTGGTGACGTCATTCCTTTGCAGAACATTTAAATTCAATTCAATTCCATTTCAAAAATACTTTATTTATCCCAGAGGGAAATTAGGCGTTGTTGTAACTCATCCAAGTAAAGAATTATTATATAATAGATATATATTATATTATATATTATATAAATAGCAGCAGTTAACTTTGGGTCAATCCTCTCTTCCTCCAGATGATAAAGTCTCAGGTGGAGAAGCGGCGCAGGGAGAGGATGAACCGGAGTCTGGAGCTCCTGAGGACCATGCTGCTGCAGGAACCTCAGCAAGTAAATGAAATGAAATCAAACTGTGTGAACAAACTGCTGTGTTCAGTTATTTTACTCAACTTTTTCTGAGTTGGGGTTTTGTAAATGAATTTGTTGCCTCACAGAAAGCACGGCTCTGGCTGGACAACCAGCAGGTGTGGCTCTGTGTTTCAGTAGATGCATGGATGGGTCTGGTATTTGCAGAAATGCAGCCAAAATGTGACTTTTTGTGGTTAGTTTCCAGCGGTACATTCAGCTGTTTGTCTCTCACTGCAGGATGGGACACAGCACCGGGTGGAGAAAGCTGAGGTCCTGGAACAGACGGTCCTGTTCTTGCAGAAAAAAGCCAGAGAGCAGAAGACTCCAGGTCCGAGGCCTTCCTTCCAAGATGGCTTCTCCTCCTGCCTGCAGAGAGCTTCTCACTTCCTGGGGCCCAAAGGGAAGGGTCTCTGGATCGGACCGGCGCTGGACGCCACCTTCGCCGGTCGTTTCTCACTCTCCCACGGTGAATCTGCGGCCGCTCCGGGCAGACCCCCCGGCACCTCCCTGACCCACACCAAGTCCATCCTCCAGATGCTGAGGCAGAGGTCCATGTCCGGTCAGCCGGGGTGCTCCCACCGGCTCCCCGAGGTTCCCCAGCAGCCTCAGACGCATGAGGGGCTGGAACAGAGGGCAGAGAGACCGGAGAGCAAAGAGAGCCAGTCTCAGAATCCCCCCCTGACCCAAACTCTGTGGAGACCGTGGCCCTGATCACCAGGCAGAACTCTCAAACACTAATCCTTCCTCAATATAAGCTAGTGTCTTTTTTATGTTGTCTACAGAATATCTTTGCGTTATAGTCTTTATATAAGCTCCTGAGTGTAAATAATGTCAAACTGAACTTGTACATGTGCTGTAGTATGTGTAGGCTTCACTCCTGCTTAATGCTCAGTGTGGCAGCCAGGTAATCTGCTGGCAGGGATGAGGGGACTCTTTCACACCACCTGGACCCTCAGGCGCGACCAAGACCCTCCCACAGGTGAGTATGAGCTGCTTTCAGATTTTCACGCTCCTGCTGTCTCGGCTGCAGAGTGGGGTGGTGACGTGGGTAATGATTGCGTGTCCGTTCGTCACATTTCCAGGTGTGGAACCTGGGGGTTTGAGTTTGGGAGAGACCCTCATTTTCATCTCTGTGCCATGATGTCTGCTGGCATGAGTGACATCTGTGGCTCTGTACAATTTAACATGCATCCTTCCCAAAAGATATTCCCATATCTTGTCTGTTTTGCACACTAATTTATTCTGGTTGTCTCCCTATGGTGAGCATTATTCTTTTTTTTTCTTAATAATTCTTTATATTTCTTTATATTTCTTTATAATAAAACATTTGTTAAAATTAAAAGACCTGTGAAGTTTTTTTTAAAGACCTTTTGTCTGCAGAGATTTAGGTGTGAAGCAGCTTCTGATGCTCCAGGTGTGACGTCTATAAAACAGCCGAGGAGTTTCTCTCACCTCAGTCAGGAACACATTTGTCAGCGTTTGAAAAACAAACCCTCATCTAACAAGAGAATCTGTCTTTTATGTGGAAACACAGTGTGAACGCTGAATATCTAATGAAACACAACCTTAGCCTAAAAAAGGAACATGTTTACAATCATTTAATTTTCCTCAGGAATATTAAGGGTTAGTAAAGCTTTAAAAATAAAATTAACAGAATTATCCGAGAGCTAATAGCAGCAAAATACTAATTATTAAAATGTTGTCTAAAAATAGCAACAACTTTGCTAAATTTGTTAAAGTTTCAGTTATAACTAATACATTTCTAGCCTAAAATAGAAATTGGTTAGCTAAAAGATTAAAGGTTGAGCTAAAAGTAGCAAAACACAATCTAAAAGCTAAGTGTAAGAAAATGCTTGCTAAAAGCAAAACACAGCCAAAGGCTATCTAAAGTCTAAAATTAACTGAAAAGCCAAACAAAAAGTTGATTAAAGGTTGCAAAAATGTAGCTAAATGTAGCAAAGGTTTTGCTAATTGTTGCAAAAGGCTAGATTAGACTAAAATTGGCAGACTGATTTTATAGCCAAACAAATAAAGTACCAAAATTGAATATAGCAACATGGAAACACCGGATACACAGGTGAGCTGCTGCTCTGTACTGAAATAGATGTATCTATAAAAATATGGTAATTTATTCTAAAAAATAATGGGAATTTAAAAGGCAACGATTTATTTGTCAAATAAAAATAAATGTTATTTACTTTGCTTATTTGATTATTTCAAAATAAAATACTGTTTATTACAAATTTTGCACTAATATCATAATAAAGGCTGTAAAACACTTTTTAAGTTCAGGAGTTTTTCTTTCAAGTTTTGGAGCTCTGTATCAATTTGAATTATTTTAAATGTCTCATTTAAATGTTTCTTAGCAGGACCCCCCACCCCCTCCACCACCACACACACACACGCACACACTTACACACACGCAATTACCCACATTTATTGTCCACGTGTCCATTGTTGTCATTTCCCCTTAAAATTTCTGTTTATTTTTCTTAAACAAACATAAAACAACAATTCTAACATATAAAGTACAAATATTGAAAAATAAAAGCCGAAAACAGAATGTAGAACTCAGAGTTCGTCTGCTTCTTTCTCGTGGGAAACCGAAGCAGAACCTGCTGTTTGCACTTTTATTATCTGTTGGAGCTTCTGTGTGGGTTAAAGGAATGCGTTGGGGACTTTTCACACACACTTTACGCACGATGGTGCTAATTACGCGTCCTTAATACGCGCGTGGGAACGTCTGGATCAAGCTTTTCCCGACAAAATGTCTCTGTTCTGTCCACCCTCTCCCCACACCTCTGAAACAAAAAACAAATAAAAACCTGCAGGTCTTGTTTTATGGATCAGAAAAGCTATTTAACGCTGATTCTTGCAATAATTGTTTTAAACATCACTTAAATGTTTATTTTCATTTCAGAATGTTCTTCTGAATAAAGACAATAAATCATTTAGTTATTTTTGGGAGAAACTTCTGAAAAAGAGACATCCTTTTGCGCAGTTTGTGTTTGGATTATTAAAAGGTTCCTGCGCCATCTGGGCACGTGGATCAGACGCGCGTAATGACGCACGGAGAGAATGTGAATTTTAGGAGCTCCTGATTTATTTTTGACAATGCGCTTTAAAAACCTTTAAGATTCAAATAATCTCTAAATGACTTCAAAGACAGAAAACAGTGAACGTCTCCTCCCTCTGTCTTTTATTATGAAGCTAAATAGTTTTGACGCGCGTGAAACAAATGGTCAGTTTTTGTAAGCAGGAGCAGAGCTACGTGTGGAGGTGGGAGCGGCTCCTCCCGCGCGTTCCCGTCCAAAATGTGGCGCACGAGGGTTGATGAGCTTTAGTGTCTGTTAGAACTGATACATCATTAAATTCTGCTGGGGGGAGGAGATAAACCCCCAGATCCCGACACGTGTACAATATCCACAGTGTGTCCAGATCAAATACATCTATGGTATTTAATCAGTTTAGTCAGAGATTCAGAGCAGAAACCAATCAGGCAGGAGTCTGAGCTTAGAGGGGAGGCGAAGTCCCGAACCCCCCAGACCATGCTGACCTCCTTTGGGATTAAATCACCAGAATCCACAGCAGCAGTTCTTAGTGTCTCAACTCCTAAAACATGTGGAGTATAAGAATGTTTTAAAGTGACACTAAAGAAGCCAACAGTTTTCTGCTTCACGTTATTTAATTTAGTCTATTGTGTTTTATGTGGCGGAGGGGGCGTGGCTCCAGCATCAGTCCGCAGACATCAAAAGTTTCTTCTCTTCATGGTAACGAGGTGACGAACCTGCATCGTTTGTCTCCCAGCTTCCTGTTGCTTTGGCGGATGTTTGTCAGCTCATAAATAAGAGGCACACGAGCCTTTAACACCCAACAGGCGCGTGCTGTTCGCAGCCACTGGCCCCTGCACGCGTCTTCCTCAGAGGAGGGGTTCCTGGGGGGGCTGGACTGAAAGGTTTTGTGAGGGTAAGGTCATCCCAAACAGAAACTCCATAAACTCCAGCCTGTTTGGTTCTTTTGAACTTTTTCTTTTCATCAGTCTGAGGTTCAGGGTTGGCTGATGGCGCGTGTCTACAGGGGGGTGAAGTGAGGAGAAACTACTCCTGTTAAGTGTGTGTGTTGTTAATCAATAAAATACTTTTCTAAAAGCAATATTCTGCTTTTGATTCATGTATGAAAAGTAAAATAATCCAACTTCTTTGTGCGTATTTGGCGCAATTTCTGCGCGTAAAGTTGGATCGTTTTCATTATTTTTTGCAAAAAATAAAAAAAGCTATTTAAGGCATTGTCAGAATTTCTTCTAACAGCCCTTTTATCTGCAGCTTTTTTTTTACAAGCTTTATTTACACATTAAAACGTTTCTCTGATCTGTGAAACATTTGCATGTCAATCTTCATGAAGAGCGCGTGGGAAAGTGAGAAATCCCCCCACCCCCTCCTTTTTATTCTAATGACAGATGAATCAGTTTAACAGCTAATAAAGCTGTAAATGCAGCAGCAGCTCCTGGTTTCCCACGAGAAACACTTCCTACCTCACACTGATAACGATTTTATTGATTAGAAAAATCCAGATATAAATTTATTGTTAAAAGATAATATCAAAAATATTGTTTTCTTCTTGTTTTCTTTAAATTTAATTCAAACATTGTGTTATTTAGAAAGTCACAGAGGTTGGGAAATCAGCAGGAACTGGTTCAGAATCAGACTAAAATAATAAAATAATAAAATAAAAAGACTCACCCAAATCTGGATTAAATGTATAAAAGTATTTTTTATGTAGCATTAGGATGTTTCTGTAAAACTATTCAGCCTTTTATTTACTTTTCCTCAAGTAATTCTGTAAAAATTACAATAAGTTTTGTTTTAATTCAAATATACAGGATTTAAACAGATTTATTCTTACATAAATATACATCATCCCTCCAAAACAAAAAAAGGCCAAAGTGAAAAGAGGGAGGAAAACATCCGTCAGGTGACTTCCTGCTCAGAGTCCAAACTCCTCCCACATTGTCCCGTTCTTCCTGTCTGAAGTAAACCAGCTGAAGTTTCAGTTTCCTACAGGACGGTTTGCGTGGCGTCGGCGGTGCTGTTGGACCTCTCGCCTCCAGCTTTCTGCTCCGTTGTTGTTGTTTGTTCCCCGGCCACGGCGGGCTGGCGTTCGGGTTGGGCGGCGGCGTCCGGGGGAGGAGAAACCAGCACCCTCTCGACGGGCTCGTCGGCCGCTCTGTCCGTCACGATCAGGTAGTTGGGCTCGGGCTGGTGGGAGCTGGAGCGGCGCTGCAGTGCGTGCTGCGTGCAGGAAAAGGAGCGCTGCCTGGGGGCGGGCTGGGGCGACAGGAAGTGAGGCGTGGTGGCCCGGGGCCCTTCCTGACTCCTGTCGCGGTCCTCGTCTTCCGAGGTCACCTCCTGTAAGGTGCTGATTGGCCGAGGGGGGCGGCCCATGATTCTCGGAGGGACGAGCGCCGTCGCTGATTGGTTCAGCTGCGGTCGCCAGCTCTGAGGGGAGGGGTACTGAACTCGACCCATCGACCAATCCCTGCGAAGAGATCGTCGTAAGAATGAATCAGAATTATCATTTAAACAAACAAACTCAACAAAACAATCTGTGAAACCGTACGTTTGCGGCTGTGGGCTCAGATCTCGATGGCCCACGATTCCAGAGAAGGAGGCGCTCCTGCCGGGCAGGCCCTGTGACCCCACCCACGTGGAGTACATCAGGGCGTGCTCCTCCCACGTCATGTCGCTGACGGGGGCCACGGGGACGGGTCTCCTCTGAATCTGGTGAGCCAGCAGGAGTTCCAGGACCTGGTGGTGCATGGCCTCCCGGGCCACGTCGACCGGACGGCGACCCCGCCGGTCGTGGAGCTCCAGGTTGGCGCCGTGAAGGAGGAGGAGCCTGGCCGTGTCGTAGCAGCCGTGCAGGGCGGAGAGGAAGAGCGCCGTCTCCCCCTGAGAGGAAAAAGAAAACACAGTCAGGAACAAATCCAGCCTCCTTCACATGGTTGTTTTTCTGTTGACTTAATGAACAGGTCGACTCCAGGTAACCTTGTTGTCTTGCAGGTCCACGGCAGCCCCGTAGCGGATGAGGGTCCTTGCCAGGGAGAGGTGGTTTACTGAGCATGCCCAGTGCAGGGCCGATCTCCCTGAGACAAAGTGTGAGTAAAGGGGAGGAAAGGAGGGAGTAAGTCAGCCAATGAACAACCATTACACAACAGAGTCCAGCCCAGATGCTGAAGAGTAGGGAGGATGAAGAGGAGGGACGCCGTATAGGAGATGATGGGGCAGGAGGACAGAGGAAACAAAGACTGGAAAGCTGAAGCGAGGGGGAAGGATGAGTCACAAAGCTGCGACCGATGGACCCGAGCGAGGACATTAACTTTGTTCTGAGTCAGAGGAGAGCAGGGGAGCTAGAGGATGGAGAGAAGGGAAGGAAGGGACACAAAAAGAGGACGTGAGAAGCAGCAGCGTGAGTTACAAGTTTCTCCACCCCCTCAGTTTCCAGACGTCAGAAACAGATCATGAGATTTGCAAGTTATTCCTCTCTGAAGTCAGCTGTAACCTGACAGGTAAGTGGGTGTTTGACACGTCTTTATAAAAATACATTTAAAGTTCCTGTGACTGCATGTTCTTCAATTACAAAAAGTCAAAGAAAACATCTTTATATTTAAGAAGGTTTGATCAATTTTACCCTTTTTGTCCAATAAATGGCATATTTTCTTTTGAACTTGGCTCAGCCAAAGTGAAACAGGAAGTGACATCAAAGGGGAGTTCTTTAACAAAGAAAACTCTCTGGTCTTTGTTTATTGAAACAGTAATATTTGAACTCTGACTCTTCTTTATTTCTCTCCTATAGTGACTCAAAATAATATAAAGAAACATCAGCTTCTTCTCTACAGTCTGTTATTAGCTGTTGTAGCAACACTCTGTTCACATGCAGACATTCCCCTTTGACATCACTTCCTGTTTCTTCACATGCAAATATCTCAACAACTGTTCATCTCAGCGACATGAAATTTCTTTTGCAATATTTTATCAATGTCCTCTTTCAAAAAATGATTACAAAAATTTGACGTCACAGGCACTTTAAAGCACATAGCAGCCTTCGGAGCTAACGCTAACTTGTGTTTCTGTTTACATTTGCAGATCTGAGAGATATAAGTAGTTAAAAACAAGTATTACCAGTGTGATCTGTGTTGTTGACTGGAACTCCTGCTTGCAGCAGCTCCAGGACCACCCTGTCCAGCCCGCTGCGCACGGCTCGGATCAGAACCACAGACCCATCCGGGCCACACCACTCTGCCGACTGCCACCATGACAACACCAAAGTGAAAATAAAATAACATCCATAATATAGTTTTAAATTCAACTTTCTGTAAAGATTTTCAAATAATAAAAACTGCTTTTTTTAAATGTGGATTAGTTTAAATAAAATAATGAATAAAAACAGTCTGACCTGCTGAGGAGGACTGAGCAGAGGAGGAGGCATGGCGTTCCTCTCCCATCCTCTAGGTGGAGCTGTGGGCGAACAAACACCTTTCAGAATGAGGGACACTAATAAAAATGCTTTCATTTTTACTTAAAAAAAACACAAGTGCAGTGCTTTGTCAGATATGTTTATAATAAAAGTGTTTAAATGTTAGGAATGAGAGTTTAAAGAAGCGATTTAAACTTTATTTCCTCACGTTGCACAGGCCTGCGGGTCTGAGAGGTTCCGGCCCGGAAGTGTCTCTGCTCCGGGCTCCTGTGGTCACAGATGGAGGTGTCGTCTTGTCGTCTGGAACTTCTCATGTTGATGTCTTCCATCGAACTCTGGGTAAAGTCTGTGTCACTCCCTGGATCCTGGTCCCTTTTCAGGGGCCTGAAAAAACAGAACAAAAGACAAATTTAACACAGCATTTTTCTCTGATCTCTATAAAAGTTACAAAATGTTTGATTTGTTACCGAACAGTAATGAAGTGTTGCAGTTTGTTTTCTGATATATACACATGAATTATGAGTCATCTTGGACAAACTAACAACATGGATTAAAAGTCACGAAAATAGATTTTTACTGAACTCTTCAGGAAGGAATGAAAAACAAATATAACAGCTAGGTAAGTTTTATTTCTGATTAATTTCTCACTGATCTTCAAAAGATAAATGGACTCTATAGCATTTTAAAAAATAAGAGATAAGCTTTAATGCACAGACAATATCCTTACATTTCTGACATGTATTAAGTTCAGCTTAGACTACCTGGTGTTCCCCATGGCTCTGTACATAGCCTCCTTATTTTGTTAAAATAATAAACTCACTGCAACGCAGATGATTCAACTCACAGATAATTTAATTTAATCATAAATTAAATATTTGTTCTCTCTCTCGTATAAAGCTTGTGGAACTCCACAGTTTTTCTTTTCGGTGACATCATTCCTCCGGCAGACACAACATACTGCCCGAACCACTCACCGCATTCGGATGGCGTCCTCCCCCAGTGGTTCCCGCCTTCTCTTCCTCTCCGCCTCCTTCGCTTTCTTCTTCTTCCTGAGGCTCATTTTCTCTTTCTCTCTGCTGGCTTTGACCCTGTCCTGGTGCGCCGTGTGCTGCATCCTCGCCTTGGTACTGCCGTCCTCATCGTCGTTGCCGGCTTTGGTCCGGTGCCTCACCCTGACGCTCTCATTGCTCTCTGCTGCTGCTCGCCGCCGCCGCCTCCCCCTCCTCATCACAAAGACCACCAGCAGGGGCAACACGAGCAGAAGGCCCACTGCTATGGCGACTACAGCCCATATCCATGTGGGGGTGGGCTCTTTTAATGAAACGACACAAATTATTAATGAGCTTTTTTTAAATATAAAACTGCTATAAAATTTGCTTTATTTTTCTGTCCTAGTGACACTAACGAAATATCGTTTTAGATTCCTAGAAATAAAATTATGTTTCAAGTTTTAAAAAACTCACAGTAGATCTACACACTGGAAACACAAAGTTGTTTTACATTGTTGTGTTTGGATGAAACGTAAAGCTGGATGTGCACTTGCTGAAGACAGGAAATGACAACGCCTACCTTTGACTTCCATTTTCTCCTCCCTGCTTCCTATTTCCTCTTGGACACCTCTAACACTGATGACGCTCTTTAGCTGGGCGAAGGCGGGGAATGTGGAGGGCTTCAGCGACATCACGGCACGTAGGAAACTGGCGGCCTCGGTAGCGTGAGGGAAACAGGTAAACGGTAACCGGGAGCACGGCCTGTTGTCCACTTGGAGGAAAAGGAGGGAGCTAGGAAAGAGAGAAAGACACGTTAGGAAACAACAAGTAGTTTTTCTGGTCTGCCTCGAGTTTTAACATGAAGATTTTATGAGTTTCCAGCAGCTTAAATAAGCTTGTAGTGACGAAAATAAACCTTTAAGCCTGCCTTGCTTTCTTGAATGGAGTTCCACAAGGTTGTGTACTCGGTACCCTTTGATTATTACTCACTGCCACATAGCTGAAAGGCAAAATTAGGGCAATGATACAATCATCTGTGTTTGCTTCTCTGTTGGTTTCCCTACCCACCCATTTGAGTCAGCCAGGGAAGAACGAGTGAGCAGCTCAGCGAGCTCCTGATGGCTGAGTTCAAAGAGGTTCCTGCTGGCAGCGAGGGCCACGGAGCCCCTCAGTTTGAGAGGGGACTGGAGGAGGACGCTGAGTGTCCAGAGCAGGGGGCTGACAGATGCGGAGATGTTTTGCTTTGGGATCTTGGTGTGAAGGAGCACAGAGCCTTTGGCCCAAATGGGGGTCTGGTCTTTGAAACAGTCGCTGCCGTCCCAGCCGCAGGCGGCGTTATTGCAGCCCTGGTCGCAGCGGCCGCTGGCGTAATAAGCCCGGCAGTACTCGGTGTGGCCTGGACTGAGAGGCACAGTGAGGGGGGGAAGAAAAAAACAAAATAAATGATAGAAGGAGGAAAACTTGCACTTTAAAAAGGGATTTTGTTTTCAGTCAGGAGTGTGCTTAAATATGGGTTTTACTTGCAGTGACCCCGGTCCTTCAGGCAGTCAAAACCGTCTTGAAGACACTCGGGCTCCTTGCAGTCTGTGTCACAGGTCCCGTCTCCAAACTTGTCCTTACAATTCCCCCTGCACTGGGCCCACGGATCCACCGACGCAGCTGGACAAACAGAAGCAGTTTAGGCAACGACTCCCCGAACCTAAAGTTTGTTTTTTACCCATTTACTGAAAAAGGTTTGGTTTATTTAAGCGTTTTATCACAGAACCAGCTCGACCCGCTCATTGTTTCAGACAATCAGCAGCCATTCATCACAACGCAGGTCAGGCCGCGCGAGGTGGGTCCCGATACGGCCCCCGCTGAAGGGGACAGGAAACGGGCCCGACATAAACAGGAAGTTTCCAGAAGAAGCGAAAAGGCTAAAGGAAACGGAGTGGGTCGGGAACTCGATAAAGGTCGAGGGTCGTTGCGAAGGCGACGAGGAATGTGATGGAGTTGGACAATGGGCTTGGCAGGTGTTAGCCCAAAAAAATAAAAATAAGAAGCATTACCAGCAGAGCTAAAATTAGATGCTTTTAAACTTCCTTTTTACTTTTAGTTCAAAATTTTCTCTCTGCTACAGAAAAATAAAATTACTCCTAGTTTTAAAGAATTTAAATTAACCGTGAAGTTGAGTTTTTCATGTAATCGTTTTTAAAAATATGAAAAATAAAACTTTTGAAGCGTTTGAACCTACTAATAACTTTGAATAATCAACAAATATGTCTAATTACAAAATATATGATTATAATGAGATTTTTGGTTTAACTGCACATTTGATTTATGTTCTATGAGTGATTTTTGTTTTTAGAAACTACAAAGTTCTAAAAAAAGCAAACATTTTTCTGTAGATATAAAAGAATTTGGTTTCAAACTCACCTTGACATGTGCAGCTCAGTCCCAGCAGAACCAGAGTCCTGAGAGCCAACATGTTCAGGTCACGGGCTGTGGACCCGCTCCTCTGTCCCTCCAGGACCCCCAAACTGCTTCTGATCTCCCCAAACGCTGAAGGACCTGCTGCTCCGAAGAAACTGAGTCACCAGATCCCATCACTGCCAGCGACTACGACCACCCAGTCCCCCCCCTCCTCTGTCGGCTCAGAGGCCCTGCGGATGTGTGGACAACTTCCTGCCACTGTGTGGAAAAGAATAGGAAGGGCGATAACCCCTGTGTGCATGTGTGTGTGTGTGTGTGTGTGTGTGTGTGTGTGTGTGTATTTGAAGTACAAAAACCCAGGGAGCTGTTAGGTGAGCTGTGACTTCATGCTGTGTTTAAATCAAAATAAACTTGAGGAGTGAGTGGCGGCGGCGACAAACACTCCCTCATGCTTTCTGATAATAACTTATTTATTTCAAACCGTTTAGTCGACACATACTCAAAAAGTACAAGTACAAGCCCAAAAACTGAACTCTACCAAACAGAATTTATTTGGGTAGAGTTTTTATTTGACATTTGTATTTGCAGAGTTTGTATTTAACACAAGCTATAAACACTAAAACAAAATAAAACTAGTACATTAGAACATTTCAACGCTAAGAACAAAGAAAATTTGGGGAAAAAAAAGCACAAAACAGTTAAAGTAAATAAAAAAGTACAAGTTTTTATTAGAAAAAAAAGTCAGAAAGTCACAATTAACTGTTCAAAAACTATCCTAAATTTTATGTTTTTTCCTGAAAATTTACTGCAAATATTTGCTTTATTATTACAAATTAGGTCATTTTTTTCTCAAACACAATAATAAATCATAGGCCTCCAAATTTCAGTGGCCAAACTTTATCAAAAGTGGCAACTCGTAAATATTTATCTTTGTTTCTTTGTCCTAAAATGCTGTTTCATTTATTTATTTAACTCCTGAATGTAACATAGTTTGTTATATAGTTTTTATATCCCCTTCCCCGGTCCAATGCTGTCCCCAAG
>JAUBOC010000048.1:1683608-1696610 GCA_032275365.1 Anablepsoides cearensis
TTATAAATACTTTGTTAATACCCTGTTAAAGCTTTATAAATACTTTAGTAATACTTTATAATTATTAATACCCGAATAATACTTTATAAATACTTTGTTAATACCCTGTTAAAGCTTTATAAATACTTTAGTAATACTTTATAATTATTAATACCCGAATAATACTTTATAAATACTTTATTAATACTTTATAATTATTAATATACCTGAATAATACTTTATAAATACTTTATTAATACCCTGTTAAAGCTTTATAAATACTTAAATACTTTTTATTAATAATACCTGAATAATACTTTATAAATACTTTAAGTACTTTAATTATACCATAATAATTTATAATTATTAATACTTGAATAATACTTTAATAAAAAATTTTTAACATCTTAATACTTTACAAATGATTTATTAATACTTTATAAAAAATTGCTTTATTATACTTTATAAGTAATTTATAAATAATTAATACTTCATGAATACTTTATAAATATTTATATTTTATTTATTAATTCCTTATTAATGCTCATAAAGAAAACAATAAATATTTTAAAGAGCAAAGAAAATATTTGAATATACAGAAACTCAAGTACAATTTCCCAGTTAAAAACGAGTTGTTGTTCAGGATGGTCCCTCCACAGCAAGATGTCCTTCTCTGTCCTCTGTCCAACTACCTCCATGTCCTCTCTAACTGCATCCATAGTATGTCCTTTTTGTCCATTTCCTGGCAGCTGCATCTCGAACATGCTTCTACCAATACACATAGTGTCCCTCCTCTGGACACGTCCAAACCAGTAAACCCAGTGTCTCTCCTCTGGACAAACCGTCTCAGTCTGTTTGGACTGTTGTTGATGTCTTGTTTTTATTTTTGCGTTGATCAAACCGTTTCTAACCAGTGTTTGTTCTCATGTCAGTGGAGAAGCCCAGCACCGTGGAGACGCACTCCCAGCCGTCACGCCTCAGCGGCAGCAGCTCCAGCTCAGACTCCTCCTCCTCATCCTCCTCATCGTCTTCATCAGACAGCAGTGATTCTGACTCGAGTTGAGATGGTTTATCAGAGCCCACGAGACGAAGCACTACAAACTCAGGGAGCTGGGCTGGCCCAGAACTCACTACACCCTGAAACGTTTGGCCCAGGCTCCACCACTAAAATCCTTTCAGTGGAATCTGTTTCAAATTTGAGACGAAAAGACATAAAAACCCAAACAAGATTTGCCTTTTTTCCCCTCCTCCTGCTTTGTAAATACCTGTACAAATTTATGTTTCTTTTATAAAGAAGATTTTATGGTAATCCCTAAAGTGGGAAGAGTAATAAAACATGGTTTGGAAAGACAGATATGCTCCAAATCAGCTGTTAGCTGGCCCAAACTGTTCATTTTACCCACATTTCCTCAGAAACGACCACAATCTGAAGCAGAATGTTGAACTTTCAGAGTAAACCCCACTACCTGGTGTTGGTGGTCCTGATGGATGTTCAGTAAAATATTCAGTTTCCTTGTTGTGATCAGATCTGTTCTGTTTACACAGCTTGTGACTTTAGTTTCATTTAAATCCTGTACAGTAGTTCTCCTTGAAGAAAAGGTGCGTTTATCTTACAGTATAGAGTATGTTTAACATACTGTAACAAACTTAATCTGTTAAGTTGCACATTCTTTTAGATTATACAGATTTAGTGTTTGCAATGTTCTCCTAAAATCTAATTTAAAGACTGATTGTTGACATGACACTAACGAGAAAAGTGTTTTCTGTGTTTTAAAAACCTCGACGCTGTTCTTCACCTCAATCTTTAAAAGATTATAAACAAGCTTCTAATTTCCACAGATTCTTCAGCACTTCTGAAGCTCCTGAAAATGTTTCTTTTATTGACCTTTTGGCCGGACGCCACTTTAGTAGAACAAATAACCTAAAAGGTTTTCTTTCACTGATGTGGGTGAAAGTTTAGTCAAAGCTGCTTTGAATGTTCAGTAAAAAGGTAAAGATATGCTTGTACATACAGTAAAAACTTGCACTGTATTTGCTGTTGCACAAATCATTGTGTTTCTGCTGTTCAGTCACTTTGTTTTGGTTGGATTTTGATTTTAAGTCATTCCAGTTTTTTTTTTTGTCTTAGTTTATTCATCGTTTTGTTTGATTGAATATATATTGTAGAACTTTTGTGACTTCTTTGTCTGACATTTTTAACTTATATTAAAAAAAACATTGTGTTGAACTTGAACAGTGATTGGACTCAGTTTTGAATCAAAGGGTTCATGTAGTGATGTTTAGTTTGTCCAGCAGGTGGCAGCAGTTCTCCACAGCTAGACTCCAGGCTCTGGGTCTTGTTTCATGGAGGATCTGATCTGCTGCAGCTTATCTGGCTTCTTATTTCTCTCAGAAGAAATAATAAGTGGAATTTACTAAAGAGTAAATCAATATCTAAATTATGACTTAACGTTTTAATTATCTTGTAAAAATTGATACAAGTTCTGATGAGACGTGTCATATTTGTGTGATTGTATGAGAGTTTGATTAAATCTCGTGGTTCATGTGATATTGTGCTAACAAAGTTAAGTAGTTAATTGCTCAGTTTGAAACAAAAGTCTAATACAGTCTTAGTGCTCGCAGATATTATTGGAGTTCCTTTTCACAGATCATTGAGGTCAAACAGCAGAGCTGATAAATACTAAGAAACATTTCATTCCTAGAAACCTCCACTGACCAGTGTTAAAGGTAAACAGCTTCGTGGGAAGGTGACATGCTGCAGGTTTATCATGAAATTCACTCTGAGTGGAGCAGATTATATTTTATCAACCAAAAGTCCATTTAGTTCTGTTAGAAGTGCTGACTCATCACTTTAGAACCTGCTGCCTCTGTGACCTGACCTCAGACAAAAGGTCCAAGATGGAGACATTTAATTATTGCTTTCTGAGAGCCACAATAGAATCTGTTCACTGGTTCATGAGTTATTTTGCTAACAGAGCAACAATTGAACTAAAAACAGACAAGAACTGTTTATAAAAATCAAATTATAATATAGTTTGGTTATAAAGCTTTCACACTAGAGATATGTGTTTCAGTGTGTAACTCCTGCTTTTTTTGTGCTGTTTTAACACTTTATAAGAACATTCAACTCCTTCAGGACATTTCGGCTGTATGACTTCATTTCTACTTGTTGAGATATTTAACTTTTTTCTCTTCAACATCCTTAAAATCTTCATAATCTTTTTACCTTCTAAACTGGTTCTGCTGTTTTTAACTTACTTGGCCTAATTCCACCTTCCTTCGGCTTCTATTTAGCTGATTTTAGCTTTTTTTCTGCATTTTAGCTATCATTCTGACCCTTACTGCTATTCTGTTAATTACATAATGCTTCTTTTAGTTTCTTTCTGCTATTTAAAATGGTTTTATGATAATTTCAGCTGCTTTCTGCTAATTTGAGCTGTTATCTGTGTGTTTAGCTACTTAGAGCTTTTCTTCTACAAAATTAACCTTTTTGTGATCATTTCAGCTTCTTACTGCTTAATTCAACATACATGCCTTCCTTTTTACGTGAATTTCAGCTACTTTTTAAGACTATTTGTAGGCTGATTTCAGCAGTTTGCTGTGTTTTAAGCTAATTGCAGCTTTTTTTCAGCAAAATTAACATTTTTGTGATCATTTCAGCGTCTTACTGCTTAATTTATCAAACACTCATTCATTTTTTGCATGAATTTTAGCTACTAATACTAATTTTAGGCTGATTCCAGAAATTTCCTGTGTTTTTAGCTAAGTTTTAGCTAATTTGAGCTTTTTTTCAGCAAAATTAACCTTTTGTGATAATTTTAACTTCTTACTGCTTAATTCATCAAACATGCATTTTTTTGCGTGAATTTCAGCTACTTTTAAAAACAACTTTAGGCTGATTTTAGCAGTTTCCTGTGTTTTTAGCTACGTTTTAGCTGATTTAAGCTTTTTTCAGCAAAATTAACCATTTTGTGATGATTTCACTTTCTTACTGCTTAATTCAGCAAACATGCATTAACTTTGTTTCTTTATGTTAAAAAAGTAGCTTTTAGCTACTATTTAATCAATTTTAGGCTGGTTTTGATTCTTTTATTTGTTCAGCAAAAATATTTCAGCAATAAATATTTACACAGCATTTTAGCAGAAAATGCAAATTGTCTAGTTAAAAGTTAAACAATTTATTCTGTTTTAATATGTAATAAGCTACAAGATTATTGTTGTATTTTAATAAAATTCAGCTAAATTTATAAAAAGAAAACCTAAAACCTTAAAGTTACTTTTTTTATATCAGCCTTAAAGAATATTTATACTTTATTAAAAAGTTCAGATGTGTAGAAAATACAAATGTTGGTCTGTTATGTGTCATTTATTGTTCCTACATCTTCTTGTGAAAAACTCCATTAAATATGGATCTTTTTTCAGACGACAGCATCTTATTGCCTCAACATTTCTGTCCTTACCACTTGTCAGCAGTTCTTGCATCATCGGATTCAAACTGTAAACTTTTAGTTGCAGCTGAAGCTGTAGCAGTGGCTTAAAGAAGCCTGAACATTTTATTTCTTCCATTTGTTGAGCAGACCCACTGCCGAGCTGTAAAAGATCACTGAAGACTGAATGGCAGAAACCCCACGTCTCTCTCCACCACCAGCTGTTTATTCCCACGCAGCTCCGTAATGTGACTCTGTAAATGATTCTCACTGATACCAGAACCGACAGGGAGGCTTTAAGAGCTCCGAGCCAGAGCCTCGCTTTCTTCTTGTTTGGCATTTCAGAGTAAAAAACCCCGAGCCTCTGCCCGAACGTCATGGCAGCTCTGTTGACCGTGGTGGCCCTGCTGGCCGTGGCGTCCAGCGGCTTGTGTGAGGAGAAGCAGTTCCTGCAGCGAGCCGGAGAGGCCTTCAACAGCAGAAAGGTCAGCTCTGTGATGACCGTGACCAACGGAGAGAGGTTTGGAACCTGGACCTGGCCCGAGATGTGTCCCGATCAGTTCTTCGCTGTTGGATTCAGTGTCAGGGTAAAGCCACAAAACAAATAAATACAAATAAAAACAAAGCAAAGCCTCCAAATTCTGACTTCAATGATAAAATATAAGGTTTGTTGTTTCTTTATGATTTGTTTCCTTTAAAACAAGCCGTACAGACAGTAAATAATTAGTTTTCTCATGTGAAAAACTCATTCTCATGTTAATTTAAGACATCTTCACATAGGTTGTGCATAAATCCAATCAGAGGCTTTTGTTTTGAAGAACTGTGGAGTTTTTAATGGACAACATTTCATCAGCAGGACCAAAACACAAGCAGTATATTTTAATTTGTTAAAAAATAGAAACGCTTTTTCAGTTTTACTGAAGTTTATTAATCAGTCTTTAGAAAAATGTGTTTCCTGTTTGAGTCACGTGTATCAGGAGCACGATAACCAGCTGGGTTCTGGTTCCTGTCCCCTCAGGTGGAGACCAACCAGTACGGGGCCGACGACACCGCCCTGAACGGAATCCGCCTTTTCTGCGCCAAAGACGGAAACCGTAACTTCCTGTATTACGTGGAGTCCCACACGGGCCAGTGAGCAGTTTGACTTCAACTTTATTCATTCAAACATCTAAACAGAAACTCAAAAGGCTCCGTGGAGCTAAATCAAGACATTAAAACAAAATTAAAGTAGAAATTTAAAAATTAAAGAAGCTGAAAACACCATGAATTTTGGTTAAAGATGGCCGCCACAGATAAAAGTAGCTACACAGCAGCTAATCTGACAAATCCAGATATTGATCCTTGTTTCAAACATATGGGATAAATCTTGTCTCAGGAGGAATTAAAAAACAGACAAAGTTATTTTATTGCAGTGATTATTTTAACCTGTAGAAGGGAAACTTCACCAAAGTGAAACATTAATCTGTAAATCTGTGTTTGATTACTCTGACTGGCTTTCTCAAGATTTTCTGTGGACCCCTTCAAAAACCTTTTAGAGGCGCCCCTGCAGATGCAGGATTATAAAAAGGTTCAGAGAGCAAAAGCAAAGCCGTTGGTTTGTCCTCGTTTTGTCTCAACCTCTGCAACGCCCCCCTGCAGCTTCGGCGAGTGGTCCCACCCCCAGTACTGCCCAAGCGGGGTCCTCACCTCCTTCCAGATCCGCGTGGAGCCCCACCAGGGTCTGTTCGGGGACGACACGGCCGTCAACAACATCAAGTTCCGCTGCAGCAGCAACCCCATCCTGGAGGCCCCCGGCATGGACTGGGGGGAGTACGGACACTGGAGCCCCGTGTGCCAGACCGGGGGGATCTGCGGCATCGAGACCAAGATGGAGGAATACCAGTGGGGTCTGGACGACTCCAGCCTCAACGACGTCCGCTTCCAGTGCTGCGACCAGCCTCAGCAGGTGCTGAACACGCAGAAACAGCTAAAAGCTTTTAGCTGGTTTAGTGGCTGATTGAAATGATTTAAACAAGGTTTTAATTCTGTTTTGACAGTGATCAGCAGGGGAGACGTTCCAACACCTTCAACCCAAAGATGATGATGAATAAAATATTAACTGAAGCTGCTGTTGCTGCTCTGTTCTTATCGTCGTTTTGTTTACATAAACCAAGCTGCAGGTTTTATGCTGACCGCTGATGATGGAGCAGAGAGGCTGAAGTAAAGTCATGACCAGCAGGAGCTGCTGATGCAGGAGTTTCCTGCAGTAATTAAGAGAGCGAGCGTTAATTCATTTACAGTTTAAGACCTGACAAAGGTTGATAAGACACCGAGCGGCACACACACAGAGGTAATTGTGCTAATTAATCTGTGAGCGGTTAATCGGCTAACAGTGTGTGTGGAGAGAACGTTATCTATCTGAGCTAAAGCTTTTCAGAAGATTCTGCAAGTCGAGGCTCAGCTGATCTGACGCCCAACAAGTCTTCTCTGTGGAACAGCTGGGACGTCAGCAGGAAGAAACATCTGTGAAGAGTTCGTATCTGATGTTTGTTCCAACCTGAATAATAAGAAAACTGCAGCAAAAAACATAAAGTTTAGCTTATCTATCATCTCACACAGAAAGTGACGAAGTAATGGAGCTCACCGCTGGACAGCAGCATTTAAAGTTATAAAACCCTGCTTACAAAACGGTTGGTTTACGCAACGTTACTGAGTAAACTCTCAAACTGGGAACTGAAACAAAGTTCCAGGGTATGGGGTAAGATTACTCCCAAAAATAATTGTATGCATGAGAATCTAAATTCATACATTAAGGTCATTAAATGTGCATACATTTCAGATTTTTATTTGTTTTCATGTAAAATCAAATATGTTATCAGTGAGAATACAAGTTTAGAAGTTACTTTGCAACAAAACAAGTACAAATTTTAAAATGGTCAAAATAACAGACATTATGCATAAAACACTGAAAAGATCATTTGAACGTAACACTGTACATGCCTAAAAAAGGCTGTTCTTTATGGTGGCTGACAGGTGCAAATACGCAGCAACCAGTAAACGCTCTGTAAACAAAAAAACAAAACAAAGTAAAAATGATGCATTTATAAAACCGACTGCACATCTGGATCTCATTTTTTATTATCTCTGTGAACTCCCTCAACTCAGTGAACACAAACATTTTCCTGATTCTGTTCCACTGTAAACCTGAAACAACACAACTACAAGTTTCTCAACCATAATAGGGTTTTTTTTCAGGCTATAATTTATCCAAAGATATCCAAACATTTAACACTAGGATCAGAGCCTCACAGGGATCTCTCTAAAGACTCTCTGAAAATTTATATTTTGCATAAATGCTAATAAATCAACACAATATCAAACACAATAAACAAACAGTGAAATAAAACAACAATTAAATGCATCAGTGAGGTGTTTTTAAAGAGGGGGGGGGGGGGGGTTATTATGCAAAATGAACATTTTTGAGCTTTATATCATGTTATTATGTCAGTGATGGTTTTTGCTGTTTTCATGATATTACTGGTTCATTTTACTTAGTTTATTGTTTTTATGTTTGCTTTTATGTTTTTTTATTAGTGTACAGCACTTTGGCCAATACTGTTTTTAAAGTGCTTTATATATATTTTTTCTTTTTTTTTCCCACATTTTTTTAATACCCTTACTAAAAGGTATATACCCTTATTAAAAGGTATTTTAAAAGGTATTTTAAAGTGCTTTATAAATAAAGTTGAATTATACTGTACTGTATTCCCTCATCAAAAACGTACACAAAGAGTTGCTTTGACTCAATCTTTAAGACAGGCCTGAAGACACATCTTTTCAGATTAGCTTACCACTGTTAACTCCGATTGTCTGGTCATTGTACTTCAATGTATGACTGTTTTGTACCCTTCATTTAGTTTTTGTTTGTTTTTATTGTGGTGTCCTGAAAGGCGCTTTATAAATAAAATGTATTATTATTATTATTATTATTATTATTATTATTATTATTATTATTATTATTATTATTATTATTTATGGAGGTTTGTGAACTCCTGTGTTAGCCATGTGGAGCTGCCTAAACACCTGCTGCTACAAAGCTCCACCCATTTGTTTACAAAGCTCCGCCTATTTACACAAAGCTCCTCCCTGGAGTCTGCAGCTGAGCTCCCGCCCCACAGATCACCCCTTCCGCTGCCAGGCATTGTTGTGATGACGTGCTGAAAGGGGAGTGTCTGAAAAGGTAGGAGGTTCTTAAAGAAACAGAGGCCAATTTTAAGGCTTTCATATACATAGACTATGATGCAAAATCAAATTTATTTTGGATATAACTGAATAAATAAGGTAACCGCTACTTGATTGTTGAATATGCCTGGAAAATACATAGTCGACCCCCCACCCACAGCCCCACCCCCATAAAGGATTAAAAGAAACATGTTGAACTCATTGCTTAAGTTGATTTAAAAATAACAAAACAGGAAAAACAATAAAATAAATTCTGATTAAAAAACTGTAAAAACAATAAAACAAAACAGGGGAACATGTCAACATAAAGGACTGGATGAGACTAACAATGAAGTGAAAGATAAAAAGTGAGTTTTTCTGAGTTTGTGGAACAGAGTAAAGGTAAACAGATGATTTCAGCTCTTCAGCAGATGGCAGCGCTGCATCATGTCGAACCCACATAAGGAACAGAGTCCAATCCGGAGAGCTGGTGTAAGAACTGTTAGGAGAATCGGGTCCTGTTGGACCTCAGAAGCCCCACATCTGGGTCAGACTGAACCTCCACCTGAACGCCGCTCCAGTCATAAAAAGCATTTTTCTCACTTTCAAGCAAACTTCATTATTTAAAGCAGGCGTCTCTCAGCACACCGCTGAGGAACATTACCTCTGGGTCTGAGAGGGGAACCGCTCCGGGTCAGGAGTTTAATGTCCCACACCGCAGGCTGGCTGTGTTTCTGACCATCTTTTAGCAGCTCTCCAGTGGCTCACCAGTCTGCCTAAAGAGCCATTAACGCCTCCTGCGGTGAGCCGAATGGAGCTGATGTTTGGGCTTCTGGTTGGAGGCGAAGCCGTCTACTTAATGACATCCTGCTCCCACGGGCCCACGCCTCATAACTTATAGATCACACCAGCTGCGCTGACTCAACTGTAAATATAATCTGCTTCATAAACACTGCAGGGATATTATGTTGGTTTGTGTTTCCAGATGAAATATTGGCACACGAGGGACAGCTTCGGGCTTGAATGGCATTGTTTCATCCAGAGATGAAAAACAAAACAAAACCAGGGTGTTGTGGAGTAAATCGTATCAAGAAGATGGATTTTAGGGTTCAAGCAGGGATGAAGGTATAATAACCAGATGGAGCTGATTTAAAATAAAGCTCTTTCTGCTCCTGAAATGGTTTGTTTGGGTCTGAAGATTTCATCTTGGTTCTGCTTCTTTCAGAGAGCTGAGGTGTTCACTGATTCATTCCAGCCGTCCTTGTGTTGTTTTATAACTCAGCACATCAAAACAAAATAAACAAGGTTTTAGAACTGTTAGCAAATCCTGCTAATTCTGCAAAATACAAAAAAGTGCTGCAGAGATAATTTTGGCTTAGCCTGAAATGTTCAGCTTATTTCACTGGATCTTACTGACATTTGGAAAAATCTTGGTGCTCAAAAGAAACATCATGAAGTACTGTGTAAAAATAAAGTTCTAATCAAGTGAGTTACTGGCTAATTTAAACTGTTTGATCCAAACTTTAAAGTGCCTGTGACATCAAAATTTATGAAATAATACAAATGCATTTTTGGAAAGATAATACTGAGAACATACTACAAAATAATTTCCATCTGCTGAGATGAACAGTTGTTGAGATGTTTGCATGTGAAGTAACAGGAAGTGATGTCAAAGGGGAATGTCTGCACAAAAATGCTCAACAGGCCAGACTGTTTAGAGGAATCTGATGTTTTAGATTATTTTATCAGACAGAAAGAAAAAAGAGCGAGAGTTCAAATATTAATGTTTCAACAAACAAAGACCCGTGAGTTCTTTTTCTTAAATGACTTCCCCTTTGATGTCACTTCCTGTTGCCCTTTTGCCGAGCCAAGTTCAAAAGAAAATAGGCCAGTTGTGTGTCAAATTGGGTAAAATAATGTGTGGTATGCCAAGTTTCTTAAATAGAACAAAGTTTTCTTTGACTTTTTTTTTATCAGAAGGACAAGCACGTCACAGGAACTTTAAGGTCTCAAACTATAAAAAACAACCATTTGGACTGTGGTGATATTATATGAAAGAACAGCTCTGGATGCATCAGTAAAATTCAATAATTATTGTTTTGTGAATTTTTGATGATTTTGCATCAGATTTGGTTTATTGTTGGAAGATCAAGACCTTTACAAATTACCTCTGTACAATATACTAAACAGGAGAGACGACATATAAATAAAGAAAACTACCCTGGATTTGAAAATTTAAGATGGCCACCCCAGCCCCCCAATGGCTATAATTAGCCATTTGTTGTGTTGTAGCCAAGAAGGATTGCATGTCCCAATTTAAGCTAACCGCTAATGCTAATTTTACAGAAGTCTATAATTTAGCTATTACTAAGCTAAAAAATATTGGTAACCAGTAATAATAATTAACAAAATCTTAATGTAAATACAAAAACCAAGATGGCCACCAAAGCTAATTTCTAATAGTTGGACCTCAGTCATGTTTTACAAATACTGAGCTAAAATTTGGTAAAGTTTCAAAGCAAACCTCATGTCATCTTGAAATCTCAGTTTTAATCTTTTAGAGACTTTAAGCTGAAGTTTAGTGTGAGAGTGATGCCTAACAGATTCTAAAATCAAACAAAAGAATGCAAGATTTCCACCAAAACTAAATTAAAATGGCTACAATTCAGCTATTTTTATACATAATGAGCTGAAATTTGATGGAGTTGTTGCATTTTATACTGATTCATTGGTTTAGAAAAGTTTTTTTTTCTTTCACACACTGAAAGGTTCTCTCTACATTAGATAACACAGCTGCATGACAGCTATTTACTTTGTTTTAGCTCTAACTGACCATTTTTTAAATAAATGTGATCCCCTTCACTTGTCAATCATTTGGGGGTGGCCAATCAGGTGCCAGGGGTGGCTCCGCCCCTGATACTCACCACATACTCAGCTGTTGCTCATCTCACAAATGCATGTTCCTTACAAATGTGGCACCATTTAAAAGGGAAATCAACAGATTTTTATAGTGCTTGCACTGTTAAAACAAAAAATGTTCTATTATTTCCTTAGCTTTTGTGCTAAGTTTAGATTTTTATTTTTACTAATTTTTTGTCATCAGCCAAGAGCAGTGATTTAGGCTGATTGAACATCACAATCTAAAATATTAGCCCTGAATTATCTGACTCAGGTCATTTGGACTTCATTAAAACTCATTTCATTTACTCTTGGGAAAACCTAAAGCTGAAAGATGTTTTCTGTTTCTTTGTGTATTAGTGTGAAAGAATTGTTTAAGATTTAAAGAGAGACAAAGAAGAAGCAAAGACACATTTACACATTAAATATAAATCATTTTATAATATACAAATTGTACAGATGTCAGGTACAGTAGGAACGTAGACATACCCAGGATAGCAAAGATAAAGATTATTTTTTTCTTCCTTGATATCAACGCAAGTGACAACAGCACACGATCAAAGATACGTGACATTCAAGATGGCAGCTGAGGTGATTAAAAAAAATGTCAGAGACGAATAAAAAAATCTAACAATAATACATTTTCCAGAGGCTGTAAGCAAGCTAAAGTGACAACACAGAAAAAATAAAGAGTCTGCATCCTTTTGTATCATGTTCTGTCATTTCTGCTTCATAACACAGGAAACGAACCAAGATGTTGTTTATAGCGAGAGCGACTGAACCGGCGCCACTGTTCAGACAGTAATACTGCAAAAAGACCTTCTTTACATGAATACTGAAGGGTTTTATTTTTTTAGCATTGTTTCACTGATTAAACATAAAATTCTGTCTCCTGATCTGTGTTTTTATTAAACCAGACCAAATTGGAAATAAAAAACAATAATCCACAGGATGACTGGACCTCATCATAATTTACTCGTTTATTTTCCAGAATCTGCTCACAAAGATGAGTTTTTTTAACCATGTCGAGAAACGTCACAGATTTCAGATTTAAAAAAGCACAAACAATTATTAAATAATTAAATAGTTTTTTAAGCCCAATCTGCTGCAGGAATGATTTAATTTGGTTATTTAGTACAGCTGTGGAAAATCCATTTAGACTCAGAAACGACCCCTGACCTCGTCTGCCATTAGTGATGACCTCACGCCCCGCGGCTCGGGTCCGAGGGATGGCGGAGGGCGACGGGACGAGCACGAGATGGACAGCCCCTCTCAGGAGGTAGCTCAAAGCTTCAGTCGACAGCTTTTTTATTCCTTTTAGCATTTTTTTTTGCAAGCTTTAGCAGAAACGCAGAGGCAACACAAAGCTTTTTTTCTTTTCCTTTTTCTTTTTTTTGGACTGGAAAACAAAACATTCACGACAGGGGCGGACTGGGGCAAAAAAGTGGCCCGGGAATTTAGTACCTGACTGGCCCATTCAAGGTCCGGGCTGGCAGAT
>JAUBOC010000048.1:1743011-1753468 GCA_032275365.1 Anablepsoides cearensis
CCTGAGGACAGGTGGACCAGATCACCTGAGGACAGGTGGACCAGAATACCTGAGGACAGGTGGACCAGGATACCTGAGGACAGGTGGACCAGAACACCTGAGGACAGGTGGACCAGATCACCTGAGGACATGTGGACCAGAACACCTGAGGACATGTGGACCAGAACACCTGAGGACAGGTGGACCAGAACTCCTGAGGACAGGTGGACCAGAACACCTGAGGACAGGTGGACCAGGAGTCATTTCATCGACCGTAATATTCTGTTCATGTTTTTTTGATGAAAAGATAAAAACAAATTTCTGTTTGTTTTTGCTTTTGAAGGATTAATTTAGCAGATAATTTCTGAGAAATCAGAATAAATTATAATTACAGAAGCAGGTTGGGCCACAAAATCTCTTTTCCTGGCCTGAATCCAGCTGAATGTGTTCTTTTTTTATGACAAGCTTGTGATTTTCCTTCTGCAAACAGCACAGAAGCAGATATTTTACTTCTCGGAGGAGGAAGAAGAGGTTAACTCATCTTTGATCTTTGGGAGACTACATTAATACCCAACATAAATCTCTAAAATGAACAACTTGCCAAGTTCCGAGCAGGGCCAACAGGACCTTTTGTGCTACGGTGGCCTGTAAGTGTCACTTTATCACTTCATAAAAACAACACTGCAGCTTTATTGGACTCTGGCTCTGAGCCAAGAACAGGAGGAAAGAAGTGTTACCTCATGGTGAAAGGACCGGAGCTGTTTCATCACTTTAACAACATTTCAGATGAATATTTGGGCAGTTTTTTCTCCATTATGGTCAGAAAATACCACTTCTCCAGTCCGTTCATATTTATAAGGAGAAAGATTAAATGTGTGGAAGCAAAGACGACAGCCTTTCAGAATAAAGCTCGTCTGATGAGCCTCTGAATGTTCCTTTAAAAGCTGCAGTTTTCTGAATGAAGCTGTTGGTTGAGTGTTGATCTCAGCAGCGTTTAGTGCCAACATGTCATCTTTTGGCTCTCTGACTTGTTAATCTGAGAGGCCTGAAACTGATCACATGAGAAGAAATAAAGTGTAGATTCATTCTGAATAGTTAGCAATTTATTCAGATTGCATCTATGATGAAGGTTTAAAAAGCTGCGACTAAAACAGTGTCAGTTTTCTAGTTTTTTTCTTTGTATCGCTGCTGAAGAGTGCTTTATAAATAAAGTTTACCTAGGGCTGCGCAGTATATGTGATATGTGAATTCTGAGATTAAAGCCAGAATTCTCAGTTTTTATTTCAATGGCCCTGATCCTTTTTGTAGTTTTCATACATAGACGCTGGATATGTATAAAATGTCAGTGTTGGACTTTTAGAATCTGGTTCTGAAACCCTTACAGTATCCATGTCTCCAGACCTACAGAGTCCTGACAAAGCTTCGGTCTCAGGGACGGCGTTCCTTTTTCAGTGATAATCCACAGATTTCTGCCAGCCTCCCTGGCACCCTCGGCGCGGCGTTCACCTCGAGATCTGAGGATTATTGAGGACGAGCCGGCAGCAGCAGCACAGCGGAGACTCTGGGGCCTCCTCGGCAGACTGGGCTTTAGTGGAGAGGGACATGGGAGTTTGGCAGGCTGCGCCGCCGCCCCTGCTGGCTGCGACGCCGGAGCTACTGGATGTTCAGGGGAGATGAAGGTGGGAGGTAGAGGGCGAGTCAGTGGGGGATTATCTCTCTGCAAAAGGGCCCAGATGGACTTTCAGTGCACTGGTGTGCCGGGGAGTTTGTGTGACTGCACGTATGCAGATAAAAAGAGCACATTTGTTACGCAACGCCTCTTAATAGGTGTTTTAATGCTAATCACCTACATGCAGACCTGCTGTAAACACAGACCCCCTCTGGGACACGTTGCACGTATCACAAACAGGTTCTGTGAGAGGATGGGCGTCCGCAGGAGGGGGGGTGATGGTGGTGGGCGTCTCCATCTGTTAATCTGAAATGCTCAAATAAAGACGGAACTATAAATGTGCTCATTTCAACACATTTATGCCAAATAACTCAAATCTGGACTTAAAAGGAGCAGCTTGTGAGAACAGACTCCCCGCTTCATCAGCTGAGCGTGGAGTCGTCGGCGCCGCCGCGTCGCTTTAAGACGACCTCGTTTGTGAACCAGAGAGGATTAGATCCCGGGGTGGGCGGGGCCTCACGTTGTTGTGTCACATCCAGGCAGGCAGGTGCAGGAAGTCACACCTCCGCAGGCGTTTCAGGAGGAATCTGCAACGCGAGGCTGCAGAGACGTGATGATGGATTTCATCTGAGGATTAGAAGCTGCCGCCTTAAATCCCTGAATAACAAGTGACTCCAGAGCCGAGTTCACAATCAATCCATTTGATTATGGGCTCTAATCCAGATTATATCTGCTCTGACACCAGCAAACATTTGTTCCTCAGTATTTTGTTTTGAACAGTAACATCATTTCTGTGTTGGTGCAGAAACATCTGAGTAATTAAAGTGTCAATCTGAAAAGCTGCTTTAAAAAATAAAACATTGGAAAGTCTTTTTAAGTGTCCTTGATGCTCAAAATTATAAACCTGTAAAGTTTTCATCTGTTGGTAAATAAATATATTAAAAATAAACTGGTTTCCTGGTGTGGTTTGGGTTGAAAGAACAAGGAATACAGTGGAGGATCTAGGATTTTACTGAGAAAGGGGCCATCAAGTGGCCACAATATTCATAGAGGAGCCAAGTCTTTTTCAACATCCTTTCACACAAATACCCAGTGTTGATAAGGTTTACATTTAATCAGTCATACATGTTCAAACACTTGTAATGTATTTTTTAAAAGGGTACCACTTTACAATAAGGCTCCCCTTATAGATGGCTTTTAAAGAGTTAATAGATAGGTTATAAATTATTACACTTTATAAATTATTAATAAGTGTTTAACAATGTTTGAACAATAATTTAAAATGTTGATAATCAACACTAAGTTTTAAAAAATTATGATTTTTCACGTTAAATACCAACTTTTGGCATTTATAAATGTTTATTTGTCATAAATACAGTTTTACACTTTATGATAAGTCTCACTTTGACAGTTGTGAATATTTATTATGCAGTAATACAGTACAATATTCAGCTGAGATAGTTTGTCATGCTAGCACCATGCTAATACATATAAGGCAATATAGCGTTGACGCTAATGCTAAAGCTAACAGGCTAAGCTAAGGTTCTTCCTTCATAAAGCAGCTCTGTTGTCCTCCATCCATATTTTCAGCTGCAGGCTGAGTGTTTCTACTTTCTCCTCTCTGTCAACGCTCTCTGGTTTCATTTAAAACAGACATTCTTCAGATATTTTCAAAGATTAACCTTCAGGGTGGATATAGCTGCTAGCAGCCTCACATCGAGGACCTATATACATCATGATTTACCCAGAATGCTTTGTCTTTAAATAAAATGACTCAGTCCGTGTTAAAATATATATTTTTTAAATGATTAAAATGGAACATCCAGTATTCTTACAGTCTTTATTTTACAGTTAAAATATATGTTTATCAAATAAAGTTTAATGTTACAACTATTCATGGATCCCTTTAAAAAGAGAAGAAGAATTTGGTTGGCTTGATTCATTCCAGACTTTACTATTTGACTCATTAGCGCCTCTAGTGGTTTAACATGGAACTGCATCCACTATCATCGCTCTCAGGTAAAGGACAGTTGAATGACTGGACAGGCGGGCCTATTAGATTTCAGCTGGGGCCAATGCCCCTGTGGCCCGCCCACATATTATAAAAAAGATAAACATTGTGTTATGCTTTGATTCCAACAGAAGAGGCTCCTCTTAAACTGGTTCTTTTGATATTAAAACCACATGATTCTGGACAGAAACAGGATTCATTGAGTTTGAGTTTCTCTCCATTAACTACAATCCTTCAGCTCCTCTGGCTGACTCTGATCTTTAGCAGATGTTTGTTGGCTAAAATGACTTGATGTTTTGGACATATTTTTATTTTTATGTCTGTAGTTTGATTCTTTATTTAAAAAAATAAATAAAAATTTTCATTTTGATGTTTAAAGAATTTAAATTTGTGTCTGAGATTCAGAGTTTATCCCTTTTATTTCCCCCTCATGTTCTTTCATTTTCACAGCATGTTAATTATAATTTTTTTTAACACATCCGTTCCTCTTAGTGTTGATGTGTGATTGTTGCCATGGCGACCACTCACCGTCACCTCTCCGGTATCTGAGCCTCTGCTTTGGATCCGTGCCCCGGTCTTTGTTGTTGTTGTGGCACGGCGAGTCCTCCTCCGTCAGCTCCTCGCTGTTCTGCAGGTCCCTGTCGGACAGAGGGGAGGCTGCAGGCGAGACTCCGCCCCCCGTCCCTGAGTGGTTCTGGTCCTTGTCCCCGCTCGGAGTCTCGTCCTTGTCCACCCCGTCGGCCGGGGCTCCGGGGTTTGCGTGGTTTCTGGGGCTGGAGGGGTCGGAGGGGCTGCTGCTGCACAGGGACCCCAGCACGGAGCTGGGGCTGGAGTGCAGGGAAAGAGAAGGGGTCTCCGGTTCTCGGATCCGGGTGCAGGGGGCTCCGTAAGGTTCCTGGACGAATCCCACAAACATCACGCCCTGATCAGCAGCGTCCTGGATCTGCTGTTGGACAGAAAGGAGATAAAAACAGAATCAAAACGTGAAATTACTGCGAGAAATCTTTGGTTTAATGGAAAAGTTTCTGGTTTAATTTGAGCAACGGTTTTACTACAGAGTGAGGACCATTTGACCTCTTCAATGTCCTCACTTTGTTTGCAGCTCTGCTGTGCTTTACTAGTTACGTATGATGTGAGTTAAGTTCTGGTTCAGGTTAGTGTTAACTATAGACCATTAATGGTTAATTTTAGGGAAAATGTCTGGGTTAGGCATTAGAAAAATGAATGGAAGTCAATACAAAGTCCTCAGTTTGATGCAAATACAAGGATGTGTGTGTGTGTGTGTGTGTGTGTGTGTGTGTGTGTGTGGGGGAGGGGTATTCATTATTTATGTATGAATCCAGTGGTGTCCACCAACTGAAATAAAACACTAATATAATCCAGTTGACTCATGAAACATTCTTCAGTCAACATGAGACAATATTTCCTGTGTGCTGAATGTTGTTACTTAGTGCCCTTGACGGTCCCAAATTGTAGTCACCCACAGGCCACATTTGGCCCGCAGGCCTTGAGTTTGACACATGTGACCTTGTAGATAAGTGACACACGAAATGTGTGACAGTTTTCACCCTCAACTGTAAACAACAATGTTGATCAATAACATTTAAAGACCTCAGTTAGTGCTTCTATATTTATCAAGTGTTAATCCCATTAATGAATTTAAATCATAGCAAAATCCCTAAAGCACTAATCAGGAAATGGTTACCCTATTAGTGCTTTAGTGCTTAGAGGAACTGTGCCCACCACTGTGTGAATTATTTCGTTTTGTAAAACAAATCAAGATACTTTATAATACTTTAACTGTGATTTACTTAAGGTTCCTGTTTTCTACAGAGCACTTTTTCTGTTTCACATCAGTTCAACAATCAAGACAATTTTTCCCAACAGTAACAAATATTTTACAGTTTTAGGATTATGCCACATGCCTTTGTCCAAATTCAGGGGCCAGGTCCTCCGAAGGCCGAATTCTTCAGCTGTTTACGTCACAGCGCTGCACCAGAGGCTGTTCAAACTCAAAGATTACTCTGATGCGGCTGACAAATGCCTCCTCTTTTTGCCCCAATTTGAGGGACAGGTCTGATGGATCCTTCTCGGTCCACCATATCCCATAATGCCTTACGGGCTGACCAGAGATTTTTATTCTGCTAGTAATGGCGGATGAAGTAAGAAGTACATTTTCTGTATAAATATAAAAAGTTTCAAGCGGTTGTGTTGTTAATGACATTTTTTAAATATTATTCTTATTATTCCTATTATTTATTATTCAGGCGACAGCCCACCTAGAACAGGTAGGCCGGGTCCTTCCAAGGATCCAGCCCCTGAATTTGGACACAGCCAAAGTAAATTTTAAAATCAGGTCAAAGTTATAAAGACAACAAAAGAGTTGCAGCGGTGTACTTATCCAGTTCATTACTATTGTGTTGGAACAAATGATGTAATTTTATTGGGGGGGCGGGGTTATATTGATTGAATGAAATTATTGTGGGGGTCGTAGCCCCTCAAACCACCATGTATTTTACTGCAGGGTGAAATTAAAGTCCAGCTTCTATAAAGTTATTTAATTTTATAACCATTTTATTCATGTTTTATAAAGTATTTTCATAGCATAAATCAATCATTTACAAATTTATCCTTATTCTAAAGTGGAACCAGAATTTCTCGTTGTTTCAATCAGAAAATCTCAGTTTTCTGTCGTTTGTCGTCGTCGCCTCAGATTGAAACATTCAACTGTCAGGGAATGTTAACGATGACATTCTCCATTTCTGCCTCCGAGCCGAGGCAACCCCCCCCCCCACCTCCATATTTGAGCCCCCATTGAGGGGAGAAAATAAAAATCAAATCAAACTGCAGGTTATTCACTATGAAATTGAATTGGAAAACAGTCCCACTGTCTCCGGCCGTTATTGTTTAGCATCGTTTGGAAGCTGTCTGCCTGCTTCCACATCATCGTCCTCGTCCCAATAACGTCCAAATGGAATTGCCGACATAAAAAGGAGCAACTGTTGTGTCTCATTTAACGGGAAACCGAGGCGGGCAGGGAAGGAAAACGAACGGCTCCCACTGACGATTGTCAGATGGAACAATAGATTCAAATGACGGCTTGTAATGATTGAATTTAGTTTCTGCTTCCATTTTTATTTTTGTCATCACGGTTTCATTAAGCCTCGCTCTCGACGATTTAGAACAATTCAGAGCAGATTTATTTTTTTTCATCTCTGCAACTCAAACCGGCAGAAGTGTCGAGATGACCGATCAAAACAAATCACAGGGAATGAGGGTTAAATGAAAAATATGGAAATGGATATAAAAAAACAAACAAACACAGAAACAAATAGTTTGATTTGATGGGAGGGGATTTAATGGAAACAGATAAATAACTGAGTGCAAAAAATAAAAGTGTGAGCAGAGCAGCGTAGAAATAACAAACCTGAATAAATAGAAAACGTACAGAGAAGAATGGATAGATGAGAAAATAAAAATAATCAAGAATAAAGCAGAAGGAAAACCTTTATTGTCACTTCACATAATAAAAACACTGAAAGAATGCTGATAAAAACATTTAAATGGTTTAAAAACTCATTAACGTATTAAAAATTAATGTTTTGTTTTAGTTTTTAAACTGATTTACTGACATTTCTGCGTATTTAATGTAATATTTGTGTATTCTATTGCTGTTTTTAGTTGTGATGCTGCAGTCAGCCCAGTGTCGACAAATTTAAACACAGAGATAATAAAAGACTTGTAATATTGACAGCATGCAAACAAACTCAGAATAACCTCGCTGACAGGTTTCAGCAAGTTTTTTTTCTTTAATATAATCAAACAGGAGCTTCAGATTTCACAGAGCAGCAGCTGTTTTCTCTAACAGATTTTTGTGTGTGTTAATAATCAGCACCTTCAGGTCATCACCTGAAATCAGCTTCAGTAAACAGATGAGTCTCAAACTAAAGAGAAGAATTTATTTTTTCCTTAATGAGTCTGTTGTGTAATACCTGTCAACAAGCATCCCACCAGCTGCTGATTTCATCCCCGTTACAGCAAAAACAGCTCAGCTAAAGCTGAGAGAAATGATGGGTCATGATTATTTAACAGCACGAAGGTCGGTCAGTCTGCAGTTTGGAAAGTTTCCAGCTTAAGAATTTTCCAATTAGACCCCTGAGATTAGACCCCCACATTAATGCTTCCCAGAGTTTAAGCAGCAGACGAAGCTGCATAAATTAGGTCTTTATGATGGAAGTGGTGCAAAGAAATCATGGCGAGCAAAGATGAAGAAGAGGCTGGTCCAGCACGTGTGTGGTGGGATGAATTCTCTTATTTTGGTTCTTGTTTTTGTTTTCTGGGTTTGGCTTATGTTCCTTTGTTTCCCTCAGTCAGCAGTTTCTGCTCATGTTGCTGTTCATGTCCTCCACAAACTGAGATACTTTAAGAAAATATTAATAAGAAGCATCTACAGCTGATTTACTCCTGCAGTCAAACCAATTCAAGATGGCCACCACAGCCAACTAATGTCTGAAAACAGAATAACAAATTAAACTTAACCAGTTCTACAGATTTTGAGGTGAAATTTGATCATAAATCACCAAATGTCAAATGGTCAAAGTCAAGGGCCGCGGGCCAAATCTGGCCCTCTTCAACATTTCATCTGGCCCCAATTGGTGGGCCTGATGGATAGCCCCTCATCCGAGCTAAACAACAAAAAAAGCTTGTTGAATGCATGAAGCATGAAGAAAGTTGAATAGTTTTTAAGTTATAAGCATTTTTGTATGTCCAGACACCCCCTTTTCAGATGGAGCCCCCTTCTCAAATATAGGGTCTATCGTAAAACCATTGGCTGGAGCAGTGTAGGTCAGACACATCTTCATTCCTACCAAATTTCATGCTGATCTGGGCAGCCATTTCTGTGATTTGGTTACCAAAAACACTGGAAAAAAGAGAAAAGACCAAACAATAATAATAAAAAAGAAATAAACAAAACAGTACAAAAGCAACGTTTCTCGAGCAGGGGTCCTAATAAAAGAAAAAACTGTAGTAAGGCTAAAGATGTGTCTTTCTAAGTTTTAGATTTTTTCCTATATTTGTTACGTGACGTCCGTTCTAAATATTACAGAAACTGTGTTTAGAAAAAGCCATTTGTATCTCTATAATAATCATTTCGTTTGTAAATATTGACAGAAATTGTCTCTTGGACCAAGTTTTGGATTTTGGTCTCCTTATGTAACTAAGTTTGACCCCCCTGGTCCAGAGTCTTGACTGGTTTGAGATGAGTCAGCATAAATAAGCTGTGTGTTATGAAATCAGAGTATTAGTTTTTTCTACGTTAGCTAAAACAGCCACAGGGACACTAAACAGATAAAACGGGCAGTAATGGGTTTGCAGAAACTGTCCTGAGTGGGATTCAGAAAAAGAAAAAAAAAAGAGTAGAAATTCAGAATTAACTTTTTTCTGAACCTCTTAGTCTAAACGAACAGGGAAGTCCCCCCCTGGCTCAGAGGGAACCGTCCTCAGGTCAAGAAAATGAGGTTTCGAGGTTGAAATCGCATCATTTCTCTTCATTAACCGAAATGAAGCAGAGCACAAATTTGATGAGAAATATTCCAGGGAGTAGCTTACCACGCACCGCCGCCGGAATACCAACAGCCTGTGGTGAAAAACCCATTTCAATTTTGACTTGAGACCACATTTCCTATTTCCCCTGTAAGTTATTAAAGTGGCACCGGGAGGAGGTGTCTGAAGGTCAAGATGAAAACCCCGGAGAGACGAGGAGATGACAGACAAAGAAGCTGAAATGATAATGACACAGACTTACGGGAGGACGACAAAAAGAAGAAAGAAAAATTCAAGAGATTGAAGAGAACAGACTTTCTTTTTTTCTTTTACCCCTCAACCACTCATCCATGTCCACTTCCTTTTTAATAGATTTCTAGCAAGGCTTCCTGTTCCTCCTGCAGCTCAGAAGATTAAACTGATAAGCAGCAGTAATGAGGTCCTGCAGGACTCTGGCTACATGACTAATCTAAGGCTAAAACGTACATAAAGGTTGTGGTGCGAGGTTTAAAAGAGGCCCGCGTCACCATTAGGTGGGCGATGGTGGGACGTCACTCCTGAAACAGGCGGCTTTGTCACATTTATCATCTGTGGAGCCGCATTTCTGCAGCTGCCGGATCATAAAAGCAACAAACACTAAAGAGCTGAGTCATTAATAAAAGAGCGGCTGGGATCTCAGCTCTCAGGCTCCTGTTTCCTGCAGAATGAAAACCTCAGATATGGCGTCCCGTTTAGTTAACCAGGATCAAACACATTCAGATACCTGAAAGAAGAACAAAAAACAGCCTTTTAGGGCTTTAAAGCTGCTCATTGTGGAGAACCTGTTTATATGTGGTATTAATGTGTATTTTAGGTGATCTTATCTCTGCTGTTAAAACATTTTTTATTACGTCTCACCTCCCTGCTCTGACTGAATCTACCAGTCTGTGTCAAACAAACTGAGCTGTGGTGGAGTAATGGAGTAAAAGGAGCAGGAGATGATGGATTATAATGTCGCAGAGGTCGATGGGACTCAGCTGACTGAAGATAAACAAACTGAGATGTTTGAAATCTCTGCAGTTTCTATTTTGATGTTGTTTTTAACTGTATGGCCTGCAGAGCCTGAAGAAACTGATTCAGATCCTCTCAACTGGTTTAATGTCTGATTTTAAACTGAGTAACTATGATGATGGACGGATGGATGGATGGATGGATGGATGGATGGATGGATGGATGGTTGGTTGGTTGGTTGGTTGGTTGGTTGGTTGGTTGGTT
>JAUBOC010000048.1:1759363-1775161 GCA_032275365.1 Anablepsoides cearensis
ATACGAAAACATTGGTGAATGCCACAAATTCTCCTAAATCACTCGTACGCACAACTTAAGAACAAATCTGTTCGTACAAACGGTTCTTGCATGAGGCCCATTGTCATTTGTTGAATTTAACTATAGCTAGCCTTTTGGTACTTCTAGCCAGCCAGGTTAGTTTTAACATTTTATCTAGCATTTTCATAGGTTTAGCTAATCTTTTGCTAAATTAGAGTTTTAGCTATTTCATTCTGCTACTTTTACTTAGCAATTTGCAACTTTCAGCTTTTAGCTAGCCTTTAGCTAGTTTTAACTTTTTGTCTGTTGTTGAATTTAACTTTTTGCTACTTTTTAGCAAATGTTTTTATAAATTTATTTAGCTTTTGCTACTTTTAAGTAGCATGTTGTTTAGCTTTTATTTTGTGCTTTGCTTGTATTAGTTTTCAGCAGTCCATCAGGTCTCAGCGGTCATTTAGTTTTATGTAAATTTCAAAATGACGATTTTATTTGCAGGTTTCTTTCTGTTCAAACTGAATTAAAAATGTAATTTTTATTTAAAAATACTATAAATCTGCTAAAGAAGCAACGCTTTGTTTAACCTTATAAAATGTAAGAGAAATGATTGTCAAAATGTTTTAATAGGTTTTATATTAATGCAATGAAATATTTTAGTCTAATAACAAAACAAAGCTGGTCTGTGTTAAATAGAATAAAAAAAGGTGAAAAACTATGGAGGACCGACTCTGAAAGGAAGGAAATCTCTGCTGGTCGAACATCAGAGACTAAAAGACAAAAGAGAGAGCAGCGATTCAAACGGAGCGTTTGTTCCTGCAGGGAGCCTCCAGGTTAAAAATAGCAGCTGCATCACCTGCAGTCCATCTTCTCCGTGTGAAACATGGACTTTTCATGCAGCAAGCAGCACCAGCTGTCAACATCCCAGGCCTCATGTGGTTAGAAGGGTGTCAAATGCCTGTTTGCCTGCCCACCTACCTGCAGCTCCCTCCTGGGTGAGTACACCTGCTCTTATCCCCCCTTCTCTCACCACAAATGGGTCGCCTGCTTTGTTTCAGTGTAAAACACCTTGTGTCAGACTAATCGCTCCCTCTGGAGCCGGACCTTCACGTGGAAACTAATTATCTGTTACCTGTTAATGGTTCGGTTTGGCGCCGTGGCAACCTCATCTGTAAAACAGGGTTTAGTAAACATTGTGTTCACTGAGGTATGAAAAGTCATTCTGTTGATGGATTTTTGTTTTGGAGGTGGACATCAGTCAAAAAGCATTTAATCGGTGAACAACAAGGTTTTTTTTTCTTTTTTTGGTTTTAAATTGTCAAATTACAAACCTGTTTGTTGCAGCTTGATTTGATTTATTAAAAAAATAAAGTCCCTTTAACCCATTAAAGTAGACAGATGCTGTTTCACATTTAAATGTTAAATGGTCTGAACCTATATAGTGTGTACCAAGCCCACTCGGACCCCAAAGCATTTTACACTTTAGTGATTCACACATTTACTCACTGATGGTGGTAAGCTACATTGTAGCCACAGCTGCCCTGGGGCACACTGACAGAGGCGAGGCTGCCATGCACCGACGCCACCGGACCCTCTGACCATAATAACAGTAGGCAAGGCGGGTGAAGTGTCTTGCCCAAGGACACTACAGCTGAGACGACTGGAATAGGGATCGAACTGGCAACCCTCCAGTTTCAGGACGACTCCCCTAACCACTCAGATTTTTCAGCCCGTTTAGTTTTCTCTATTTTTTATTGCACTATTACGTCAAATTATCCATGAAGGAACTGCCAAATTAGGTAGGGATGTCCCGATCCAGATTTTTTGGCTCCCGATACAATCCAATTGTTTTTAATGATTAGTCTTTCCGATATCGATCCGATACTTTTATTTCTTTATTACTTTCCAAGTGAAAAGGTTGGTAGTATTAAAGCGAGCCCTGCTGTTTCCACCACGAGAAACATCCAGTTTGCAGATTTTGCAAGATGCAGTTTCAGCATCATTGTTTTCCATTGTAAAGTGTTCCCACACTGTGGACATGGTTGCATACTTGTGTGTGTCTTGACTTCTTAACAGCAGTTGTAAAGCATGATGATGCTGAAAACTGGATCTGCCCGATACCATGACTAAATCCGATACTACCCGATTTTAAAAAAAATGGCCGTATCGGCCACCGATACAGATACTGAGTATCAGATCAGGACATCCCTAATATTAGGTCTGGAATTACCAACTATAATTTCCTTGTCTTAATTCTTCTCTCGTTCTGGGTCAGTGTCTGGTTCTGGGTCAGTGTCTGGTTCTGGGTCCGGCTCGATTAACAAGTCTTCTGTTGCTGACATCTTTTAATTCAATTATAAATAAAACGTCTTTGTACTGCTAGAAAAAGTAAACCCCTCTCTCTCAAACCGGAGTGGACCGGTCTGGAAGCTGGAGAGGGGGCGGAGCTTGAAGCGCCTTAAAGGAACAGTATCAAAACAAGCTGCTTTGAGACACACAGCAGAAAATTGGTGAAAGAGGGAATGGTAAAGTTAAAATAAAAATGAATTCAGACCAAAACACCAAAGCTCCTCTTTATAAAAACCCATCTGAATGATTTAAATGTGAAAAGGAAGAATTTAAAAGCAGATATGTCTAATTTAAACCCCACAGTTGGGGTCTACAGTGGAACTGCATTGCTTTGCTTTATAGTTGTCTTGGGTAAAACCTTGAAAATATTTTCACGTACATTCAGAGTGTGTTGTGGAGGACTCTCACCTACTACCAAGTTACATTTTACCTAAATATTTCTTAAACTGACTGAGTAAGAGTAATTTTCTGTTGGCTACTTTTGAATACTTTGGCTCCTAAGGACTGGAAAATGTTTTGTTGGATTATTCTTGATAAACTCAAAGAAATATGTGCAGAAACTAATTTATGGAATTTGAAATAATAAAAAAATAATGAAACCGCCACAATTTTAGACAACAAAGCTATAAACGTTAGCAATTGTTGCTAATATCGTGTGTCAGGAATGGCAGTGTGTTGGGGTCAGTCCGTGGCTTTTGTACTGTGAGGTTGGAAATAGGAGAAATAAACAGATTGTGAGGAGAGAACATGAAACATCATCATCTTTTAAAGGGTCGTAGAAATAAAAAAACATAACCCGTTCATCTGCTGTCAGTCAGGCTCCTGAGTTAATAATCACGTCTCATGCTAAGGATCACTTTCAGTGTGGAAATACACTCTCACCAACAGTATTTGTGTCCCTCTGCTCTGCAAAAGCAAACAACAAAACTATTGATTCGGAGAGGGAAAAGAAGCAACAGCCGAATCGACTCTCTACTTTATTTCACTTGAAAAGAAAAAAAAAACACATAAGAGGGAGAAGATGAATCTAAGAGAGTCGCTGCTGTTTGGATGGAAAAGAAAAGAAATGGAGGGAGAATGAAAAAGAGTGAGTGAAAAAGGGCAGGGGAGCGTTCCGGCCAAAGGCAGAGCCCAGACTTTATCTCCAGTATCTGTCGCTGCACAGACAGCTGCTCACATCAGCACCGGCCCAGGGGAGTCCACGGTCTCACCCAGGATGGAGAGGAGAAAAATGCATGAAGACTTCAGACAGCACGAGACGATGAACAGGAAGTTACAGATGTTTAAGATGAACAGGAAGTTACAGATGTTTAAGATGAACAGGAAGTTACAGATGTTTAAGATGCACAGTATGTGTGATGAATCAGGGAGAAAAAGAGGCTGCAGAGGAATCCTGGTGTGAAAGGCTCAGCCAATGAGACGCTTCACATGAAGGGTGTGATGTTAGAGGAGTTAAGGCCCAGCAGGAGCTGCGTGAGTTTACAGCAGCGTCATCGACCCTCGTTAAATAAAAACCTGCCCGTCAAAAATAAAACAAAAAAAAAAAAAAAAACGCGATCCAGGCAGAGCAGATTGGACTGAACGAAAATTTAAAATGTCAACTGTCAAATTTTCCCGGCGTTCAATTTGGTTACGATGAACTGGGTTACAGTTCAGCAGGCAGTGTCTGATGGGATATATTTATCATTACGGGTAATTGCAAAGAGCTCCGTGCGCTCGGCCAGAGAGAAAAGTGCGGGATGAGAGAGAGAGAGAAACGAAGGAGGAGGAAAATAAAAAAGCACAACCTAAAAGAGAAGAAAGAAAAAAAAACCATTAGAGCGGATTCGCTTGGTTGGAATTATTCATGAAAGTGGGAGAATGTGACATTAGAATAGGTGTTCTGTATTATTAAAGTGCCACAAAGGCAGAGTGCTAAATATGAGTTCAGATGCTCCCTGACTGTGTCGTCATAGCAATGGATGAGCGGCGGGCGAGAGGACTGACACCAGTTTTGTTCCGCACGCAAACGGCCGAGGGAAAAAAAATCATATTTTTATTAATTCGTCGAGCAGAAAGGTTTTTTTTTATCCAGCCTTGACTCTTTCTTCTCTGCAGCTTGAAAGGAAAGCTTTTGTTGGATACAGAAAGTGCAATTAAATAGTCTTCAAGCAATTTCCTGAGACGAGCAACATAAAGGTAACGATCTAAAGCAGGTGAGGGAGAACGACTGACTGCAGGAAAAATACAATCATCTGGAGGTCTGACAAACATGTGCTCAGACATTAATGTTTGATGGATGTGAGAGGTCCAGAGAGCGGATCAGGATAATGTTTTGCTTTGTGTGTTTCTGGTGTTTGTTACCTAAAGTGTCCATAACTCAGGCAGTTTTACAAATATTAAGCTCAAATTTGACATGGTAGTAGCTGAGACTGGTACCAAACATACACCCTGATCACACAAGATCTTTGTCTAAATGTTTGCTGTTAATTCTACCTGTCTGTCAGCAAAATATCTCCTGGATAGAACCTCTATATTTTTAATTACTGAAATAAGTTGCCTCTTGTAATATGTGTTCATTATCATGAATGTTATCCATATTACATTGTAAAATTGAGTTTTTTTAATAAGGGGCAGATATAGGGCCCATTTGTTCTTATTTCTGCAGACATTTAGTTCAATAATTGATTTACTTTGTTTTCTTTTTTTGGTATTCCTAATGGTTCTTTGTTGATTATAAGAATGAAATAAATGAATAAACTGAAAAGTTAAGTGATGAATGATTATTTTAATGGTGAGCTGGGATATGTGTCATAAGTTTTTTTTTTCCTTTGGAATTAAGTGTCGTGATTTATAGTTGAAACTAACTAACTAAGAAACTAATCAATTCATTTGTTTTTGCATCAACACCCAATTCAAGATGGCCGCCAACATCAATCAAGCTAAATTTTGCTGTGATGATAGAGATTGTAACATCGTTTAAAACGCCTGAGCAAAACGATGGTTTCATTCTCAAACATTAAAGGCAGCAGGTGATTTACATTCCATCCAGGAAACGCTGAGCTTCTAATTCCTACAAAGAGTTTGGATGTAAGAAGTGATTTTAGGAGCATCCAGAGTTTTGAAAGATTATTTTCTGCATGGACAGTGGTGAGTGGCAGTTTAATAACACGGATGAGTTTACAGCTCAGTCATCAGATCCGATCACTGCTATGAGAGATAAGTTCAAATGTGTTTTTTTTTATAGAAAATAAAACCGTGTGAGCCCGTTTATATGAAACTAATGATTTTAACTCTCTTCTGTTTCTTTTTCTTTACCAGCTCAGGCTTTGGTGTCACATTATCCCACAAATGATCTAAATTAATTAAATTAAAACTTTCCTGACATGCCAGGCTTGTTTTAGATCCTAGGTGTTTCAATAAGGTTTATTTCTTTCAATTCTTAACTCTTCTGTTCTGTTGTGTCCATCATCCTCACCTGTCAACCTTTGAAATCACCTCACCTGCTCCCACCTGCCTCCTAATAAATTAAAGCTCCTCCTCTTCTTTCTGTTTCCTAACAAACAGCAACACTTTCAGAGAACCATCATCACAATTCCATCTTCAAAGCATCTTAGTTCAAACACTAACAGATAAATGATAATGTCGCTCAACCAGTCACTACTTTAAATCGTTTCTTTTTAAAACCTTGCTTTCTTACGACAAAATCAGAAATTTGACTCCTCAAATGAAAGCATCTTGGAGGATTTTTGTGAAATAAAACATGAGCAGAGTGAAGCAGACAGGCCGAGCTGGTTTCACTGCCATCAGTTAACATGTTAATTGTTGCACAATGTCAACAGCGCTTTTATTTTGTTAAACTTTGATAAATCAACTTGAGCTCGTTCATAATGAGGCTGTGAAGAGTTTAAGTGGTGAAAATATGAACGCGAACTAATTCAGTTTCTAATCTGTGAGCTGAACTTTTATTTATTTCTGTTTTGTGAAACGATGCTCTGCGTTCATCCATCACCAATGAAGTTCTGAATTTATAGATTTGTAACAAATATACACCCTCTCTGTTCACTTTAACTCTAAACATGGTTTGAGAATATTTTCCATTAAAACTCAAAGATGTCTCAGATTAGAACAAATAAAACTCAGCTTCATCCTGTGGATTGACGGGAAGCGGGGCTTATCCTAACGCCTGGTTCTGCTCCGCTCCGACTAAATTAATGACTAATCAGAGGGTCTGACAAACTGAAATTAGGCTGTCATTTATTGTGATGACTAATTTCACATAGAGGCGGTTGTTTCTGCTCAACTCCTGTGGGAAAATCAGTCGGGATCAGAAAAGTTAGGTTTTTTCTGCACGTCCTGGCTCTAAATAAATTCCTCATTTTACTGCTACTTGATTGTTTATCACTTCAGGTTGAGCTTTTTTTGTATTAAAGTCAGGGTTTTTAGTGGGGTTATTCCTTTCACAAGGATCAACAGTTTCATTTTATTTTATCTTGAGGCAAACTCACTACGCTTCTCAAGCACTTTTCCCATAAAAAAGCAATAAATTGCCTCCACAGTCTTTAATTTTTCCTCCATGATCTGTCTGGTTGCAGCTGAAGCTGTCGGGTCGCAGAGGTTCTGATTCTTACACACATCACTCTTTTACTGATATTACTATTAATTTATAAGACAGTTCTTTATTCATCATGGGTAGCAGGATGCAGACCGACACGATGAGCTTAAAGAACTAAACCACATCAAACTCAAGGCCCACGGGCCAAATTTGGCCCACCACAGCATTTTACGTGGCCCGCAAGAGCTTCAACAATGTTTTAATATCTTAAAATATGCTGCTTTTAAGCCAGCACTGACCATAAATTACATCTCCCATTTGCACGTCGATTAATTTTCTCTGTGAAATGATGGTGTCCCACCACAGCGGCACAGGGTTCAAAGTTTAGTCAAAGTTAAAATGAAAGTTTATTGTTGAAAGTGTTTGACACCTCTGAACATGACAAAATGCTGTCATGGCTGAAAAAATGTTCTTACTTTGTAAAAAAAGAACCATAAAGAGAACCAGACAACATGAGAACTGTTTAAGACTGAGGTGAAACAGACTGAGGGTTAATGAGAAGAGTGGCTGCAGCTGTGATGAGGAAACCAGGGTCAGGTGTATGTGGGCGTGGCAGGCTGAAACCAACACTTTTTAAATGCATAATTACTCCAGACATTATATTATATCACTCATTTGTTGCTCCATGTCTGACTTATTGTTTAGAGGTATGAGGTAACACATAAAACCAACACTAAACCTTTGTTTGTGATTAGAAAACTATGAGAATTCTATATAAAGTGAATGCTAGGAAACATACAATTTTTTTAATTTAATCATATATCTTGAAACTACGAAATTTAGTTAGTTTAAAAATGTTATTAGTTATATTTTAAAGAAAGACATTATTGCCAATTAATTTCCAAAGGTTTTAGTCTTAAGTTCAAATGACAGAAATAACCAAAGGAAGTAAAATTTCAAAAGTAAAACTGTTTATCTTGGTTTATCTAGTAAAATTATGGAATGGTTTGGATGATGATTTGAAAAATGTTCTTCTTTAAATCAATTCAAAATACTTTATAAGGTAAAAATGATTAAGTCTTATACACTTCGGAGTTAGCAATGAGGAGAATGACATAATGTTTGCAATTTATATTCTTGATTTAATGTATGCGGCCATGAAAAAAAAATGTAATTATTGAGAAAGGAGCAGGTTTACACAAGGTTACCTGCTCCCTTTTCACTCATGTATAGTAAGTGTAACAAGTAAAATATGTTCTGTATGTTATGTTAATGATGAAATTGTTGAATTGATAAAATAAACTTATTGTTAAGAAAATAAATTATGGTTTTTATAAGATGCTTTTAGAGTCAAGCCTCACTTTAGCTTTTGTGCACCTGTTCACCAATCAACACGCATCATCCTACAACCCCCCCCCCCCCCCACCACCAAGAAACTGCACCGTCACTCAGCACATACAGTAGTTACGGTCAAAATAGAGTAGTTTGAAAGTTCCTGTGACACCTTCAAATACGAAAATTCAAAGAAAACATCATTATTTTTCCAAAACTTGACACACAACTGGCATATTTTCCTTTGAATTTGGCTCAGTGAAAGTGAAACAGGAAGTGACATTAAAGGGGAACTCTTTAAGAAAGGGAACTTCCTGCTCTTTGTTTACTGAAACAATAATATTTGAATTCTGACTCTTCATCATCTCTCTAGAAAATAATCTAAAGAAATGTCAGAGTTTTTCTTTTGTTTCTGTTAACGCACGCACATTCCCCTTTGACATCACTTCCTGTTGCCTCATCACAGGTGTGCAATTCTTTTTTTCAAAACATTTTATTAATATTATCCATGTCAACATGTTTTTCTTCATCATGTCTGTTCACCACAATCATCATTAGAAAAACAACCGTTTCCAGAGATGGTTCAGGTGAAAACAGAGACAAACTGTGGAAACATACCAGGAGATTGAACCGGTGTTCCCAGGGAAAAACAGAGGAAACGTAATAAACCTCATAATTCCTGATGTGCCAGAAGTGGCAGAAGTCAATTTTTATGTTTCTGGGTTTTATGAAGGAAATATGATGAAGTTAAAAAGAACCTTCAGTTCAGCTTTGGAGAGAAAATTCAGGTTCAGATTCAACAGAAGTCAGTGAGTTTGGATGCGTGCACTCCACACTCGAGGGCTTTGAGAGAGAACCATAAATCACATAACAGACAAAGACTCACTGGGTGAGAGGAGAGAAAAAGGTCTACGGCTTGATGTATAAACTGTATAGGAAGTGTAAAAGTTTGTGGGAGTAAAGTCTTTCAGACAGCTGAGGATGGAGAGCAGGCATCGCTTAAACATTTCTGTGTTAAAGCTTCAGAAATAAAAGTCAAACTGTAAAAACCACAACAAACATTCAGAATGTGACTTTAATCAAATAAAGGCCAAGGATTTGAGACTTTTTTTTTAAAGTAATCTATGAAATACAAAGTATGAATTTCTGTACTTATTTATTTTTGGGGGGATTTTTGGTCAACTGTAGCACAGAAACAGCTGCACCGATCCATGTGAAATTTGTCAGGACTGTAGATGAGTCCCACCTCCACTGAGCCAGACAACAGTTTCTTGATAGATTACATATTTGAGGAGGGACTCCATGTAAAAACAGGGTGTCTGGACATACAAACATGCTTATAACTCAAAAACTATTCAACAGGAGCTTCAGATCTTTTGTTGTTTAGCTCTGATGAAGGGCTATCCATCGGGCCCACCACATATATTAGGGGTGCAACAATACATGTAGTCATATCGAACTGTTCAATACAGGGCTTAAGGTTCAGTACACAGAACAATACTAGAACAATACAGATTTTTAAAAATTATTTTAGCAGCTTGTCTTCTTTTTTATTTTTTTATTATTTTTTTTTAAAAAGTAAAAAAAAATGTATAAACAAAAAAAAATCAGCTTGTCTTCTAAAGATGTTCTGTGTTGAAGGATCAGTGGATCTGTGTTCGACTACTCCACCTAGGCTGCATTTTCGAGCACAGATCCACTGAGAAACTTGCTGTTTGAGCAACATTTTATTTAAAAACTTTTTGGGGTTAAAAAAATGTTTTTAATTAATTTAAAAAAATTACAAGTTAAAAAGGGCATGGACATTTATCTTTTTTGTATCAAAATATATATATATATAATATACACAAAATGAAAATGATCACTGTAACAGTGGGTGAACAGTAAAAATGATGCTTTGCTGCTGATGGACCGTTGCCCTTAATTAGTGTGTGAAACAAACCAGCCCATCCAAGTTTGAAAAGAGAGGTTCAGGTGTTAGGTTCTGAACACATCCACCCCCTGCAGCCATGTTTTTATAAAAACAGAATAAATTTTGAATTCAGAGGCAAACGGGGCAGAAACAACCTGCTGTCTGCAGGCCACAAGAGATCAGCTTCAGACTGTTTCAGGTCCTGAATGCTGCTCCGGTTTTTGAACCCCAGAGTCATCAAATCCAATCAAGATGGGTTTTTATTATTATCTATTTTAACATCTGGTTATTATGATATTTAAATCTACCCTCAACATCATCCTTCATGCCCTTCAGCACCAAAACACTGGCTTCTCTGGCTTCCTGCCTTGTTTTTAAAGTGCCACCCACTCGGTCTGGAGGATGAAAGCGGGGTTTTGGGCACGGGGCTGGAGTGTGGCCGTACGGCCGGTGGGTCTTTGGACGGTGCAGCTGCTGTTGGCTCACGCTGAAAGAGCTGCTAGGACAGCAAACAGATGTTGTGTTGCTGTTGTGTTCATGAAACAACACCTCAGCCTGACCTCCACATTTGAAAAAAAAAAACATAATGTTTGCATGTTCCCCAAATAAAACAGTAATTTCTACCATCTAATGCAGCGACTCTGAGGATAATCATTATGCAGAGGCTAATGTCAGACACCAGCCAGGCAGCATAACATTTTTGTACCATTTACCATCTGATTTCAACCAAGTCTTCTCTGCATAATGACACCAATTAAGGTACATTAGTAATCTCAACATGCTCTCTTAAGTGACTGTAATGGCTTCATTATTTTGTGCTCGTGAAGGTCTAATTCCCAGGAGAGCAGCTAAGACGTCTGAGGCCCCTGAAAGATGTTTTCCTCAGGGGCCCCCCTCAATGTTTGGGGAAATATATTGTCGTAACGAGGCCCCTGTCCCTGGAGTTGTCACCTTTTGTCTGTCTGACATCAGCAAGGATTTGTGTTAACTTTTGGAACGGGGAGATTTTTAATTTGATTTATAAATGAGATTTATTTTCCAAAGTGTCAATGCACGAAGGAAGAGTTCCCAACGGTTGGCTCAACACAAACAAATTCACGTCTAATTTTAGGAGGATTTATTATTTTTGCACCTCCTCATGAGGGCAGCCTTCTTTAGATGGCACTAAATGCAAATTTGAACAGGAACAAGAAAACATCAGGATTTAACACCTGCTGGCTGCACCTCTCTCTGTTTACAGATTTCATTTGAAAATGTTTTGGGGGTTTTTGATGGTCTGACTGACGCTTATCTTATTTAGATCACTGGCTTTGAGCAACCTGATGCTTTTAAAGCACGTTTTATGGAAAATCTACCTCCATATTGGATTTAATCAGATATTAGGATGTTAGGACGAACAGCATCACTGATAGGAAACAAAACAGCCAGTTCGGATGTTATCAGCCCATTAAATGGACGTTATTAGTGGTTATCAGTCCCATTGAATGGCTTCAGACTGTCCCGACAGTGCCCTCTAGTGGGTTACCAGTGCCATATACTTCCGGTCTACTTTATTGTAGCCCATGACATTTACTCTAAAATTAACCTTAGTGACTTTATGCCTCATATTAACCAGATTAGCGACTTTATGCCTCATGCTAACCAGCTAACAGTCTGAAGCCATTGAGAACCCACAGTCGGGACAGTCTGAAGTCAGTCTGAAGCCATTGTATGGGACTGATAACGGCTAATAACGCCCATTTAATGGATGATAACATCCGAAGCAGGTGCAACAAAAAGACTGAAACTAAAAACTTTAGCAGATAAAACAAACTGAGTCATTGTGTCCAGCTGCCTAAAACCTGTTCATTGTTCAAATACATTAATAAAACCCTCTGACTTGCATCTTACCCGTCGTTGATTCGGAGCAGTATGGCCCGGTACAGCTGGTGCTGGGGGCTGTTGGACTCAGGACCACAGGGGTGGATGAACGGGTGAACGGCTGCCAGGATGAACCCCTGCTGGTAGAGTTCCTGCAGCTGGTCGGGCAGCTCTCTGACCGACGAGAGGCGCAGCGTCGACGTCCCACCTGACACAAACCAGGAGGGGGAGGGGGATTTATTATAAGTGGTGTTTGAACATAAAACACAACAAACACAACTTTGAGTTTTCAGCAGAGATCTGTAAAGTAATTGAAAAAAATAACTAAAAGTAAAAATACCTTAACAGAAAATTATTTCACTGATGAGAATAAAACTGTTCACAAAAATCAGGAAATTAAAAGTATTTTTACATATTCTCTAAGAAATAAACTGTTGAACTGGTTCCACTAAATCAGGGCTATTCATCTAAACTGCTCTGAGGGCCACAATTACTGCAGGTCAACAGCTGAGGGGCCAAACATCCAGCAATTAAAGTCATTATATAAATAAACCAAGTATTACAAAGATCTGTTACCTTTAAAATTGTTTATTTTGCTGCATTTAATCATGAATACAACATACAGAACCCTATGTAATAAATGTAGTGATACAAAAATAACACATTATGCCTCATATTTAACACAAATACTCTGACATCTCTGTCTTGCCAAATTTTTAAACCAATTTTATTTTCACTTTCATAGTTTTATCTTTAACTGCTTGTAGTTTTAACTGTTTTCAGTGTTAATAGAAATATTTTTACCAGCTTGTAGCCAAGATTCTGAGGTTCACTATGTTTAACTAGAATAACTTCTAGTAATTAAAGTAGAAAACATCGGGTGTTTGGGCTTAAGAGATGAATGAAGCAACTGGCGGGCCACTCTTTGGTCACTCGTGGGTCAGATTTGGCCTGCGGGCCGCCAGTTGAATAGCTCTGAACTAAACCAAGTTGAGTAAATTGAGCAATATAGATATTTTCTTTTAAAGAAAATATCTATATTTACTCGGCTAGGTTTAGAAGAAGCAGACTTGGTTGAGTAAATTCAACACTTCATTTTTTAGAGCAGAAACAACTCCTGATGAGTTCAGACAGGTTTAATTTGTAACAAGTAGGTGTTACATTTTAAAGTAAAGAAGTAAACTTATCATTTTAAGGTTTTAAATGTAGCAAAAAGTCAAAGTAACAATTTACAAAAAACATGGTTTCCACTTCTTTTTCTAGAAATAAGAAGCAATCACTGCTGTTTAGATTTCTTTACAGAGAGCGTTTGATTTAATTTCCTGTCACGCAGCAGTCTTTATGCTGTTTTTTGTTTTCTTGCTCTTTGTGCTCATTGAAAAACAAGGTAAACAAAATAAAGGCTCATTTCTGAAAACTGTTTTTAATTGAAAATCCACGTTTTGATTACATGATGAGAAATGATCTCCAGATAAGCTGCTGGTAAATGAGCTTGTTTAACAACCTGCATGCTTTTAAAAAGCCTCACAAAGCAAACCCAGCAGTGTTGCCAGGCAGAAAAATGTCTTCTGCAGCTATAAAAGGTGGTGGAGTCAAACTCAGTCATCATGAATTAAGTTTGACCCACATCTGCCTCACCGCCTTCTATGTTTTTTATTTTTATTTCTGCCTCCATCTTTAGAGGTTCCCCTGCTTCTGCAGACCCAATTTAAATTCCGGGTCATAAACACTCTCCTGCTGAACTTCACAACCTGCTGAAGGAGTTCTTCCATCATTTAAATCAGCCGTGTTGGAGCAGAGAAACAAGGAGAACATACGGGACATTAGGGCCACAGCATGATGTAAAAACTCCTTTTTGTAGTTAAATCTTTGGAGAAATAAGCATGTGGTGCAGATGCAAAAAAACAAACATTTTTTTACAAAAATGGCTGCAAAAAATGTGTCAAAAATATATTTATTTAGCAAACCAAAAGAGAGAAATTAGGAACGATGCAAACTTTCTCTGACAAAAAGCAAACACAGATAAAAGCACAAACAAAATGAAGCAAACAAAAAAAGCAAAGAATAAGCCGTGCCGTGTATTCTGCCAAATCAATCACACTTTGCTTCTTAATTTAATAACCTACATTTATAATCTAAAGATCCATCACTCACTGAAGGCTTCCAGCTCCGAGCAACAGGGGAAAAAATCCAGGGAAGTCTCAGGTGAGTTTTTGTAATCTGATACAAGAAATAAGAAACATTCTGCTCTTCTTAGGGGTTTTTTTTTCTCGTGCGTTACATCAGCCACCCTCTGCAACGGATTTTCATCAGAACTGCAGATTATTCTCATGTTTAAAGATTTCCTCTCCTGATAAATCTGTTAAAAATGAACAGAGTTTATGAGCTGCTGTTGTTTTATTTAATATTTATTGTCAGGTTTAGATGTTCATTCCACCCTGGCTGTTGTCTTATTGCTTTGTACCGTCTTCTAACGAACAATAAAGGTTTGTGAAAAAGTTAAAATAAGACAGAAAAAAACTCATCTGTTCATCATTTCACTTTAATTCTTTAGTTTTGAATGTCCTCATTGTGTTTGTTCACTTCCTGTTAGTGTTCACTCATTCCGGATGTTTTGCAGTCTTTTATCACCCCATCGTTCAAAAGCCCCCCTCTCTGATGGTGTAGGGGTACATTAGTGCCTCTGGAAAGGCTCCAACATACAGGTTTTAGAACATCAGCTCTAACCAGAGTTTAATAATCTGCCTGTATCACAGCAGCTCTGCAGAATCTCACATCCTTTGTTTTTGTTTTGTTTGTTTTGTTTTAACTCGACTGTCCAGATCCGGATCCAGATCCAGCAGACAGGTTTCTGACAGTAATGAGCTTCACTCAGCGGCTTGTTGTTTAGAAAAACAAAAAGTAAGGGACAAAGTTCTGGCTTAAACTCCCGTTCAGCATTATTCACTCCCCCTCTCCCATGGCTCCAGGGATGAAAACCTGCAGCAGACAGCGTCTGACGACGATGCAGCCAGCTGTGTTTCAGCGCCACGCAGCTTCTGTCAGCCAACATCAGCCAATCAGCGCGAACGCTAATGAGTGTGGGAAGAAATGGACACAATTAGATCAGGAAACAGAGACGAGGATGAGCAGGAAAAAAACAGGAGGAACCCCCACAGAGGTCAACACATAGAGGAGGGGAGGGGGGTCTAACACTTTGTCCCAGATGCATGATGGCTGAGAGCCCAGCAGCGCGCTGTATGTGCTAACATTTACTGCAGGCCAAACAGCTGGAGCTCCAGGGAGAGGCAGAACGAGTGAGCGTGGAGGAGGAGGGGGACAGGGGGGGTTAGGAGAAGGTCTGCTTGTCTGTACAAGCTGTCACAAGACCTGGGAAATGCCGCAGTGGCTAATTAGAGTCAATGAGGCTACACAGAAGGAAAGGTTGGGATGCACGGGAAAAGTCATCCTGTCAGAGTTCAGAGGGGGGTCAGAGACCAGAGAGACCCGAGTCCACGAGTCTGAGTCCACGTGTCCAAGTCCACGTGTCCGAGTCCACGAGTCCGAGTCCACGAGTCCGAGTCCACGTGTCTGAGTCCACGTATCCGAGTCCACGTGTCTGAGTCCATGTATCCGAGTCCACGTGTCCGAGTCCACGAGTCTGAGTCCACGTGTCCGAGTCCACGAGTCCGAGTCCACGTGTCCGAGTCCAAGTGTCCAAGTCCATGTATCCGAGTCCACGTGTCCGAGTCCATGTGTCCGAGTCCACGTGTCCGAGTCCATGTGTCTGAGTCCACGAGTCCGAGTCCACGTGTCCAAGTCCATGTATCCGAGTCCA
>JAUBOC010000048.1:1792290-1806559 GCA_032275365.1 Anablepsoides cearensis
AGTCTGGGTCTCTCTGCTTAGGCTGCTGCCCCCGCGACCCGATCCCGGATAAGCGGAAGACAACGGACGGACGGACATCTCCCAATAAATGTCATTTAGAAAAATCTAACTACTCACTTTTACTCAATACTTTTACTTTTAATACTTAAGTAGATTTTGTGTCAGAAATTTACTTTTGATACTTAAGTACAAATAATTTCAGATACTTTAAGACTTTTACTCAAGTAATAATCCTTAAGGAGACTTTAACTTTTACCAAAGTAATTTTATGATAAGAAACTTGTACTTTTACTCAAGTATCACTTTGAGGTACTTTATACAACACTGCTAAATTTATAGGCTAAACTTAGAAGCACTAACTGAAGTCTTTATTGATCAACATTGCATTTTGTTCCTATGTGTCTCACTGATCCACAGGTGACATATTAACATTGATTAATGATAACATTCTGCACACAGTAAATATTGTCTCATGTTGACTCTGAGGAATGTTTCATGGGTCAGCTGGGTTATATTATCGCTTTGTGCATTAGTGCTTTAGAATTAGGGGACCTAAATATTTGAGTTAGTGCTTTAGGGTTAGTGCAACTAATGTTTAGATTAGTGCTGCCCACCACTGCTGCTGCAGCTGGACCCTCCTCCTGCTGCCGGGGTCTTCCTGGATATTCCCGTAACATGAAGAGGATTTCATTTCTGCACGTCTGCAGACAGCAGTAACATCACCAACACTAGCTTATATGACAGAATAATTACAACGTTTGACACAAACCTTTAAACCGACCATAACTAATGACCCAAACATGTTGTTGCTGCAAGTTTTAACGTTGAATCAGGAAGAAAGACGAAGCGTCCGCCTGCATCAAGGTTTCTGCTGAATGAAAGTCAAATCAAAACAAAAAGGCTGCACTTCCAGCTAAATGCTAATGTAACTGTTTAATTGTGGATCTGAAGGAGCGTTCGGCGCTGTTCTGACCGGTTTTGGACCACGTCTCTCAGTCTGGGTCCGGCTCTGCTGTAGAAGCTTTTACTGCAGACGGGAAGAAAAGCAAAGCCGTCTTCATCTGTTATTCGCTCCACTTAATGACCGGACCGGAGTATTTTCAAGCTGCATGGCTAAATGAAAAGGCGCAGGATGTCTTGATGGGAGAAAACTACCTGTAATTTGTTCAGCCAGTAAAAAGGTTTATATATAGAGAGAGAGAAGAATAAAAGGCTCTCTGCGTGGCTCTGCCTCCGCCTCGCTCTCTGTCTCTGTGTCTTTTCTGAGGAACTGGAGTGTGCCTCCATCAGCAGTCGTCAGGCTGACAGGAGGCCTCTGGAGTGCGTTTTGTCCGCTCGACGCCACCTCCTCTGCTGACAGCCTTCAGTTGCCTGGAGACATGGCTACAGACACAAGCTGTGGTAAATGAGCAGGCTGTTGATCAAAGGCCATGACGGCTCCACGTCCTGCTCACCGCCAACAACAAGTTGCAGACGCTCCGATACCTTACACTCTCATTTTAGCCCCTTCGGTAAAAAGAAGTAAATAAAAACCTGCAGCGTTTTCTGCAGAGACGTGTCGGCCTGATTGGGACGAGGGGGTTTCCTGATATTAGCAATGCAAAAGAGCACAGATCTGAATTTTAAAGCGCCGAGGTTGTGCAGAGATGAAGCTCGGGTGTCACCGTGTGTCTGCCATTAGATGCTTTGAGATGTTGATTGAGGAGCATAATTTACTCCGTGCTCAGAAATTTGCAACTGTGCTCTGTGGGACTTATCCTAAACTGTTTGCATTGAAGGAAAAAAAATAACAAAATAAAGGCGCAAAAGATGCAACAGTGAAACGTGACAAACTCATCAACACAATCTGTAAATCAGTTTCAGCTCACGTTAAACCAAAGCTTACACAAACTGCTCACAATTCCTCTTTTTAATGTTGAATATTATGTAAAGAAATGTGTTTTTAGCATAAAGAACCTGTTTAAACTTGAATCAGACACGTTTCCATCTGCTGGTTTGAGGAGAATCAGCCAGGCTACACAAAGTGATTACATCACTACGTTACACATGGCTGTAGAAACAGGAAGTAGAAACAAGCAGGGAGCACACATCTCAGGACAAAGGAGAGGAGTTTTCAGGAATGTGTCAGCTGTAATTGTTCTGTCATATCAGCGGTGATGTTCCGTGAAGACGTAGAGAAAGAAAAGCAGATCTTAAAGGAACGTCCAAGAAGATGCAGACAGCAGGAACAACTGAACTTATTCTTTATTATCTGTTTCCATCTCTTCTTTTATGCATTAACTCTTTCAGAAAATCCAAAAAATGTTGTTGTTTTTTGCCGTTTTCTGCAATGCTTTAAAATATGTATAAAAACCTTTGTGAAAACACAGCTACCAAGTTGAATCATTTGTGTTGGTTTCAAACTTATAAAACAGGATTAGGGTCACTGAAAACAAACTCTGAGTTTAATCTCAGAATTCTAACTTTTTATCTCAGAATTAAGAAAAAGTCAGAATTTGTTTCTCAGAAATTTTAACTTTAATCTCAGAATTCTGATTTTTTTTTTATCTCAGAATTCTGACTTTTTTGTAGAATTAGGAAAATGTCAATTCTGACTTTTCTGACTTTAATCAGAAAGTAAAGTCAGATTTCTGAGAAAAAAGTCAGAATACTGACTTTTTTCTTAATTCTGAAAATAAGCCAGATTTCATTCTGAGATTAAAATGAAAATTATGAGAAAAAAGTCAAAGACAAGAGTCAAATTCTGAAATTAAAGTTAGAATTCTGACTTGTACAAAAAAATATTATGTCCACCGGAAAAAAAGAATTCAGAGACTAAAGTCAGAATTCTGACTTTTTCCTAATTCTGAGAAAGAGAATATTTTTTTCCCATTGGCTCTAATCATGTTTGGCCCAAACTTCGTTTTTAGATGTAAAACAACTCTTTGTTAGCGTTGAGCCACACCCAGGCGCAGCTCTTCCAGGTTCCCGATCGTCATTTCTGTCCTTCCAGGACGCTCGGGAGTCTCGTCCCGTTTGTGCCGTTCCCCATTAAAACCTACATCTCATCTCTGAGGAAGATGTCAGTTTCTCTGCCTGTTTCACCGTCACAGCAGGGTGAGATATGGAGGGAGGGGACACATTTCCATTTCCATACACGCCCGGGGGCACGACCCTTGTCATTTCTCTGCACTGATTTATTAAAACGATGCAGTCGGTTTAGCGCCGCAGATCAAATCTCTCATGAGTCGAGCAGAAAGTCGCCTCTCAGCTCCAGACTCTGGTCATCGTGCAGAGAGACTTTTCTCAGTGTGAATTATCAAACTGAACAAACTTACTGATGATATTAACATTTGCTGCCTTTATATCCTGCTGAGAAACTTTAATAAATAAAACCTATTATTAATTTATCCTCTTCCTCCATGTCCATGTCTCCTCTGGTTTATTTAAAATATTACATTTTAATGTTTCAAGCTGTTGGTTTTTTACTCTTCTTTTATTTGCCCACGTTTAAATTTATAATTAGAAGAAACAAACTTTAGATCTTTCATTTAATAAGTTTAATGAACCAAGCGATGACATGTTCAGGTTTATTTATCTCCAAAGAGCCAGCAGACCTGAAATCATCTCTCCAGGAGGTCCTGGAGAACCAGAAACCAAACGAGCCCCTCAACAACAGGGTAACAGTGATTCTTTTCTAACGGCTCCACCAGCCAACTGTTCCTCAGTCTGTTCAACGCTAACTTCCTCTAAAAATAACAACAAAGTGTGAAACAGTTTCAGGTTGAAGCCTCTTCTTCCTGCAGATCTCACAGCACTAAACTGACATCGTCTCTTTGTTTCACTCAGGCACAGGTGCTTTAGGCAAATACCAAGGGTGCCGTTCATCTAGGGGGCAAAAAACACCATTTTATAACTTTTTTTTTTATCAGAGTATAGTTGATTTAATCTGTAAAATAATCTGTGGTTACTCAGTTTATGAAGGTGAGGTGGTTCCTACATGAGGAGTTTCATGATAAACGTATCATATGATGCTTTCAGGACCAAACACTGCTGCTCATTTAAATAGAAAACTAAATAAGACAATGAAAGTTTCAGTTCCGATCTCAAATAAAGTTCAGGTTAAAGTCTGGTTTTCAGTTTTCTACTTTCATATGGAGTATACCCCTGAACCCCGCCCCCCTAGAACTGCTTCAGTCCACAGCTGCTCATCAATATGAACAGGTGTTCCTCATGATGTCATCAGGTGAGGCAGACCTATGGTATTTTGTTTCAAATTAAATATATTTTTGACTGTTTTCTTTTAGCAACCTGGTTAATAAAAATAAAAAATAATATAAGATAAAATAACAATTATTTAATTTGAGATAAGTATGAGGTGATTAAATATATGTAAAGGAAATAAGATATAAACGACACCTGATGTCGTTTATATCTTATCAAATTTATTTATATCAAATGTTTTGTAAATTTGAAAATTTTTCAAGGTTAAGTTTGTTTTTTAGTTTGAAGTTATTCATTATTTGGAATAAGGGGCAGATATTACAAGATTTTTTCCTCACTCTGCACCCTTTTCGTCCAAAATGTTGCTTTTTTTTAATTTTTTATAGTATATTTTTGGGGGGTTTTTTAATTGAAAAAAAAAAAAAGATTTAAATTGAAAGTTAGACTTAGAAAAGTGCACAAGGGGTTGTCATTTAAAATCTTGCCCAGGGCACCAAACTGTCTAGGGCCGGCCCTGCAGTCAGCTGTCAGAAAGAATCATTTGATATTTATTCAGACAAAACATTTACAGATAAGCTGTCTAGAATAAAACATCAGAAAGTTATCATTAGATGTAGACTGATTAACCTCAACTAACTCACCGTAGAAAACAAAAAAAATGGTATAACTTAGTCTTTAAAAAAAATTTATTGATCTAAGATTAAATCTGAAAATTGTTTAGACTCTTCTTCACATATTTGGAGTCCTAACATTGCAAAGATCTTTGTTTAAATTATCAGCAGCTGCTGCAATTTAAAGAAAAGATTTATTGTCAAATCAGTCAAATCCAGTCCATGGATCAGTTAAAGTCAGGAACAGATCTACAGAGTCCCATCAAATAAAAACCTAATTCTTTAGTTGATGCAGTGAAGGTCTGGACCAGGTTAGAACCTTGAGCTTCATGTTTTTATGTTTTCTTCAGTGCCGAGGCCTTGTTGCAGAAGCAGTCCTGCTCTGAGCAGTTAACGTAGCTACAGTTAGCATATCTCTGCGCTTTTTGCGCAGCTGAGCTAAAACTGTGCAGCTGATTATATCTCTGCAGAAATATTACCTATAATAACAACATCAACACAACTTGATCATTTGACTTTAAACGCTTGCAAAGTGAAGTTATTGCAAGTTGTCTTCAGGGGATCATTAATGTCTCCAGCAGGTTTATCACCAATCAGTTCAAATGTTGTTTTCATTTAAAGCTGCACTCTTAACACATAGAAGAGCGAAAATAAAAACAGCTAATTCAGCCTTTCCTCCAACAAAGCCATATATCATCTGATCCTTAATCACTCTTTGAGAGGGAGGAATATGGATGGATGGTTTCAGAGCAGATTTTCACGAGGCTGCGTCGACGGGCCGCTGGGTATCAGAGACAGAAGCATATGCTAATAGAAACACAGCGCTAATCCATCACCAGGTCTCTTCAGAAACAATTAAGTCAAATTATAGCCAGCCCCCACTCTTTGGCACTTTAATCTGGCTCCAGATGGGGACCCTGCTGATCAACAGGTGGCCTCTCCTCTTATGAAGCTCCGTCCCACCGCTCTCATCCGAGGCTCCGGAAACAATGCCGGACCAGAAGGGCCGGGCGTCCCGGTGAAACCCGAGACGTGTGTGTAATTATGATAGAGCGAGTGTACGTGTGCGATATCTGTTTCACAATTAACCACCTACTGCGCCTCTGTCACACCTGTCTCTGTCTTTTGTCTGAGATTATAACAATGGGCTGAAAATGAGATGCAAGCAGCCGCTGTTCGGCTTTTTCACAGTTTCACATCTTTTCTTAGACAGAAAACAAAGAAAGAAAGAAAATCTAAAAATGAAAGAAACTTGTTTTATTGTGTTTAATTGGCTGAAGTGTTATTTTTTCATGTTTGTTGAGTCTAACTTCAGCAAACTAGTTTAGCTGTTCAGCTTTCACAACATTCAGCTTGTTCAGAACATTAAAGCTAATTAAGGCTTATAATTAACCTGCTGTTTTATCTTTTAGCTACTGTTTTGTTAATGACAGCTTCTTGATTTTGTTTTGATAGTTTTAGCTTTTAGAAAATGATCTGATCATGTTAGCTGTTAGAACTATTTTTAGTTAGTTAACTTTGCTTATTGTATATTTAAGCTACTGTTTTATTAATTTCAGCTTTTAGCTATTATTTTTAGTATTAGCATCTAGCTCTTGTTTGGCTACTTTTTAGCTATTTGCTTTTGTTTTGGTAACTTCACGTTTTACCTACCGATGCAGAGCTTTTATAGCTTTCAGCTACTGTTTTGCTTCATTTGGCTTTTAACAAATAATTTGCTGGTTTTAGCTTTTAGCTACTGTTCTGATCAGTTTAACTTTAATCCTTAATTTTATCGCTTTTATTTTAAGCCACTGTTTTGCTCATTTTAGCTTTAGTTGACTACTTTGCTAGCTTTTAGCTACTGTTTTGCTTCATTTTACTTCTGTCTTGCAAATTTTAGCTTTTAGCAGATACTTTGCTGGTATTAGCTTTTGGCTACTGTTTTAATCATTTTAGCTTTAATCATTAGTTTTATTGCTTTTATTTTTAGACACTCTTTTGCTCATTTTAGCTTTAAGCGACTACTTTGCTAGCTTTTAGCTACTGTTTTGCTTCATTTTACTTCTGTTTTGCAAATTTGGGCTTTTAGCATATATTTTGCTAATATTAGCTTTTAGCTACTGTTCTAATCATTTTTGCTTTAAACTTTGGTTTTAATATTTTTATTTTTAGCCACTGTTTTGCTCATTTTAGCTTTCAGCTGCTGGTATTAACTTTTTTTTAACTGTTATAGTTATGCAAGTTTTTGGCTATTGCTTAGTTCTAGCTTTTGTTTAGCTAATATTAGCTTTTGTACGTATTAAATTAATAATTTAGTTTCAACTTTTTATACAAAGTTCAGTAAAATCAGTCAGAACTTAGTTTTCTTCACTGTTTTATCTTTTCAGTTAAACAATCATTGTTCATCTGAGGTATTTTTGTTGATTTCTGTAAATAAACAACTGTTTTTGTTGTTTTTCTGTAAACAAACAACCGTTTTTGTTGTTTTTCTGTAAATAAACAACTGTTTTTGTTGTTTTTCTGTAAACAAACAACAGTTTTTGTTGTTTTCTGTAAATAAACAACAGATTTTGTTGCTTTTTTTTAAATAAACAACAGATTTTGTTGTTTTTCTTTTAAATAAACAACAGTTTTTGTTGTTTTTCTTCTCGAACACAACCTTGTGACAGGTGAGCACAGAGTCTGTTTTCTGTAAAGAGTTGTGACATTCCTGTCTGAAGTCTGAGACGTTGGGGCTGTCAGAGCTGTAAATGAGATTATTCCCCCGGCGCTGAGCGTTGTGCACACACATCATCATAAAGTATCAAGTCTACCTAATCAGGCCGCTGCTATCGGCCTCCGTCACAGAAGAACAGAGAATTCTTCATCCATGTTGCAGCTGGGGATGATGAACTCTGATTGCTTTTCCCTCGTCTCTCCTCCATCACTGTGAATTCATCACGCTGACAAATCGCTTTCTGCGTCCCACGTGGGTGTTAGTGCAATCAAACTGTAATGCGCGCACTAATCGACCCCAATCAGCACCTTGTCTCTGCGAGGAGGCGGGGCCGGGAGCAGGAGCAGGTCTGAGGTGTCTCCTGTTGGATTTAGTGAAATGTGGCTGTAGAGAATAAAATCACATAAAAAGGTCTGCGAGGCCACTTTGTGCACAGAAGCATGAGTCACGGCTAAAGACAGGGGAGCTCTCATCGGCTTTATAAAGACTCAATCTGGCTGCGTTTTCAGGGAATTTTCCAATCCATGTGTCAAATACACTTAAATAAAACCGGTGAGGAGGTGAACTTCACAAGGTCTGAGTGGGAATAAAGTTTGGCTTAAATACTAGAGAAAAAACACAAGAACTGACGACACTCCTGGGTGTCAAACAGTGATATTACAGATGAGATCTCTGCTAAAACATGAACAAATTTGATGCCTTAATTTCTAAACTTTAACTGGTCGTGTGCCAATTAATAAGAGACGGAGGAAAAAGGTCAGCCAGTCAGTCAGTTATTTATTAGCTGTCACTTTTCAGCAGCTGATCACCGACTTGTGACTAATTAAAAGCTCAGAACCAACGGGCGGCTCTGTAATGAGACGTCACAACAATGCGCAGCTCGTCATTTCTCTGAGTGACTCAGATTAGCCCAGATCCATAAAGTGAAGCAGATTTACAGCTTCTAGTGGGACGGTAACACAAGCCTGAATATATGGCAGAATGGATGGTTGGACTTTATAGTGATTAGGTAAAGAGGGTCCAAAGCCCACTTCTAAATGTGTTTTTATTACTTCTCTTCCACCTGCAGTCAGGCCAGTTTTTTTTAAGTTTTCACTTTAATGTTTTCTGTAAATAAATGCTCATCCAACCTTCACAGAGTTTTAGGTTAAAATTATTTTCTTCTGAAAATTTGTAGCTGTTTTTGTCAAACTGTTGTCAGTATGTGCTGTGAACAACCCTCAGCTACTACCACACTAAATTTCATCACAGCATCAGTAAAACTGACCAAATTATAGCTATTTTGTGTTTATTAGCAGCCATATATGGAGGGCCAAAAGTGATGTAATTAGCGATAAAAGCATAAATATATAAATGAACCAATAAATAAATAAATACACTTAAAATACTCTAATTAAATTAAAACAAGAGAAATTTACCTCTTGTTTTATAATTGAAATTGACATTTAAATTTATTTTTCCCAGTTAGTTCCAACAAATTATATATTTTAGCACATAATTTTACTGTTTTTAAAAATATATTCTTTTTATTTTTCCTTTAACTTGTACATGTATTTGTGTCTCTTACATGATTATATCAAATCATATTTGAACATTTTTTAAGCTAATCTGAGGCAGCAGCATCACAGTAGATCTGCACATGGATCCTGCTCCTTCATGTCTGTTGACCAATAGTAGAGGAGCTGAGTAATGAAGCCCCGCCCACACCATATACATAATGAGGCAGAAATGCATAAAGTAAAGTAAACACAGGAGTCAGAAATGTAAAAAACACATGGAAATAAAAAGACTTGTGGGAAAAAATATGAAAATAACTAAATATAATAATTTAAGAGACACAAATGCATGTACAAGTTCAAGAACAGATAAAAAATATACATTTTTAAAAACTGTTAAATATAAATTATGTGCTAAAATATATAATTTGTTGGAACTAAGCTGGAAAAAAAACTATATAAAGGTCAATTAAATTACAAAACAAGGTAAATTTCTCCCTGTTTAAGTTAATTGGAGCATTTTAAGTATATTTATTTATTTATTGGTCCATTTTTATATTTCTGCTTTTATTTTTAATTGTGACAGTTTTGGTCCTACATAGACGTATTGAAATCTGTTGATTTCTGAAGTTAATTAATGATTAATTACCTGAAAATATATTTAAAATCTGTTGATTGGTTCATGAAATATTCCTCTAACAGGTAGAAAAGCATTATTGTTCAGCTTTGTTTGTTATTTTCTGCAATAATGTTGAAGAGTCAAACTTTTCTCCATAATAAAAAGCTCCTGTGAAGAACTGAACCTCAGGTAAACAAACCTTTGTTTTTGTTGACAGAGTCTTTGTTTTGGAGAGCTGGAGACTTATATTTTTCATTCCGAGCGCTGATAACAGAAGAGGATGCCTTTTCTCTTGAAAAAGATTAATAGAAGTTATAAAAGCAGCCGTAAGTCCTGTTTGTTTATGAAGCTCTGCTGGAGACTGCAGCCCCTCCTGATCTGAGGACATTCTTACAGGTGCAGCGGCTTCAAAGTCTGAAAGCTGCCTCCGTCTCAGCGGGGAGACAGAGCTGGGAGTTTCATCAGCAGACGGGCGAGGGGAGAGTTATTCACATCGATCGCGCCGTCTCCTCTCCCTGAGGGGACGCGATGGAGAGGCGGCGGGCGAGCCGCGAGGCGTTGTTGTGCAAATACTCCACGATGGGAGGAATCTAATAAATCAGGTTCTGATGACTGTTTGTTTTCACTTCAGCCTCCTTCATGAGATGAGGAAACCGTCCGGCCTTCCCAAGATTATACAATTATTTGCATTCTCTGCAGGAAAGTAGAGCATTATTTTCTGCAGCTGAATATAAACATCTTTGCTCTTTTAAACTAGATCTTGGGATTTTTTTAAAGATAAACCTGAAGATTTAACCACAGATTGACCTCTTTGACCTGCAGCCTGGTTTACCTGAACTAATCCTAACATTAAAAATCATCTCATCAGTTCAGTGTTGCAGTCTGACTGAGCTCTGAGTGTGTGTGACCTCCACAGTAAAACCTCCAGCTGCTCTCTGCACGGCTTCACTGTGAACTCATCTGAAGTGAATAAAACCCTGCTCTGACTCTCGTCCCGTCACTGATGTTTGACTCTACGTCACAAAACAACCGTCTGAACAAACATTAAACTAAACAACTCATCATGCTGTAACTTTGAATAAAACCCTAAAAATACAGAAAGTTTTAAATATTCCCAAGTCTCTGTTTAGTCGTGTTCATTCAACCATCAGCTGAGCGAGACATCTGTGAGGTACCGAGTGTAAAATGTCCAAAAATATCAATAAAACTTTTTCATTATTTAGCTCACTTTCTTACATTTTGCTAATTTTAATAAATGGCTCAGTTGTTGAGGCATGGTGGGACCTTTCTGGGTAGAGTTTGCGTGTTCTTTCTATGCATGTGTGGGTTTTCTCTGGGCACTCTGATTTCCTCCCACAGACCAAAAACATGACTGTTTGGTTAATTGAGAGTGAAAGGTTGTTTGTCCCGTTTGTCTCTTTGTGTCTCTGTGATAGACTGGAGACCTGTCCAGGGTGTCCCCCGCCCCTATAGTGACTGCTGAATATGACCCCTGTGACCCTGAAAGGAAGAAGCTGGTATAGATAATGGATTTAATGGTAAGTTCAAATGATGAATTATTCATGTAAATAGTAAATCTAAATTTAAAGGTTGAATCTAAAAAGTTGCAGCTAAATGATAAAGATCACATTTAGGAATTTCATAATGGAACACAGCTTTTGTTTTGATGTCATCACAACTCAACCCCCCTCAGGTTTACCTGTACATTCATGTAGCACTAGAATCATGACCTTCAAATATCTGTAATTTTCAGAAAAAAAATCCATATTCTGGGGAAAGCCATAACGTGAAGCAGAGATGATGTCATCTGCAGGAGACAGGAGCAGAGAAAGGAGGACAGGAAGAGCCATCTTCTAACCTAATTAATAGCTAATTAATAATAAAATGTTAATGTAACATTTTTAACAAGGATTTTACACTCAAAGCGAAATAATGAAAATATTAGGGAAATTTTTTACATTTATTTTACACTTTATGCCTCATTATAAACATCCAGGTAAAAATGTGCTTTTTGAAACTGATGGCTTGTTCTTGCGTACATGTCTCGCAAAACTGTATTTTAGGTTGCGCACATTATTGTGTTGCGCATAGTAGCCCACCTTTATGATTTTATCTGGTGTACACTTTTTAAACATATCATTTATCATCAATATGATTTTAAGATCTGGGCATTCAGGTGAGTTCTTGTCCAGGTGTCAAATTTTAACTAGAGCTTCTAGTCTGAGGCAACAACAATTAGGCATAAATTTCCATAATAATAAATCTTAAACTGAACCTGAAGTTACCTCGATAAGTTAACTCTGCTCCACAAGCAGAACTCCAGCACTGAACTCAAAAACATTTTTTTTGTCTGTTTCAGAGGAACAGAGTTCAAGGCTGGAGTCACTTCCTGTGTTTTCTGCTTCTTAAGCTCTAAAAATAACCACACACACAAAAACACACAAATATATTTGTTCCTCTGTGGGAGGTGCTATCAGGGGCCGGCTAGAGACCAGCGGAGGTGTTTTGTTAAATTTAGATTGTTTGCTCTTCTGCTGTGGAGACCCTGATTGCATTTGAACACAATCAATACTGGCATATTGGATCTGAGTGAGAGGGCAATAAGAGCCAATAAAGCTTTGAGGGGCCGCTCAGGCGGATTGTCTGTCAGGCAGGCGGGAAAAGAAAAACCAGCCCGTTAGGCCCACAGGCCATGTTTGAAGATGAAATAAGCATAAAGGCTGGCTGAGATGCAACAACAACATCAGACTAAACCAGCCCAGGACCCGGGCCAGAACCTACATTTACACCTACACGTTACAAACAGCCCCTATCTTGGTTTCTATCTTTCGCTCCTCATTTCCTCTCTGTTCAAGACGCTCACTTACTCTGACGCAGGTTTCCCACCCACGTTCAGAATTAAGATGTGAAAAATAAAACCCCTCAGAGCCTCAGAATGGGTTATTTTTGCCGGAGCGCGGGGACGGTTGATAAGGAGGTAATTTAAAAATCATGGCCACGACTGCAATCTCAGACATCTTGAAGGATTTTTTTTTTTTTTTTCTGATAACAAAACTGCTCCACGCGTCGAAATCTCTCTCTGAATCTTATTTACTGTTCTGCACCTGCTCTCCATTTGTTTTTTCCTGTTACTCTCTGGCCTCCTGACCCTTTCGTCTCATTTCCAATAAGAAGCGACGTCCAGCTGAGAAAACCCGCAGCACGTCCACGCCTCAACAACCAGAATCAAATCACAGGGAAAATATTTCTCTGCGTGTGTGAAATTACATTTTGTACCCACACACACACACACACACACACACACACACACAGATATCACGTTTAGCTGCAGAAAACATGACAGGATGAGCTGATCTTAAACATAACTGAGCGGAGAGGGGCGGGGTGGAAACAGGAAGGAACCTGGCAGAAATCTGCGTTTCCTGTTGCTGAAAACGTTGTCAGCAGTTGCAGCTGATGGAACGCGCCGAGCTCCGGCTCTGTCACTCTGCACGGACCAGGGGTCGACGTTTTTACTGCCTGAGCGCCTCAAAACAGAACGCGTCTCTCAGAGCAACAAACGACAGAAACAAGGACACGAACGTGAATCTGCACAGCTGACTTTTTGACAGTTTCAGCATAATTTGTCCCAAAGTCCTGAAGATTCTGCTTTTTATGTTTTAATTTCATTCTCAGCTGTCTGAGCCTCTCATGGTGTAATAATTATCACAACAGTGTTTTACTCTTATTTTATCTGTGAAAGGCCTAAACATGTCAGATTCATCCGCACATGACTGAATACTTAAAAATATATCTTTTCTGAGAAAAAAAGATTTAAAAACTGTTTAAACTCCAGTTTTGGTGGATCTTTGTATCACATGTGTCAAACTTAAGGCCTGCAGGCCAAATATGGCCCACCACTGCTTTGTATGTGGCCCACATGGGCTTCAAAGATAATGTTTTAAAAGGAACATATTCTGCAAAATCTACTTTTTTTAGCTGTTAGATACATTTTGTTGGACTTGGAGTCTCTAGGAGGCAGAAAAGTTACTGGTGCTGCAGAGATATCTTTATTTTCTGTTTGGGTCCGATTTTTCAGCTTGTTCAGTTTTTTTTCTAAACTATTACTTCAAATTATCTGCGACGGAATTACCATATAAGGTCTGGAATTACCAACTACAATTTCCTTGTCTTAATTTTCCTCTAGTTCTGGGTCAGACTCTAGTTCTGGGTCAGACTCTGTCTCCAACATGTAAGGCTGGATGAACAAGTCTTCAGTTGTTGACATCTTTCAATTTAATTGTAAATAAAACGTTTCTACAAGCTAGAAAACGTAACCCCCTCTCTCAAACGGGAGTGGAATGGTCTGGAAGCTGGAGGGGGCAGGGCTTTAATGTCTTAAAGGAACAGTAACAAAACGACCTGCTTTGAGATAGAGCTGGGCGATACCTGGAATTTTGATATTGATCCAATATCAAGTAAATACAGGGCCAGTATTGCCGATATCAATACTTTTTCATTTTCAAGCTTCATAGATCTAAAGGATCCATAAGACCTAGGACAGAATTTCCCCAAACATTGCAAACAAATATGTGACCCATCACATCAAAACGAGGATTAAGTCCAAAAGTGGAATATGGAGAAATAGGCAAATATAGTGTTT
>JAUBOC010000048.1:1815563-1827220 GCA_032275365.1 Anablepsoides cearensis
AGAAGAAGAAGAAGAAGAAGAAGAAGAAGAAGAAGAAGAAGAAGAAGAAGAAGAAGAAGAAGAAGAAGAAGAAGAGGAGAAGCCCGCCTCAGGTAAAGTGTTTGTGACGGTCCGACGCTCTGCAGAGGCCCACCCCTCGGAGCAGGTGACACCCCATTGTGTGCTGCTGATTAAACTCCTGGATGGATAGTCGGCGGCGGTGCCCTCTCCTTCCACCTCAGCTGATGAGCAAGCGGCTCTGTTACTTTATTATGCTGCTTTCTAATTACAGACGGCTGCCGGGCCTCGGAGGAATCCCAGTCAGCTTCAGAGAGGGCAGGACAGGAAGTGAGGAGGGGGTCGGGATGGAGGAAGGAAATGGGCAGATGTGGGGGGGGGGGGTCTGTTAATGAGGTGAACCAGAAGAAAGGAAAAGGTGAGAATCAATCAAGGCAGGGAGAATAGACGGGGGTGGCCGGGATGCAGAATGTTCATCTGAGACGTGGGGGGGGGGGGGAGCAGCGACCAGAATGAGAGAGGGAGTGTGCAATTAGAGCACGTTGAATAGAAAAGAGGTGATCAGCAGATGACAAAGCTGCCAGGAGAAGAAAGAGGGAGATGTGAAGCATGAGATTCATCCCAGTTGTCATGAAAAGCTGTTTCCAGAGGCGCCAACATGAAGGCCTTTGTTGGACTCTATGAATCTTATCTCTACAAGCCTCTGAAATGGACCAGTGGCTTTCTAATTAATACTAAAACCAAAAGCGAAAGGACAAATTTGTATTTGCCCATTACTCTGTGTGTGCTTATGTGTCTGTCTGTTAAATATCTCAAGAACCAGAGGACAAGTTTCAATGAAACTCTCTATACTGATTTCCTTTTCTTCAATCCAGTTCAAGACAGCTAACATGGCTAATCAACATTAGCAAACAAAAATAGATATAAACCAGTCAGATTTATAGATATTGAGCTAACATTTCATGTGATAGTCGTCAAGAGTAATCCTTGTCTTGTGGCGTACCTCAGGGTTGTGTTTTCAGTCCTATTTTATTTATTCTTTACAGTGGTGGGCACAGTTCCCCTGAAGCATTAATAGTGGAATTAATGTCCTGATTAGTGCTTTAGGGCTTTTGCTTTTTTTTTAATTCATTACTGGATTAGCACTTGCTTAATTTCTGGGCTAAACTTATAAGCATCAACTTAGATCATTAAATGTTATTAATTATTGTTAAAAGCTGAGGGTTTTCGAACATTTTGTTCATATGCCTGTCACTTATCCATTAAGTGACATATTGACACAGAAAATATTGTCTCATGTTGATTCTGAAGAATGTTCCATAGGTCAAATGGGTTATATTAGTGCTTTAGAATTAGGGGACGTAAATATTAGAGCTAGAGCTTTAGGGTTAGTGCACTAAATCTTTAGATTAGTGCTGCCCATCACTGACTCTTTATATTTCCCCTCATGGGCAGGCAAGCTGATGATATTTGGCTCTACTTTTCATTCAAAGAAAGTGAATTCCATAAATTAAAGTCCTTAACTAGTTAAAGGCCCTGTCACACTATAACAATTTAGAATGAAATTCTGATTATTACACCAGAAAATGATGCATCTGTCCAGTCCAGCGTCAGAAACCTGGTGTCATTGTTGATTCTTCAGTGGCTTTAAAACACACGAAGCAACTGAGTAGAAACTGCCATGTTTCTGAACTTGAAATGATCATTCATGCTTTTTTATTCTCGTCGATTCATTTCAGACTTCAATTTAAAATTCTAGTTTTAACTTTTAGAGCTTTGCATGAACTTGGCTCTTCTTGCTTGTTGGTGGTACACCATAATCTTGTCAGAGCTTTTACAAGGTATATTCTATACTTTTGGTGTAAGTTCTTTATTTTTTTATTTTATCTATTTATTATTTTATATCTGGTGCTTTACATACCTACTTAACACATTTTCCAAGTGCTAACAGATTTTTGACATTTACAAGGTTTAATCAAACTGCATCCCTTCTCATTAGCAGACAATATGCATTCCTTCAACGAATACTAGACCTTTAATTTGAAAGTGTCTCATTTTAGAAGTCAGAGAAGATGTAGTGAATCCATTTCAAGGAGAACAAAAATCCAAGAAATTACTTCAGAAATCCCTAAAAGCACTTCAGTCCCGCTTTAAATGGTTGCTCAGAATGCTGTGGAGCTGTTCGCCACAAAGTGTTGCAAATGATTCGGGCCATCAAAGGCAGCAGAACCGAGAGACGCAGAAGTCTTGGGTTTCCTCTGTTGCCTGCAGTTACTTGTAAATAACTTTAATCATTTCTCTCACCGCCCCGAGGGACAGACAGCACAACGAGAGCGCGGGGTGTGGGCTCTGTCCTCTGCAGGAGCCGGAGAAGAACCAGTCAGAACAATGGCATGAGGAGGAAGAGGAGGTCAAGGCAGGGGTGAGAAACAAAAACAAAGAGAACGGAACACAGAGGCTTGTGTGTCGCTGAGACAGTGAGGAGGTGATGTGAGCTGAAGGCAAGCTTGTCCATACAGGAATGTTTTAACTTTTTCCACAAAACATTCTCTTTAATTCTCCTTCTAAATATATCCTCACAGCAGCATTAAAAAAAATGCTTTAAACCAAAAGGAAACAGAACCTAAAATGCTTTAAATATTCCAGGTCTGTGGTGCTAACGCTGCCACATGCACCGAAAACAGGAAACAAGACATGGAGCAACAAGCTTAAACTGCTAGGAACCATTAAAGTCCGTGACATTACAAGAACTCAAAGAAAACATTTTTATCTTTAAGAAACTTTACACATTTTTACCTATTTTGTCACATAACTGGCATGTTTTTTTTTTTATTTGTCTCAGCCAAAGTGAAACAGGAAGTGACATCAAAGGGGAACTTTTTAATAACGCAAACTCTCTGTCTTTTAAATCTTGAACTCTGACTCTTCTTCATCTCTCAGATAGAAACCCAAAATAATCTACAGAAATTTCAGATGTTTCTCTACAGTTTGTGTTGTTAGCCATTTTAGCAATGCTCCGTTTACATGCAGTATTCACCTTTGACATCACTTCCTGTTACTTCCGATGCAAATATCTCAACATCCGTTCATCTCAGCGGGATACAATTTTGTTTGCAATATGTTACCAGTGTTACATTTCCAAAATTGTGTTTGTGTTTATTACAAAAACTTGATGTCACAGACTCTTTAACTCTCGGTATCAACCACAGACGATACAGGGTGAGTCAAAAGTCACAGGACAACCTTTTATTTCAGAAAGAAACAAGAAAACAAAATATCTGAATACCCAAACAAGTAATGGGAGAGGGGGCCTATTTTAGGCTATATCCAGGACATGGGCGCCATCTTGAAAGTTGCCATGTTGGATGAAAAATAAAAGATTGTCCTGTGACTGTAGACTGTATGCCAACTATAAACTGTTAAACGTAATAAAATATAGACCATATATTATAATGTAGAGTTTATGGTTCAAACCGAAAGCTAAACAAGACTAAAGTACAAAACCAGTAAAGATTCGGACAGTGAGGACCAGGAGTCCTTTCAGGTCTAACACTTGGACATAATGAGAGTTTTTCAGGCTCAGGCTCCAGCAGGAGACGAGTGGATGAAAGAGTTTATTTTTCTCACAATGTTTCTAACATATCAGGTTAAATTCTTTTTACTCTACATGAGTTTGTCTTTTAAATTATTCCCTTTCCCTCTGTTTCTGCAGTGTTTGTTTTGTTGATGGTTCTATAAGGTCATAAAAAAACTTCTCTGGCCTTAAATTTTATTTTCACAAAAATGTTTTTATTTAAAACATTCATGCATATTTCTCTGTGGCACAGACTTCAGGCAAGTTAATTTCAGAGTTTACAGTTGAATAACATTTAAATATGTATGAAAATAATGAATGAACTGTTGGAAGAACCATTTAATCTGGTTTCTAGTGCAGATTATTCCCTGATACCAAACTTATCTCTTCATGTCATATTTGTTATGAGGAAATAAAAACCTTACATTTAGGGGTCTGCGACCATTTCTGCTCCTTGGCTCTCTAATAAAATGTGTCCGGAGCCGCAAAATGTACTAAACTGTGATTATCAACTGGTGGCCTGTTTGAAGGTTCTTTCTGGCCACTGTGGGTGACCTTATAAAACTAAAAATAAATATTTTTACACTTTAGGGCAAAAGAAAATACCATGTTCATGTAAACAAAGAAATATGGTATAAAGTTTATACCAAATTTAATAAAAACTATACTTAAAAATACTGATTATTATCTAGTCCAGTTTTAAAGAGGACATATCCTGCAAAATCCGTTTTTTTAGCTGTTAAATACATTTTGTTGTACTTGGAGTCTCTAGGAGTCAGAAAAGTTGGATTTAGTTTCTCCTGGTGCTGCAGAGATAACTTTATATTCTAACTTTATGGTTTGTTTTTCAGTTCAGTTTGTTTTCTCTTTTTTCTATGACGTTTTCTGAGTTTATTACGTCAAATGATCTGCAACGGAATTACCAGATAAGGTCTGGATTTATTTCCTTGTCTGAAATTCTCCTCTGGTTCTGGGTCAGACTGGTTCTGGGTCAGACTGGTTCTGGGTCAGAAGGTTGGATAAACAAGTTTTCTGTTGCTGACATCCTTTAGTTAAACTGTAAATAAAACGTTTTTGCATCACTAGAAAACGTAACCCCTTCACTCAAACCGGAGTGGATCGGTCTGGAAGCCAGAGGTGGGCGGGGCTTGAAGCGTCCTAAAGGAACAGTAACAAAATGAGCTGCTTTGAGAAAAACACCAAAAAATGGGTGAAAGAGGAGCTTGTAAAGTTAAAATTAGGAGGAATTTAGACCAAAGCTTTGTAGTTCCACTTTATAAATCCCAAACTGAAGGATTTAAATGTGAAAAGGAAAGATTTAAAAGCATCATACATCTACTAATACTGATGGAAATTGGATCATTGAGGTGGTTAGGAGGCTACTAATATGATCTGATCAACATGTTTCACTCTTTGAGTGAAAAACTGCTAATTTGAAATTTAACCTTGTTAGCTTAGGTTAAAGCAGAAGGACCCAAATGTCACTTGTGGCCCCGGATCCACAGGTTGCAGACCCCTGGTCGAGTCACTGAAGTAAAACAAAGGTTTTGCTATCTTTTCAGGACTACATCTGTGTTTTTTTTTTTTTCAGTTAAATTCTTGCCTGAAAACCTCTCCTCTGAGGAGCTTCAGGCAGTTGCAGCCCTCACTCCTCTGCCTCGCCTCTTCGTCTCCACAGTGTTTCTGCTGATTGACAGGAAGGGATTTAGGAAGTTTTTATACGACAGAGAGACGTCCGGGGCAGATATGAAGGAATAAAAACCCGGAACGGAGGCATCGATTTGACTTTTTGCCCGAATTAGAAACGATCCTTTTGGCCAGTCGGTTCTATCTTTTGTCTCTGGCTAATGGCGTTTTAAGGTTTCATTCGATCAGAGTCCGTCTCGTAGGCTGAGATTGATGCTTTGTTGGAGCGAGAATACACTCAGCATTGACCCCTTTCAAAGCAAAACATCCCAAAGCACTTTGGATTGTGCTGAACGTGATGGACAACATCGCTGCTGTGTGTTTTTCTGTGTCAGTCAACAAATCAGTCAGGCTGAGGTTTATTCTGCTTTTTGTGCTTCTTCTGGTCAAAGGTCTCAGAGTCTCTGGAGATTTGGAGCCGTATTAAAGATAAATTCATTCTTTCAATGAACCCCGTTTAGAATTTTATTTTATTTTTTTGCTATTTGAGCAGCATTTTCCGGCTGTAAGACCAAAACAATAGAACAATGAGCTAAATTTGTCCCGCAGTCTTTTTAAAACACGTCACCACGAAAGAGCGTCTTCGGATTATGTCACTCTGTCCACCCTCCATGTGAAGAACTGCCTTGTGCTGCTTTAAACTGCAGTTATTCTTATTGGGAAATTACACTTCAGAGGGGAAAACGATCACACCAGAAGCCCCGTCTTCATGTGAGAGACAGCTCAGATTTAGTGACGGCACTTAATGCCGTCTGACGGAGATCTTCCCCACATTACACGACCACGTTACCGGCCTTTGATAGCAGCGCCGCACAGATCAAACCCAGCCGCTTGGCGAAGCTTCACTCTGGATTAATGGAGGAAGACATTAATTAGGACACTCTTTTTCTTCTGTTCTTCTCCGTGTAGCCTCTCGTTTTTGAGGCTGCGCATTTATATTCTCTTTCACACTTTATCTCTCTGGTGCTCTCCGCCTGATTCAGAGTTTTGATCATTTTAATCTGACAGGAGAAGCGGCGCTCGGCGGTGGGCAGGGAGGGTCCAGCAGCGCTCACAGTTTATTATAAGGACCGCCCGTTAAGCTAGGCTGACCAAGTGTCTTTCTTTACGTGAGACTGAACAGCCTTTTTATTCCTCGTCTTGGTGTCCCAACATTTTATCTGACTCTCAGCGCTACAAGATCTGTAATGAAGATTTAGTTTTCAGTTTAATCTGCTTATTGTCTAAGAAACGGCTCAAAAATGGGGCAAATCCAGAATAATTTGTTGCCTAAAAGTTTTGAGAAAGCACAAAATCACAGCAAAAACCCCACAGTGAAACATTGTGAATAAACAACAAAAATGGAGGCATGCAGCTTCAACCAATAAACTCCTGCTGAAACTGTGAGTTCACAATTATAACAGAAAAACTTAGCAGCAGCTGAGATAAATCGACATTTTACTGTACAACACTTTGCATCACGCTGAGGTCGCAATAATGTAAAATAAAAAAAATATCACTGTACTTTGAGTTAGACTGGAGGAAAGTGTGAAAATAATAGTCATCATGCTGTTAAATGCCTAATCTGTAACTTGCATAGCATTTTACACTGAAAAAACTGTTATCTGAGTTTTGGTTCAGATAATAAAGTTTTATATGAATGATGAGGAGAAAAGAAGCAGGTTTGTTGCTGGTTTCTTTCAGAAGCAGATAAATAGGACGCACGCTTGACACACTTCTGCTTTAAAAACGTCTGCTTCTGGTAAATGAGGGAAAATCCCTCCTTTCATGAGCGGACATGTGTACGTGTGGAAGATTAGCCATCTAGCCTATATTTCTGTAGAAATCCATCATCTGCACTTTAATGCTTCATCCTGTGCAACATTTAGGTTACAACTGGACCCGTTTAGGCTTCTCCGATGTCAAAACTGACCTGAGTAAGATAGCATTAGTGCACATTTAAGTTGTGCTGATTTTTTTTAAACAAGCGCATTGTTTAGAAAAGGTCACAGGACATAACTAATTTATCTAATAGCTTATTTTTCTCAAATCCTCTGCTCCACAAGTCAGCTAAAAACCTACGGAGCTTCTCATACTGAAGTTGGAAATCCCCCATCCTGCTCCCTCCTCTCTTCCTTTCCTTCCCTCCAACCTTACAACCTTCGAGTAAGAGTATGGAAAGAGAAAGGAAAAAAAGACAAAATAATGGATCCAGAGGCAGGATGTTAAAGCTCTGTCCTCTGGTTGAAGTTAGGAAGGACGTTTACATTCACATCAGCTGAATTAAAGTCTGGTTTTTGTAAAACACAATCCAGTAAAGATAAAGATACTCCTTCTGAAGGTTTTCATTTTATTCTTTTTTTAACATACAGAAAGGGAAAAGATATAAGTAAGAAAAGACACTCAAACTTTAACAGTAAAAAACATGCTGTGTTGAAGGATCGGTGTATCTGTGTTCGACTACTCCACCTAGGCTGCATTGTGGAGCACAGATCCACCGAGGAACTTGCTGTTTAAGCAACATTTCATTTAAAAACTGGACTTTTGAGTTTAAATAAATGTTAATTTCAATAGATTGCAAGTTAAGAAGGGCGTGGCCTGGGAACACTTTGGGATTCTCTCAGAGGAGCCGGCCCAAGTGCCTGGAGAGAGGGAAGTCTTAGGCTGCTGCCCCCGAGACCTGATCCCGGATAAGAGGAAGAAAACGGGTCGACGAATTATGTTTTAATATTTGATTAAAATATAGTATAATAGAATATAATCTAGTCTAGTTAGAATACCTTTGATCAAACTGCAATAAGTGATACATGCAACCAGACTTGGATCTTTGGTCAAAGACCTGACTTAGACTTGCAAAAAAAAAAAAGATTTGGGCACATCTCTGCCTCTAGGTATCGACAACTTGTTTCTCAATTTTTACAAACAAGTTGTAAATTTCCATCCTGACAAAAGAACATTTCAGATAAATCAGATGAGTGGACGTAAACTCTACTGTGGAACTACGGCTCCATTATCGTTGACTGATTAGATCTTTTTTGGAAAATCTCTTCCCTTTTTAACCGAGCCTAATAAAAGAACGAGGTCACAGTCAAAGGGAACTAATCGATCTGTAAGTTTTTATTGATGTGGATCATTTAAAGTGGTTCAGTTTTGAGTTGGAGGAATCATCGCCGGCAAACCTTTGATAACTCAACAAGGCGGCCACGGGTGGAAGTGCATTTTCAGCTCGCTGGGTTATTTCTGCTTCAAGTGTCCAAGGGCGATCCATGTTGTCAATGACGAGTCTGACCAAAAAAAAACCGAATGAAGGATGACGAGTGAGGCCGAGAGGACGTGAATAAACAACAGAGTCTGTCTGTTTCAAGGCTCAGAGTGTCTCCATGGTGCGCGACAGCCTTGGCCCACCTCGTCTCCTCGCACTCTCACGGCCCGGCGTGTCCTCACACACAAACGCCCACGTGCGCACACTCCCGTCGGGGAAGCTATTGCCATGGGAACCAAGCTCTCGATGCCTGTTCCTGTCTCTGTAGAAGAATAGGCACCAATCTTCCTCAAGCTTTCCCTTTTTTCACTGTCAGATTCTCCCTTTATTCTCTTTTTTTTTTTTACCCCCGTTCAGAACCGGAGTTGTGCCGTCCCGTTCTCGTCTCTGCCCGTCCTTCAGAATCATGAGGTCGTTCCATACGTGAAACATTATCCAGCTGGAGCGCACAACAAGACAGATTTGTAATTTCATGAATGAAAAGAGACAAAATACCCAATAAAATTAGAAAATCTTTCCATCGCCCCCACTTTTTTTATATTTTCTTCATAACGTCAGGGGGTTTAAGGAGATTTCCCATGAGTGAGTCATTACTTTCTGTGAAATTGGCTGGAGGCAGGTCATTTTTTATTAAAGCCAGCTCGAGCTGCGTTCTGAGAGTTTTATGCACCCTATTGACATGTCCATGTTGGACATTACCCAATCAATACTGCTGCAATTTTCCTGACCACCCATTACATCAGGAGTCAGTTTGCCATAAAGGAATACCAGGGGAGCGCAGCTTTCTTTTCTAGAGTCTGAGTCAAAGCTTCACCGCTGGACTGAAGTCTGGTTTTAGTGTTTTTTACTGGCTGAACAGGTTTTTTTAACAACATCTTAAATAATTTTTTATCTCTACAAGTACGACCGCTTGAAGTGAAGGAGGAAAACAAATAAAGAACAGGCTTTCAGACATCATTCATACATTCATCACAAACATTTCTTCCCTAGCTTTCCTTAAAGGAATACATGAATATTATTATTTATTTATCTTTTTTGGTGCATAAGTCTCATCATTTACCTGTCCACAAGTTTAATTCAGTATCCATGTATTTGGCTGAATTTTAGCCATTTTTATGTTTGCTAAGGTCACTTTGCTGGGCGGCCATCTTGAACACAATGGACTCCAAATGGACATTTAGCTATTACTTCCTGTAATTTCATTCAAACTTGTCCAATGGTGCATGTTATATTTTATAGGGCACCAAGTGTTAACTAAAGTTTTACAAATGTTACTGACACATTTTCGTTATTTTGCTCATTTTCTGAGTGTAAAATCCTAGTTTTACATTTTATTACATTTTATTCGTATTTAGCTCACTGCTTTTACATTCTACAGTTTTAAATGCCAAATAATATATGTTAATAAATCTAAATGTGTAAATCTTCATGTAAAAGTTAAATTTTAAATGTTGAAATTTACATTTTAGGATTTCAGAATGGAACTCAGCTGTTGCTGTTGGTGCTCAGCTCTTGTTGAGGTCATCATCCTGAGACAATAGCAATTGCTAACGCTGCTAATGCTGCTAATGCTGCTAAATCTGCTAACGATGCTAACACTGCTAACGCTTCCCTACAACGCATCAAGCTTGCAGCCGGTGTCAGAGCTGCACTTCAAACTGTTAGATCATATACCATCCATACTGTTTTCAATGAACATATTTGGAATTCAAATTTTTAAATTTAAATGCTATCTTCAGCAGTGCTAGCAGTGTTAGCAGTGTTAGCAGCGTTAGCAGTGTTAGCAGCATTAGCACTGTTAGCGATTGCTATTTCAATATTTAAGGTTTAACTTTTACATTTAGATTTACACATTTATAACTAAACAACAATAACATGTTAGTGGATTTTTTTACACTTGGAAAATGAGCTAAATAATGAAAATGTGTTTTTTTATTTTACACTTGGCGCACCATAATATTTTTGCTAACAGTACAAATGAACGTACAAATACAAGCAAAAACATCATCTTTACCTTTTATAATAATCTAAACTCAGAATTATTGCCTTTGAACAGACAGGAGCAGCATGAATGATTAAGTTTAAGATAAAAATAACAGTTTTAAATAAATGAAGCATTATTGTTTCGTGTGTGTGTGTGTGTGTGTGTGTGTGTGTGTGTGTGTGTGTGTGTGTGTGTGTGTGTGTGTGTGTGTGTGTGTCAGTGTTAGTCTTTATATTCTGCGTGCAGCAGAGTACACAATACAGTGTACATCTACCAATGATTGCCAATTACCCTAATCAAATTTCACAACCCACAGAGGGATTCAGGGGCCTCCGATCAGATAGCAAACATAAGTTGATTAAAGTACATGTTTGCTAAGAGACTGCAGTGACAGAAAATCAACACAGTGTCAGAAAACAAACACAACAACGACTCGGGAAAGAAAACAGATTTAAAAAATAAACCTTTACGACGACACGTCTGTGTTCTGACATGAAAGTGATTCTGAAGGATTTTTTTTTCACTCAAAATATGTTTATTTCTGGTTGTGTGAATGTTTGTGAAGCTTTCACACTATTGTTTCTGGGTTTCTCTCATTTTCTTCTCTGTACTTTAACTGTTCAGTCTGTGTTTTGCCATATTGTTGCACAATATTTGTGCTATTTCAACAATTCATAAACCAAAACGTTCAGCTCCTTCAGAACATTCTGGCAATGTTTCATGGTATTTTTTACTTTTTTAGCTATTTTTCTGACAATTTGATTGTTATTGAACATGGAGCTGTTTTCAACATCCTTAAAACTTTGAAATGTTTTAAAATATTTACTGCACTTTACACCTTTTGTTCTCATTCTGTTTTTTTTCAACTTCCCTGTGATATTTTTAGCTTCTTCTTTTGTTGCTGCTAATTTTAGCTTTTTTCTTCTATTTTAGCTATCACTCTGCTCCTTTCTGCTCTTCATTGTAGGGATGTCCCGATCCAGATTTTTTGGCTCCCGGTACAATCCGATTTTTTTAATGATTAGTCTTTCTGATACCGATCCGATACCGAGCCTTTATTTCTTTATTTCTTTCCAAGTGACAAGGTTGGTAGTAATAATGCGAGCCCTGCTGTTTCCACCACGAGAAACATCCAGTTTGCAGATTTTGCAAGATGCAGTTTCAGCATCATTGTT
>JAUBOC010000048.1:1827320-1838439 GCA_032275365.1 Anablepsoides cearensis
AAATCCGATACTACCCGATTTTCAAAAAATGGCCGTATCGGCCACCGATACCGATACTGAGTATCGGATCAGGACATCCCTACTTCATTGTCTACTTTTCTGCTAATTTCAGCTATTTGCCATTTTGGCTGCTGTTTAGCTGTTTTTAGCTAAAATTGTTATTATTATTTTAGTTTTTATTTCAAGCTAAATTTACATTTTTTGGCTATTTTGGCTTAAATCAGCAAAAGTGCTTCTTCGTATTTTTTTCTAATTTCAGCATTTTCAGTTATATTTCAGCTTTTTTCCCGCAACCGTTTGCCTCTTTAGTTATTTTACAACAAAATTAAACTTTTTTTTGTACTTTAATTCTTTATTTTCTGCTAATTACACATTTTTTACGCACATTTTTCACCATTTCACCATTTTGTTTTTTGCTATTATTTTGAAAATTTCTGCTATTTTGCTTTTTCACCAGTTTTGCAATTTATTTTAAAGATGTTTCACTTTTCTTGTCCTACTTGAAGCAATTATTAGCTGTTTAAATCCAACACACATTACAGTTTTGCTATTTTTTTCAGCTTGACTTCAGCAACTTTCAGCAAAAGTTTTCAGCATTAAGCATTCACACTATTTATTTTACTTACATTTAAATATGAGGTTTATTGTGTATGAGGCCCTCGTGCAATGAAATAAAGTCATTAATAAAGGTCATAAATTTACTTTTATAGATGTTAGTCTTCAATAAAGGTCAATGATTTTGACTTTAAATAAAAAACGTTGAAGTAGCTCATCATCATGAGACACATCCTCTAAAGGTTTAAGAAGTTCATCAGTCACTTCACTGTTTCCTCTTTCGTAGATCACATCCTGAGCAGAATATTCTGTTCTAAAATTAAACTCACTCATGAGAGGTGATACACATTTGTCATTAAAACAAACTAAAAAGATCTATAAACTGTCTTTAACCACGAACTCTGTGTGCATCATGTCTACAGCTAATATGTTCTTAATGTTAATGTTTCTTTGTGTGTTCTTTGGTTAATTCAATGTTTGTTCTCCTGCTTCTTCCTGGAATCACGGCTCCCATTTCAGAGTCACACTGTAGCTGAGAGGAGCCCAAAAACCACAATCACTTCCACATTACAGCAGCCGTGCTGCAGTGTGGCGGTGAGGCGACGGCCAGATGGGCTGTCTATGTGTGTGTGTGTGTGTGTGTGTGTGTGTGTGTGTGTGTGTATGTGTGTGTACATGTTGTAATCATGTTCCAGGATGTGTATATCTGTGTTTATCTGCAGCTTTTATGCACGCTCACATGTGGAAAACCGTCTGTGTTAATGTGTTGAACATATGCAGCGAATGTAGCCTTTGACTTAAATCAGAGGTTCTCAAACTATGGTCCAAGGCCCCCCAGGGGTCTATAACCAGCAGACTGGGGGTCCTCAAAAAATTATAATAAACTGTTTTAATTTTTATGTTTAAAAAAATGCATAAATACATATGGGGAACAATGCACCGGTAAAACAAACATACTTAACCAAACAAATAACTATGGCTGTGACATTAAGGCAGGGCTGTCAAATGTTTTGGGTCTGGGGACCCCCTCATAAACCTCATGCAGATTTAAAAATCATTTACTGCCATTTTAACCCCTAAATACCATGTTTGGTTTACTGCTACATTGTTCCACATGTGCATTTATGCATTTTGAAAAAATAACCAAAATCAACAACTTTATTGTCATTTTTGAGGACCCCCAGGCCACTGCTCAAGGACCCTTGGGGGTCCTGGGACCCCAGTTTGAAAACCTCTGCATTAAGGGGTTAAAATGGCAATAAAGCATTTTTAAATCAGCATGAGATTTATAAGAGGGGTCCCTAGAATATTTCCCCCTCTAAGGGCTCCTCAGACCCAGTAGGTTTGAGTAAACCTGGCTTAGATAACTTGTTTGAATAACTTCTTTTTGTTTGTATTTCTGACCTTTAGTCAGTGTTGTTTAATGTAGGTGCAATGATGACTTTCTGGACTTTGAATTTTAGTTTTAAATCATGGAAGTGAAGCATTTTGGACAGTTTGAACACTTTCTTGCAGACTAAGATTTGGTTTAGATTAAAGCTGAAACAGCAGCAAAACGCTGAATCAGCTCAGCATCTGTGGATCAGCTAAACTGTAGCTGCGAATAAAAACTGCATCTCCCTGGATTTCTCATTCATGTTTTTGTTTTTTGCCCGAGCTGGTGCGCGTCTAAAATATCTGATTGCAGAATGTAAAAGTCCGAGCTGTCCCGCCTGGTTGATTAGCAGGAATAGGTCGGATTGAGGGATGTAAAACAATGATTGATGACCAGCTCCAGCTGTCTCACAGTCATCCTCCTGTGTTTCTGAGCAACACAAGATAAATCTGACTCAGCGGGTCTCCCCCAGCTCAGGCCTGAACCATTGCAACACTCGTCTGGCATCGTGCAAAGTTGAGCCTTTACAGATGGTCCAAAACATTAGCAGAGCTTCTGATGTTTGATCAACCTGCAGCGGTTACTGACGGCTCAGCAAGTCAAGTTCAGGTCACAAACGCTGCTCAGATTGAGTCGTCTCAGATTATTTCTCCTCCTCCAAGTGTTTAAAATAGAGATTTTTATGTATTTACTGTTAAATGTGATTTAAAGCCAAAAAAAGACTGAGCTCAAACAGTAAAAGAAGAATCCAAAACTTTTATTCTGCTAATGTAAAGAGCAGAATCTCCCTCGCTAAGTGCTTCAGAAAGCAAAACATGTAAAAGCAGCTGTTCAGAAGATCTATGAGAAAGAAAATGAGTCACATTGTCTTTTTAATGGTCTCAGGACAACAAACCTCGGCTGACACCATATCAAACCCTGAAGTGATGAAAGTTGTGGTGAATGTCTTGAACAGTTGATAATATGAACGAGTTTCAAACTTTACTTGCTGACTTCTCTAAAAGAGGTCAGACTGACTGATCTGCTGTTTTGGATGATTCATCTGATGAATGAAAGCAAACTGAACCTCTCAGCAGTTTTAGGAGAAAGGGTTTTGTTTTGTTTTTTGTTTTTTTGGCAGAACTAAACTGCAAACTGTTTTCCTAAGTCAGACAGAGTCAAGAGAAGAATGCAGATTTTCAAACATGTGTGAGAAACAGAGGAAACTCCTGACCCGCCCACAACGTTGTCGAGTTATCGCCGCTTCTCCACATCTCACCAGCTGGAACTAATTATCAGCAGCTCCTCGTTCACTTTCTCTCTGAAGCATGCATTCATTTCTCCTTTCCTTTCCCCCGGCTTTTCCTCTCTCTGTCTCTCTCTCTGTCTGTCTGTTTCTCTCCCATGCCCTGGTCTTCCTTCACTCTGACATCTCTTCCCCCTGAAGTCCTTCAACTTATTTTCCCACCTCCTCCTCCTCCTCTCGTGCAAGAACTTGGATGAATGTAAACATCAGGAGGGGAAAATGGAAATGCCAGCAGGATCCAGCCTTCATGCACGCGGCTCAGCAGCTCAGCTTCTTCTTTGGTAAAAGAAAACACAATCTGGATTTGATCTGTGACCACCAGGCTGCACATTAACCAGAGCAAACATCTGTGCTCTCATGGCTCTTGTGCTGCACAGTGAACACCTCGGACCATGTGTGTCCAGGTTTACGGTGGCTCCCATCCAGCGGGGAGCAGAAAGGGAACACATCTGCTGAAAACAAGAGGAGAACTTACCTGGTTCGCAATCTGGTTGAGAAGTTCACAGCTTGGAGACAAATCCAGCAACCGGAGCAGGTTTCCCTTCAGAAAACTGCATGCTACTTTAGAGGGAAGAGAGGCGTAAAGAGAGGCTGAAGGACTGGCTCCGATCTGGTCCGACGAGCTGACTGAGGCTGCAGAGAGGAAACCCAATCCTCGGGCAGAGAAACAAGCCTGTTGGCTCAGCAGCAGCAGCAGCAGCAGCAGCTCCAGCGGTTTGCTTCGTCTCTCCCTCACCGCCTAACGCAGCTCACACTGGTGCTATCTGTGCGTTTAGGTCATGCTCAAAGTATGTTCTGCAACGCTCGGGGAAACCACATCCTGTTAAATATTTACCTCCCTCTTTAACCTTTCTATCTGTGTGGTGTTCTGTCTGTTTTCCTGTGTCTGTCTCCGGCTGTGATTGTCTGAAGCCACAGAGAGCTGCGACCCAGCCTCGGCTCAGAGCTGCCTCTCTCTGAGGGTCTGTGTCTCCGGCAGCCGCTCCGGTTCCACACGACTGACTGAAGAATCCATCTGAGGAGGAGAGGAAAAGCAAAGGAGGGGGATGACAGAGAGGCAGACAGGAGGGGGAGGAGGGGGGGGGGGGGGTGCTTTATTGGGAAATACCAGAATGTGAGGAAGGGAAGCGGCTGCAGGAACAGGAGGGAGGGAGGTGGTTTAAAGGTGGGCAGACACAAATGCTGATCGATAGTTTGAGAGAAAGGAGCAGAATGGAAGCCGGGCCACACAGTCAATAATGTAGACCTGCTGTGGCTCAAGACTTCTGAGGTCAGCCTGACTAAAAACAAAAAGGCTTGTTTATTGAATCCGGATGGGAGAAGTTTTCTTTCTGCTCTTTTCGACCTCCTTTAACCTCGCTCTTACTATCTCAGGCAGTTTATTGTGACCAAAACTAGAAGAATTTTTTTGAAGAATCTCCAAAACATCCAGAAACAAATATTCAAACCTTGCTTTTTAGATTTCTTGCTTCAAACGAGGAGTCGGCTCTGTGGTCGGTGCAGCGGTTTAAGTCGTCCTGAAGCTGCAGGTTTGAGCCCAGGTTGCTTCAGAAAGGACATCCTGAAGAAGAAGGCAATGAATGTTCACGCTCTGTGGCGCCCCCTGCAGAGGAGAGCAGCTGAAAGAACAACATGTTTATGTGAGGCGCCGAAATGTAACAAAATATATGCATATCGTCATTATTTAGCTCAATTTCTGAGTGTTAAAACATTTACACTAACATTTTATTAGTATTTATATCACTGTTTTTACTTTTAGCTTATTTTTACTAAATGTTAAATCTATAAAACTTATAAAATTATATGAATAATAAATTCTAAATATAAATGTAAAAGTTAAATCTTAAATGTAGAAGTTGTATTTTGTTTACATTTACAATGGAACAGCTTTGCCTTTGGGGCGCAGCTTTTGTTGTGATGTCATCATCCTGCGACAAAAGCAAATGCTAAAGCACGTTCCATTTACATCGTATTCCCAGAACTGGTAAATGGTAGTGATGTCATTTCTCAACAAACCATATGAAACTGCATTCCAGTTATCCAACAGGCAACTGTATTGTTGCCACTAACACAGCTCCAACACTGCTACAATATAAACAGTGACAAAAAGAGAGCTCTGTTACGTATGTCATGCAAATAAACATTGATTTTAATACGTACAGTACTGCACAGAAAACACACTACTTGTGCGATTGATTAAACACGCACAAAAAAAATTTAAGAAAGATATTTAACAGTAAAAGTTATGAAGTTAACTTTTTAAAGCTGCGAGTAGCCGCCATCTTGAAATCAAAACTGGGGGCGGTCGCATTTCTTCCACTATACAAGTGGAATATTCCCACTGGAGAGGAGTTCCAGTTTAAATCTACCAATGGGAACAGGGAAATTACCACTTCCCAGGACTACTGGAACACACCATCACTAACATTACAGGACATCAAACTTGCAGTTGCAGCTGGTGTCAAACTGCCGGACCACAATAAACACATTTTGAATTTTAAATTTTAAATACGATCGTCAGCTGTGCTAGAAGCGTTAGCAGGGCTTAGCATCAGCTAGCGTTAGCCGCTTGTCACTGCCGGATCTGTACAGTTTGTTTTTAGCATGTAGCATTTTGCTAAACCGATGACAGAATTGATTGAATTTCAGTCTTTTGTCACCTGATGTGTTTCATAGAAAAAGCAATGTTTGCAACAGATGTGGATTTTTATTCCAGGGTAAAAAAAATAAAACAAAGATGAGATTAATTATATAGGATTGTCTAGAAAATAGGTCAGTTTGTTTTAGGTCGTGAATCTATATTTTATTAATCAAAATGTATATAATTTTTAAACAGTTTTCACAATATAATTTAGCACAGCTTTATATAATTAAACAGGGAAATTATTATTTTTAGTATATTTTCCTAAATGGAGCGCATTAATCGGTAATCCAGATCCTTTAGGTATGCGCCATGAGCTGTATTTCTTTTAGCGCATGCAGACGAGCTGATGGTACAGAACAGGCAGTAACTTCTGCTAATGATGCTAAAACATTTAGCAAAATGTAAGAACAGTGACCTAAATAACAATAAAATGTTACAGGAAATTTTTTAACACTAAGAAAGTGAACGTAAAAAAATGTGTTGATGACATTTTTAACATTGTATTTTACGCTTGGTGCCCTATATGTGTTTTTACTTATTTCTGAGCATGCATTTTGTTATTTCTCTGCCTGTATTGTATGTCAAACCCTTTGTTACCCAGGTTTTATACCCAATAAAATAACTTGACTCAGATAAATCCATCAAAAGTCCTTTTTCAGTGTAGCTTTCACAAAAAAGAAGTAAAAGCATCAGATGATGAAATAAATAGATCTTTTACCTCTCAGCCTGTTCTCTGCTTGTCTGCTGCCCCCTAATGGATAAGAAAACACCTGCAGATTATTATTAAACAAATAAACCACCAAGATAATGAGAAATCAGCAGGTCTGATGATGTTTTCTTTCATGAGTGATAAAAAGATAATATGTTTCACACACAAATCTTTATCTCAAATTAAACACAGTGATGAGATTTTTAAAAATCCCCCCAAAATTTAAATATGACATTTAATTTTCAAACATTTTAATCTTTAGAGGTTCATTTATGACAAATAAGTGAAATCTCATGTTTGGATCTTGAGATAAATATTAAAAATCTCAGCATGTAGGACCTTCTGAACCTGAACTAAATGATCTTATCAAAGATAATTAGAAAAAAAACCTCACTGACAGTTAGAACCTGTTGGGTTTTGATGATTTCCTGCTGAAGAGCTTTCGTCTTGGATGTGATCGGGACTCGGGGCTCCTCTCAGACTCATCCCGGCTTTAATGAGATTCTCCTCTCGTGTTTCCCAGAGATCTGTCCCTGCTCCTGGACCTTCCTGCAGGCTCTGAAATAATCACGTCTCCTTCAAATGTGGACACCTCCTGCCGTCACGCCGGCAGCCCCATTAGACTCTAATCACCTGCGTTAAGAGTCCAGTTCTGAAGGGGCTTTTCCCCTCAACCTCACTAAGTAAAGGTTCAAAAGGTCATTCTGGTCCATCCTGTCTGTAAAACACCTGAAGTCAACACCGGGCTGCTAATGTTGGCTTGTTTTCCATCTGTTTGAGTGAAATCAAATCAAACAGACGCCAGAAGCTTTTGGCACCGAGACTCAAAAGGCTCTAATGATCACCTGCAGCGTAAACTCCACATCATTTAGCTGTGAGATAATAGCTAAAATATAATTACTTTAGAATGTATTCAGTGGTCCTTTTTACACGTTGATGGCTTTATTAGATAATTGCAAATGATGTCTGTTTAATGAGGTGTAACTTTTCAGAGATTTGACCTTTCTGAACAAAACAAACATGCAGGTTGTGGCTTTTCCCCCCTGGTTGGATAAAAGTGACAAATGGGTTGAAGCAGCAGCTCAACTTCCTGCCGACTCTCTCTGTGTTTGAAGCATCAGACAAGCAGCTGATTGGTGGAGAGGATGAGCAGATCAAAGCACGTCACAGAAAAATAATGTGGTTGGCTGCTAATGTACACCAGCTCATGAAAGGTGTGTGTGGATATCTGTGAATAGAGATGTGACAGCGCCTCCTAGTGTTTAAAGATGACACTTTTATTGTCTTTAATGAAAACGAGTAGTCTTCAGTGGTTTTAAGACAAACTGAATTCTGATTACAGAAATGTATCCTCTGCTGCCAAAAAAATCTAGTGTTTCCCTGACCAGACCAAATCAAATCTTTCCCTCGGATGAAGGACACGAGGTTAGAAACACTCAGTGTTCTGAGCTTCTCGGGATCCACAAGAATTATTTTTCTTTAATCCAGGCAGTGACCTAAGTAGTGCAAAGAGGGGTGCACCAATTCCAGTTTTTTGGCCAATCTCCAATCTATAAAAAAAAAGTCTGATCTGCCAATTTCAATCTTGGCTAATACTGATTTTATAAATAGAATAAAATAAGGTTGGGAAAAAGCTTATTGTGTGCAATTAATTGTCAGAAAAACTTAAATCGATTATTTTTTGGCACCTGGCGATTAATAGTTAATGCCTCCAGGCAGGCTGGCTGGAGATTTCAGTTGACCTCTCCGCTTCAAATATGACGAACATTTTTTTAAAAAAAGTTCTGTAATTTATTTAGCATAACTCTGGTTTTACTTGGTCTAGCAACACAATTTAAAAATTGATTCAAAGCCTGAAATCTGTACTTTTGACACAATGTGGAACAGATTTTTGCGGAGAGCAAATCAGAAAATCACAACAGACCCCACACATCCAGGACATAACCTCTTTCAACTGCTTCCCTCCGGCAGGCGCCACAGAGCCCCATGCTCAAACACATCCAGACACAAAAACAGCTTCATCCCCCAGGCCATCTCCCTGATGAACAGTACCAAAAAGACCTGCTAACTAGTGCCTAAAGCCACACAATCACCCGTGTACGATTACTGTACATAAAATGTATATATTGTTGTATATAATCCACAGACTATAATGTTTATGTTATGTCTCCTGCTATTGTGCTTTCATCTCTGTGTATGTTGTATGTATGTGAAACAAATTCCTTATGTGTGCCAACATACTTGGCCAATAAAGCTGATTCTGATTCTGATCTTTCAAACTAGAGTGATTTAAATGGGTCAGTGACTAGGATATCAGGGCGTTCAGGGTATTAATCGTCATATTAATCATTATTGGCTAAATACCACAATTAATCATGACTAATCATTTTGCCAATATTGCTCAACCCTAGAATAGAATAGAATAGAATAGAATAGAATAGAATAGAATAGAATAGAATAGAATAGAATAGAATAGAATAGAATAGAAATAGCCTTTATTGTCCTGCCGAGGATAATTAAATATTATCAGGTTCTCAATTATATTTCAAGTAAACTAATTTAAGTTACCTGTGGAGCATGATAGGAAAAAAACATTGCTTTAAGGCAGGGCTGTTCAACTGGCGGCCCGCGGGCCAAGTGGCCAAAGTTCAGCTCGCCAATTGTTTCATTTATTTATTAAGCCTAAACCCCCAGTTTTCTACTTTAATTACTCTAAGTTCTTTTAGTTAAACATAAACATGTTTGGTGTCTACAGAAACATCAGAATCTTGGCTAGAAACACACGATGAACACTCAAGACAGTTAAAACTACAAGCAGCTGAAGATAAAACTATAAAAGTGAAAATAAAATTGGTTAAAATAATTTGGCAAATCAGAGATGTTAAAATAATATTTGTGTTAAATATGAGGCATAATGTGTTCTTTTTGTTTTTCAAATTGTTTAATTATCACTACTTTTATTACATAAACATTACATATTATGTTGTATTCATGATTAAATGCAGCAAAATAAACTAATTCAAAGGTTTCAGATCTTTGTTTATTTACATAATAACTTTCTTGCTGGATGTTCGGCCCCTCAGCTGTGGCCCCTGGAGTAATGTAGTTGAATGCCAGCTCTTTACCCTCTGAAGCATTTAATTGGTTATAATCATATTTTTAAAGTAACCATGTTAAATGTTTAAAGATGTTGGGAATGCACATGCATTTAAGGACATTTTTCTTTTTAAATGACAAACTGAAAACCACAAATAGGTAAATTTCAAAACCTTTTCAGACCTCTCAAAGAACAAATCATTAAAGTTTCAACATGTGACGGTTTCTAAACGTGCACTTTCGCTGTGACTTCATGAAAAGAGGTTTTGTATGAAGAGAAGCATATGGATACGCACCGCCATGGGTACATAAAGAAACGCAAACATGGTATGGATCATCGCATTCATCTCTGACAGCAGAGGATAAACGGAGTGAAGTTTGCGTTTCTTATCCACCGGCACATCACAGAGTGGGCTGCAGGTAAATACTGTTACCTGGTTACCTTTTTGTTTTGTTTTTTAAGGATGAAAGCAGGTCGAAGTGATCGGATCTAAGAAAACTGAACGGAAAGAAGCCAGAAGGTTAAAGTAAATTTAGATTTATGTACCTTTGGATTGCTTGATACTGATTTATTTACTGTATGTAAACAAAAAAACTTAACCATCAGTATTTTTCACATTAAAACAAATAAATCAATTAAAAAATGGTTCCTATATTGTGCCTGATGTACAGACACAGGTGTGCGCTCAGGCTGCAGGATGTGAATCCATCTGCAGACATGACATCAGTGAGGTTTTCTGTCTGGCCTCCGTTTTACTTTATTTACTTTGAACTTTCCTTCCTGTGCTGTGTAAACTCAGGTTAATACATCAGGCAGTCACTACACCCAGGATCTTACAGTTCCTTTATTTACTCCCTGTCAGTTGCATTCTGTAGCAAACAAAGCCTCCTCAGAGCGACCTGATGGATCTGTTTTTGCCCCGTGTCAATTGTGTAAATCCAACAAGAGCATCATTGTCCCCCCCGGAGGAGAACGGGTCATATTTTACAAACTGTTTGGATCTATAAAAGGAGAAATGTGCAACTCCTCGTCCAGATGACCTGAGAGCTGCGACATCGCTTCAGAGCCTGTCTGTGAGTGTTTGGATGACAGAAATAGATTTATCTAAAGAGAATCAGTCAAGAAGATCAGCTCTGTCTGCTTTTCATTTTAACTTTAAAATGTACAGATTTTTATTTAATGTTTGATTTTATCACTCAGAAAATTGATCAATTATTAAAAAAGTGGTAATAAGTTTGGTAAATTTCTCTTTAAGTCTACGCAGAATGACTTTTTCTTTGCTTTGTCACAGAGGAATCGTTTTCGTTGTTTGGGAAAATGTTTGTCGTCTTGATTTGTATTTTAACCCTGCAGGATGTCCAAACTGCCTGTGTGCAGGTGAGAATTATTATTATTATTATTATTATTATTATTATTATTATTATTATTATTATTATTATTATTATTATTATTAT
>JAUBOC010000048.1:1841607-1867300 GCA_032275365.1 Anablepsoides cearensis
GTGTGTGTGTGTGTGTGTGTGTGTGTGTGTGTGTGTGTGTGTGTGTGTGTGTGTGTGTGTGTGTGTGTGTAAATGTGCATCAGTCATCACTGCCATGTGTTTCCCTCCATTAAGCAGGATATGAATTAGGTGAGAATCTGTTCTTTTCATCCTCTGTGTCCACGTGGGCGAGCATTATCAACGCCTGGCAGTTTGAGAAGTGGCACTATCTTTATCCCAACGGCTCCGCGCTCGGCCTGCCGATCGGTCACTACACACAGGTAAACACATGGAGCCGCTGCGAGGCTCTGTTTGATGCTTTTATGAGCTGAATCACATTTACAGACAGGCCAAACACAACAAAATAACCCTAAATGTTTTTGTTTTGTATAGATCAGTGGTGTCCAAAGTGTGGCCCGGGGGCCATTTGTGGCCCTGAAGAATTATAATAATTTGTAGGAGTAGATGGAGACTTTCTATTTTTAATTAGGACAAAATGATCACAGACAAAGTAAAATCTTCCAATAAAAAATATTGGCAACAACACCAATTATTTGTCTTTAAATAACCAGGCTCTCAGCTTTTTACACATCTATACTCTACTCAGAAGCTGATTTTGCTGCACTCCAATCTGCTTTTAATTAATTTATTAAATTCATCTGAATACAGCAAGCATTTTCAACAAAAAAGTGACCTAAATCCTGATTTCATTGATCAGAATTGACTAAGTTGGGTTCTTTATTCCCCAATTGAAATCTAGAAAATTGCAAAATTTCTTTCAATAAGGAAAACCTGCAAAACACTTAAACTTCTGGATCTAGATTAATTTACACATCCATTTCCAGCAATAAATCTGACTACTTTATTTGTTTAATAAAAGTATTCTATGCTTAGTTTATTGTTGAGCAGGTAAAGGAAAAATATTTTTTGCCCTCAGGTCCTTCTGACTTTATGATTTTGGCCCATGTGACAAAATGTTTGGACACACCTGGTATAGATAACAAGCTAAAACTGGCAGTTAACTATTTGGACTCAGTCCTGCTTGTTACACTGCAAACACTCTTCATCTAACCACGTTTTAAAATCCAGCTAAAAGATTTTGTTTTGAGACTGGTCTAATAAACAAGAACAGAATGTGTGAGCCCAGAAATTTGACTCAAATTAAGTGATTTTGGTTCAAGCCCCGCCCCCCTCCGGCTTCCAGACCGGTCCACTCCTGTCTACCAGTCGGGTCCCTGAGGCAACAGGTCAAAGACCTTCTCCCCAGACTCTGTCAAGCTCCTCCCTCAAGGTGTTCACAAACCAGAGAGGATATATAATCCTGGACAGGGCTATTCAACTGGTGGCCCACGGGCCACATCCGGCCCGCGAGTGACCAAAGTTTGGCCCCCAATTGATTTATTCATCTCTAAAGCCCAAACCCCTGGTTTTTTACTTTAATGACTCTAAGTTCTTTAGTTAAACATAGACATGTTTGGTATCTACAGAAACATCAGAATCTTGGCTACAAGCTGGTAAAAAACATTTCAATGAACATCCAAGACAGTTAAAACTACAAGCAGCTGAAGATAAAACTATGAAAGTGAAAATAAAATTGGTTTTAAAATTTCAGTCAGAGATGTCAAAATATTTGTGATAAATAAAAGGCATAATGTGTTCCTTTTTTATTTTTGATATTGTTTTATTATCACCGTGGCCCCCTGAGACATTTAGTTGAATAGCCCTGCTTTAGGAGGTTCTGAGTCTCTTCCAGGTGTAAATGACCTGAAAAACCTCTAAAGGGAGGCGTCCTGATCAGGTGCACCCACTCAGCTGCCCCCATAAATTTGAAACAATAATCAAACACGGCTTTAAATAAACTTAGCACAAATAGTAAAGAAATTAATGCTTCATGGCAATAAATCTTATACTGTTGGAAAGCCTGGTAATTTCCCTTTTACTAAATGGAGCCACATGTGTAAGGAACATGCATTTGTGGGATGAGCTGTAGTTGCGAACATGAAAAAACTGCGAAATCTTCTCTGCCAAACAGTTAATTTTGTTGTTGAAGTTTGAGCTTCTGGTATTTAATCTAATCGCTTCATGGTATATAAATGTCCCCGGTGTTTCATGAAAGGTTGTTTATTTTTGAGAGTTTTTTAACTTTAGTAATAATGTTGTTGCAGTTGGTGTGGAACGGCTCCTACAGAGTCGGCTGTGGACTCAAGCTTTGCCCCAACAGCACCTATTTCTACGGCTGCCATTATTTTCGAGCGTGCGTGACATTTATCTGTCCCACATTCCTAACTTTATATTTTATTAAACATTCTGCTCAAAAACTGGCCTAATCCTGGTTTTCTGACAGTGGGAACTATAAGAAGTGGCCACCTTACAAAGCTGGAGACCCGTGTGCTTCTTGTCCCAACAACTGCGTGGACAAACTCTGCAGTAAATAACAATGAAGAACTAAAATTATTTCATGATTGTTTTTAATAAAGAAGTTCATCTCATCTTGTTTTTGTTTTGTCCACGCAGCCAATCCCTGCCCTTACATCAACAAGTTCAGCAACTGTCCCGACTTGAAGACAAAACCTGGCTGCAACAACTCGCTGGTGGCTGAATGGTGTCCTGCTTCCTGCAACTGCGGCACAGAGATTATCCCCATTTATTAAACTCACACGTTTCAGAACTCTTAATGTAAAACCCATGCATGATGAGTCATCATCTGTAAACAACATTAAACGCATTGAATAAAAGCAAAATCACTTTTCCTTTTTTTTTAAACTGTAAAATTTGTTTTAAATTCTTAAACCTCTTGAGGATGTTAGATTATAAATTCAGAGATTTAAATAAAAAAATATTAAATCTGTAACAAAGTAAAGTTTTATACTGAGAATGACAGGATCATTTTAATTACATTATTTTACTTTAGTAACAGTTTTATTGGAGGACTCTTGGTTTTTCTTGTTGAGTTTTATTCTCAGTCTGTTGCATCTTCCTCTAACTCTGAACTTGTCTTAGATATTTTGCTTAAACATAAAAATTCAAACACATTTAAACACAGGAAAAAAACAACAAATGTAATACTTGAGAAAAACAGCAGATGGCGCTGCTATACAACCCATATATCTTTAGCAAACCACAAATATTAGAAATTTTATCTGATCCAAAAGCCAATAAATCAAATGTTTTGAGTATTTAATTTTTTTTATCTCTCATTGTGTTTTTCATAAAAGGACTATATTACTTTAGTCTGAATAAATTAAAAGTAAGTCATCTGATATTTGTGGCTAATTTTTAAAGGTTTGGTTTAACCACAATTCATGACTTCCCTTGGTTACACACAGGGTGTGACTTTATTTTCACAAGAATCCTGACACAAGAGGAGACGTACCGGAGACGTTAAAACTGTTACTTCATCTGCAAAAGTTAATTTTCTGCATAAAACGCCTGCTTAAAGAGGAAGATCTGACCAACAATGTGACATAAAATAAGTGTCATGTGAGTTTTACTCATGGAAATAACTTCATTAGTGCTCGTCACATGTGGCTTCTAATAAATCTGTCATCAGTAATGTTAGAGAACGTCCTGCTGACACACTGTGGGAAAAAAAAATTCAGACTTTTTAAATAAGTTGTCTTCCAAACTAACAGAATCAGAGTTTGAAGCAGATGTTTTAGATAGAATATCTAAAAGTATCCAAAGATATTTTGTTTACTGCCTGAAACTAACAGAAAAACTGTCTTTTTTCTGACTTTAATAACATATTTGTTTATAAGATACACAAAAAATGTCTATAAATCACAGTTTCACACTGATATTTGGTGTGGTAGTAGCTGAGAGTCATCCACTAGCATTTTGTGATAATGTTATTTTTTATTTACCCCTGGGTCAAAGTAACAGACCTCAGGGGTCATTTTAACCCAAAAGCAGCAGGATGGTTGATAAAAATCTAAAGACTGCGAGGCGGTGGGTGATATGTATTCCTTCAAGAAACACTAGCAGGGTTCCTATAGCTTAATGCAAGTTAAATTTAAGATTTTTTTTTTTTTTTGCCATTTGAAATTAAATTTAAAACCAACTTAACAAAATACACAAATGGATAAAAAAAAAGAGCGACAAATTTACCCAAATGTTTATGTCATCACAAAACTAGGGATGCACTGATTTCAGCCGATTTCGATATCTGATATAATTATTGCCGTTATGGCCGATAACCAATATTTACTGATTTTAGTCAAACTAATTATTTATATACATATATGCACAAATACAATGGTGTCCTTTTTGATATCATAAATGAATGAGACGGCTGATCTGACTCTCTACTTCAGTTATTCCTGGCTGTGCAGCGTCACTAACACTATGATGATCAGACAGATATCACTCCACCAACCATCTCCCCTCCAGAAACAGAAAGCTAAACAGTGGGAAATCAATATCAGATGTTAATATCGACCCAATTTTACTTATCGGTTATCAGTTAATGCCAATAATCGTGCGTCCCTAAAAACAGCTATAGCTGCGAGAGGCATTCTGTAAATTATTCAAAAATAAATGTTGGCTACCAATTATTTAAATAATTAAGATGAATTATAATCATCCTATAATGTGTTAACATTTTTAAGACCTCTGAAATATTGATTTAAGACATTTTAATGCTCATCAAGAGTTTGTTATAGATACTTGTCCTTGCTATCCTTTCTGCTTTTGTGTATTTTTATGTTTATGTTTTTTTAATTGTGTGCAAGCTGTGAGATGATTTTTCTTATGCAAATTCTTCAGGATCTAACTACGATACAGAAAATTCACGATTCGGTTCGATACTGTAGTCCCACGGTTCGATATTTTTTTGATACAAAAAAGAAAAATGTCCATGCCTTTTTTAACTTGTAATTTATCGAAATTAATTATGAACATTTGTTTAACCTCAAAAGTACAGTTTTTTAAATTAAATTTAGCTGAAACAGCAAGTTTCTCAGTGGATCTGAGCTCGAAAATGCAGCCTAAGTGGAGTAGTTGAACACAGATCAACTGATCTCTCAACACAGAACATCTTCAGAAGACAAGCTGATAAAATAATTTTAAAATATCTGTATTGTTCGATACAAGTGTGTATTTAACCTATAGCACTGTTTGATACGGTTCGATACGGTTTGATACGGTTTGATACGGGTGCATGTATTGTTGCACCCCTACTAATTAGTTCCATAAATTTATACTTTTTCAGCTATTTTAATTTCTTGTTGAATATGAATGGAGTTATTTTCTTAAAACCCTTTAAAATGTTTATAAAGCTTTATTACTTTTTACTTTTTGTTCTGCTTATTTCAACATCTTTTTTTTGTGTGTGTGCTAATTTTAGCTGTTTTTAACTATCTTTATGCTTTTTTTTAGATATTTTTCTGTTAAACTTTTTCTGCTTCTGTCAGCTTTTTCTACAATGTTAAGCTTTTTATGCTTCTATGGTCCCCTCCGTTACTAAGCGTACCTGGTCTCTGGCTGAATTCATTGAGAGACGCTCGCCCTCCCTGGTTAAATCCACATTCTTTAAGTACTAATTAACCCTCTTACTCATCCTCATTTACTTCTCTTAAACCATAACCTGCCAAAACTTAAGAAAAAGTGCCGCAAACAACTGGTTTATTAAGATCTAAGCCTAAAGTTTGTTGTTCCAACTGGTTATAGGAAATTAAGCTCACAGATAAGTGTACATTCATGAAATGCTCACATTTAGTGATGGATCAAGTAAAAATTCACTGAGTTGAGTCACTTTTTGTGTGTTTCATTCAATTTTGCATAGAGAAGATATTTCCTGAAAATAAGAGAACTTGTTTTGAATAATTCCCTATAACTTGTGTTTTAAGGTGTATATATTCATTACACTTCTTTTAGCTGATTTGTTCATTTCAGCTGTTTTCTTAAATTTTAGCTTTTTTAAAATCTATATTCAACCTTTTATGATATTTGTAGCTTCTTACTGCTTAATTCAGCAAACATGCTCTGCCTGTCTGTGGTAATTTTAGCTTTTTCAGCTACTTTTTTTTTGTTAATTTCCTGCAACTTTTGGCAAAAATCTTGCAGGAAATACAAATACTTTTAAAAGTTCTTTTATATAAAAATGTTAAGCCTGATTAGAAATATTCATAGGTGCAGAGTTGTAAAATACCTGTACAAATACTTTTTTACTGTACGTAAGTAGAAAATTTGGTTATCTGTACTTGAGTAATTATTTTTCAGCGTACTTTTTACTTTTATTCATTACATTTTACATAATTATCTGTACTTTCTACTTCTTACATTTTTTAAAAAGGTAAGAAGTAGAAAGTTGTTTATCCCATTTTATTCCGGGTTGTTATTATTTTATGACAAATACTGTCCTGATAAATTGTGCCTCCTGGATGGAGTGAATTTAATTGTGGTTGGATGAGAAGTATAAATATATGCCATTCTGACACTGTACTTTGTACACAGTCTCTCACAGCTGTACGCCATTAGAAAAAAATATATTTTTTGGAGAAGTCATCTCCCAATAAATGTAATTTAGGAAAATCTAACTACTCACTTTTACTCAATACTTTTACTTTTAATACTTAAGTAGATTTTGTGTCAGAAATTGATACTTAAGTACAAACAATATCAGATACTTAAGTACTTTTACTCAAGTAATATTCATAGAGAAGACTTTAACTTTTACCAAAGTATTTTTATGATAAGATACTTGTACTTTTACTTAAGTATCACTTTGAGGTACTTTGTACAACACTGCATAGGTGTGTATTAAAAGTGAAACTCAGGTGTGTTTGATGTTCAGTGACAGGCTTGTTTTGCCTCGTGCCGTGCGCGTTCACGAGACATACACAACTCTGTTCCCTGGAAACGACTTCACTTACCGAGGGTTCACCGACACAAAAAGAACGATAAAGAACGAGTTTATTGCCTTAAAACGCCACAGAACGACCACTGACCAATGTGACTCTCCAACGAGGAGGAGAATGGGTTCAATAAGTTAATTTAGTGTCATTGTTTTCGCTCGGAGTTTAAGTTAACTTTACCCAGACTAAGTTAGCGCGAGCGGCTGAGTTTAGCTAGCAGGCTAACCAACTAGCCGAGCTCACAGGAACCGAGCTGCAGTCCGCTTCTCCCCCTCCTCTCTGTGTTGGCAACTAAAATAAATAATCTGGGACTATGGAGGGGCCAGGCAGCTCCGGAGGTAAGCATAGACACCCACTTTAAAATACACCAAGCTAATTACGAGTTTTATTTCTTTTAATTTAGACGTTAAGTTAATTAATTTAGCACAGGAAGGAGTTGTTAAACCTCATCGAATCATTCATTTGTGAGGTAAGACTGCATAAACGAGCCGGTGATAGGAAAAAAAGGCTGCATGTGTTCCGTCGTGTTGCGTTCACGGTGCTTTAGTGAACATCCGCTTTGATTGGACGTTAATGTGAGTCCTGTCAGGGGCTGAGGCTCGTGTGTTCCTGCTCTCAGTCAGTGTCAGAGCTCGTGCTAACCCGCTGTGTCTCTCCTCAGAGCCCGGCACGCGGAGGAAGAGCCTCGAGCCGTAGGAACCGGGAGGAAATGTTCACCGGGAGATGATAGGGCACATGTCCGGACGGAGCGACACGGCGGACAGGATACATTGGAGTGAAACCTGAGGCTTTGCACCCCGTGTGTGTGTGTCGGAGTGAGTGTGCGTGTGTGTGTGTGCGCCTTTATGGCGGAGTTTGAGGAGGGCGAAAGGCTGCCTCCTCTGAATCATTTCGGGGGTTCGGCCGAGCCCAGCAACGAGGCTGCGGGCAAGACGCATTGCGAAGTGGTGTCGGTTCTGAATGGGGACTGTGGGACACCGGAGGAGGACATCATGGTCGGCTCGGGATCCCTCGGCACACCTGGCAGCCAAGCCGGAGTGGAAAACGCCTCGGTTGGACCGGATGCCAAATGCGAAATACCACGCAGGAGCAGCATCATCAAGGTAACCGCTGAAGTTCACGCAATCTGCTGCACATTTAGTGCAAAACATTACACCTTAAATTATCTCTTTCATGCATTTAATCTGCTTCCTAATAACAGACGGATATGTGGGTCACCATTAGCACACCTTGTAAATGTACCTAAGTTAACAGGACTGGGTATCCATTCAGATTTCCCAATTCGATTCAACTCAGGATTCAGTTTGATTGATTGTTAAATTAGTTAAGGATATCATGCAGTAACAGATTTATTTTGATATAGAATACATTCTCAGAGGAACTAATTCTGCAAATAGAAATTAATTATAACTTTGTGCATTGGTAAAATTATAAACATTAAGGGCAAACTTGTAAATTGGAATTTAATCTTGAAACAAAACTGTATCAAGTTTCAAAGGGTTTAAACCAGAGCTATTCAACTGGCAGCCCGCAGGCCACATCCGGCCCGCGAGTGACCAAAGTTCGGCCCGCCAATTGGTTCATTCATCTCATAAGCCCAAATCCGTGGTTTTCTACTTTAATTACTCTTAAGTTCTTTTAGTTAGACATAGACATGTTTGGTATCTACAGAAACATTGTCAGAATCTTGTCTAGAAGCTGGTAAAAACCATTTCTATGAACACTCAAGACAGTTAAAACTACAAGCAGTTGAAGATAAACTATGAAAGTGAAAATAAAATTGGTTTAAAAATTTGGCAAGTCAGAGATGTCAACTTAATATTTGTATTTTAAAAGGAGGTGTAATGTGTTATTTATGTTTTTGATATTGTTTAATTATCACTTATAGGGTTCTGTATGTTGTATTCATGATAATGCAGCAAAATAAACTAATTCAAAAGGTAACAGATCTTTGTAATACTTTGTTTACTTACATAATAACTTTATTGCTGGATGTTCGGCCCCTGAGCTGTTGGCCTGCAGTAACTGTGGCCCCTAGAGCAATTTAGTTGAATAGCCTTGGTTTAAACTAAAAGCGAATTGCAAGAGAAAGTGTTGTTGGATACATTAGTTTTTTTAAGAAACTAAGAATGATTTTCTTGATCACTAAGAAGTGATGGAATACGGTTACAGGAGAAGAGGTGGGATAATATAAATATACTTCTGCCCACTCTTTTGAGCGTATGAAAATTGTATATTTGTAATGTTTTTGTTAGCTTCTGTTCAATAAAACTTATTAACAAGAAGAAAGAAAGAAAAAAAAAGAGAACTTCAGCTGAAACATTCCATCACAGTGATTTACATTAAGATGTTTCTTAAATTTAAAAATAATATTGGTAACAAAGCTAAAGGATTTTGTTAGACTGTCATCTTTCAAACTTATCCATACCGAGGAGAACCGTTTCAGTCAGATGTATACATGCAGAAGTTTTGGTTCGAGCACCTGAACGAGCCGCTCGAAGCCTTCTCGTTCAAAGGTTGTCATAGCCTCTGTTATCTTTAAGTTCTGCTGAGAATCAGCTGTAATGTTAGTGATTCCTTTATTTTTTTTTGTTTTACTCCAGACAACTTGTTGTTGAGAGCTAACATTAGCCCTGACCGTCAATAGAATGTAAACCCTACGGCAGGGATCATCACTTCCGGTCCTGGAGGGCCGCAGCCCTGCATGTTTTACTTGTTTCTCTGCTCCGACACACCTGATTTGAATGAATAGATGATTATCAGGCTTCTGCAAAACTTGGAAGAGGTAATTCACCAACTGAATCAGGTGTGTTAGAGAAGGGGAAAAAAGTAAAACATGCAGGGCTGCGGACCTCGAGGACCAGAATTGATGAAACCTGCCCTACGGCAAGCCAGGAGTGACACACAACATGGAAACGTGCAGCTTCATCGCACACACCACTAATTGGGAAAAATCGATCTCATGAATTATCAATCAATTTTCCCAAATTTTGAATTAAAATCAATTCAGATCGATTCAATAATTTTTTTTAACCCAGCCCTATAAGTTAATATTCTACATTTAACATAGCACGAATGTTCACATCGGCAGGATGTGATGGGGGGGGGGGGAAAAAGAGGCTTGAAAGTACAATGGGCTTTGTGCTGATATAAAAGTTTAACCACACAGGATGTGTAATAAATTTGAGTAGGAACAGCCGAACCTTTGACCCCTGCTGGGATCAGGTGTGGCTGTTCAGTTGTGACAGTCTGTGTGCTGGGAACATTAGGGTCACTGAAAATCTGTTGCTTTTATCTCGTAGGGCACAAGCTCAGGTAATGTTTGTTTTAAGCATCTGGTTGGTCGGTAAGAGAAATCGTTCTGATTGGGTTTAGAAAGGACCAAAGGTCACAGTGGCCGATCTGTTGGAGTATAATTCTAAATGTTTGTGAGACGTGTGGCTGTGTTTCTGGTGTTCACTTCATGAAAATTACATGTTGTTGTTGTGTGCACACCTTGAAAAACTGCATTCTGGCTCATATCTCACCCATCTTTTCCCGTTTTAAACCAACCTTGGCAGCTGCCCTCATGTCTTTGATTTAATCTTCTGGAGTTCACTTTAGAAATAGATTCATTTGGACCAGTTTTTAATCATTATTATTGGTCATCCATGTGATTTTCAGGCTTGAACATTTGCATCAGATGTTTTATTGACCAATTAAATCCCATTGACATCACGGATCTGTTTTTAAAGGGCAGCCTGAGCCTGAAGGGGAGGAAACTGGGGTAACTCTAACTTGTCCCTAGGTGTTAGTGGTTGTTTGTAGAGCTGCACGATTTATCGTTTGAGCATCGTCATCACTATGTATGTGTTCACAATAGTCACGATGCAGTTGCGTGTTACAATTTTTATTTTGATGGGTTGCTTCCACTGGCAGATGTTGGCAGCTACGTGTCAAAAAAGCTAAGAATATTCTGTTGTGAAACTTCTGGGACGAGAAGTGTGGAGCTGTGGAGGAAGACTGCTAGGATCTTGATTAAAAAACGAAGACAGTGAGCAAATTCGCAGAGAACTGGAGGAAAAGAGGTACAATATTAAAGCGGGATGGAAAAAGAAACTAAGGCAGACACAGAGGCAACATGTTAGGAGGTAAAACACAATTCATGTTTGCATATTATAGAAGAACATTGTCAGGTTTCAGCACAATAAAAGATAACGAGTGACTTTCAAGTACAGACAAACACATACATACATACACGCACAAGGAAGAGGTAAGATAGGTGCAGGTCCACTGTCAACAATTTAATACGTTCAGGAAGATGTGCTTTCTCATTATCATCTCACCCACAGCGCTTTTAACCAACAGACCGTTCAGAAACCTGGACAGTGTTTACATGTCACACAATTCTGGTTTCTATCAAACTACTCCAATTTGGACATTCTGAGTTCTCAAAACAAAAGGACATAACCATGTCCAGGTAAATATGTCCAATGTACACCAGGAGGAAATATTTCATAATTTCCACAGTAAATGTATAAAATAGTTGCCGCACATAAATGAAAATGGACTAAATTTAAATATCCATTCCGTTGCACACTGTAACTATATCGTTAAAGAAGTGAGGATCTTCGTAAAACCGCTGTGTCCTGGAAAAGAAACACTAACGTTTTCATTTTAGCTGCATAACTTTGCCATCAGCATTCATAGATGTTTTAAAAAGATGTGGATCATCTGAATGTGCATTAAATGGATTCATACTTGAAAACAATTTGATGTTTCTTCTTTTTCAGCTCATCTCATGGGTTGTATCAATGTTGGGAGTGTTATTGAGAGTTAGCAAAGATGATGACACTTCCTTATGTTGCATTATTACAGTATGTTGAAAGCCTCAGAAAGACTTTTCTGTTGCTTCTGTCAGCAACTGTTTAATGTCAACCAGACTGCTGCTGCTGTTGCCGTCAAACTATCAGTTGTAGGATTGTGCAGAAAAATGTCTTTATAGTAAAGAGTTCCCTGAGTGGATTATTAGTATCAGCATAAACAAAGACTGTTTTGATATCATGCTTAAAGAAAAAAAAATTACTACAACATGTACATGTTCACTTGGAGTGCTGCAATAAAGCAATTATTTCAGTACCTTCCTCTCATCCCTCTATTGGCTGTTAAATTTTGTTCCTCTTTTGCTTTTAAACTAAATATTTTTAGGGGCAAACTAATTTTTCATCAGCAGCCTGAGTTCTAGCTGCTGTTGACAGATTTGGAATGGGTGCCAAACCAAAAAGAAAGAGATATATTTGGCTTTAATCTGGAGCATTTGGAAAGTTTTAAATCTTTTTAACCACAGCTTGAAATTAAGGGCTTCTTCGTCTTAAAGTTATTTTTTTCTTTTTCTTTTTGGTCTTGTTTGGGAGCTTGCTGCTGCAGCTGATGATGCATGAATGACTGAGTTTGAGTGTTCTGCTTGCAAACAATACCTGTCAGTCCAGATTTGTGCAAATTTATGAGCTAAAAAAAGTACTAAAATAACAGTGACACGTAAAGGTGTAAATATATTCTGGAAATACTTAGGCAGCCCACAAAGCCTCTCAAAGTATCAGGTTCACTGCTTTCCTAATAGAGCTGACTTCTGGGCTGAAATTTCTCCTCTGAAATCTGTTCAGCCTCTGATCCCTGAAGGTTAAAAAGGAGGGGGTCAAGAAAGGGATGCCAAAATAAAAAAAAATACCCTGGTTAAGAGTCACATAGCTTGATTCAGTTTTGGTTTAGTCTGGTCAGGTCAAAATAATCGAAAAGTGCTGTTCATGTAAACAATCATTGTTTTGTTCAAAGAGTTGTGTTATTGCTGTGAAATTAAATTTAGCCTCTGACGCAGCTTGAATTGATGAACCTTTACAAATGAGAGGGAGAGTGGCAGCAGTTAAGATCACTCAAGTATATAGTAAGAAAACCAAACGCTATAAGACGTGCGCTGCTTCTGCCTCAGTGTGTAAAAATACCTCGTGTGGAGAGCAGATGTGGATGGATCGATACTCATTAGGAAGCTTTTATTGGATCTAAAGTAATGTAATATGTCAATCACCCGACTGCTCTGCTCCCCACACACAGACCCACACGATCAAAAATAAGATTATTTCCTGAATGTTGATTCTACAATCAGTTCCTATTTACATTTTTTATCTATGTTTCGCTTTTAGCTTTTGTCAGTGTGTGCAAACTTTTATTTAGGTGCGTCTGTCTGGTAAAAGTTACAAAATAAACAATCAAATGTTGATATTCCTGCCTAACTTTTTCTTTCTACACACTGACAAATTTTAGTTCCCAGACCATTATAGCACCATGTATTTAATTAAGATGATCACTTTTGTAACTAAATGTAGTCTGACATTTCTTCTAACAAACCCATTTTAAAAAATACTTCAATTCCTTTTGGAAACTCCTTCAGTTCAGCCAAAGTCACGTTAAGAGGCAGAGTAAAGCCTTAAAAATAAAACTTGTTTTTTCCTATTGCATAAGGTCTAATGACTTTGTATCTAATCTAGCAAACTGGTCCAGAGAGCTCCACAAGAATCCAGTGCCAAAGGAATCCATGCAAAGGAGAAATTATGAAAATGCTCAGTGACCTAAATTTCTTAGCTGCTATGTCAAGCTGCTCAACACAAGACATCATGACAAGGCATAAAAAAATAAATGAATTTCACTTTGAAACGATTCTCTGGCATTTGATTAGCCATGCAGTACGCAGATGGGTTGAATGTTCACTGAGTCACAGAAGAGACGCGAATCACAACGTGGAGCCAAAACGAGCGTCACTTTAAAGCATAAAGACAACTTGTTCTGTTACCAGCGTCTGTGTTGATGTTGAGACAGAACTCGTAATCATGACTGACGAGGACAAAAATCAATAAATGTCATCCATGACAAACTGTTGCACCAAAACACAAATCAGACTTTATTTTGTTTATCAATTAAAGATTAATCGATTTAAAAGCTAACATGGCTTTGGATGAAGAAATTAAAGCTTAAATGCGTTTATTTTTTCTTGTGTAAAAGAAAAAATCACTTCTCTGGATCACAGATACAGTAAATCACGTCTCTGCGTGAAAGCCTGTTGTTTCTCTTTCTGACGGTTACATCTGGATAAATATTGCAGAGCTGGTTGACAGGTTGGACCAACGCTAACGAGTGTCGTCTTCTCATCATCAGAACGCTCAGTTCTTGGTAAACTGTTTCTCCGAAGTGATGAGAGGATGTGGTTGGAACCACTCTCTCATAGTATCAACCATAGTAGTTAGCAGGTACCTTACTGTTCTTTCTGTTGGTGACATCAGTATCTGCGTATTTCTGTCATGAAGACACAACCTCATGGAAGGTTTAATAGCATGACATTTCGACCTGTGTATTCCCCAAAGTTGTGTTTTATCTCTCTCTGCACATCTCCAGTCTTTTATGTCACTTTCTTTATTGAGCAAATGTTTAAGAACTAGAACATTTGTGCTTCTATCTACATTATGAACATTGGTTCGTTTTGACTAAAGTTAAAAACCTGATCTTTACCTCTCTGTAACAGCCTCTACACTTGTTAGGTAAATAAAAGCTCCATTATGTTGATTTTTGCCTTTTGTAATTCATAAAAGTTCTGACATTTTGGATTAAAGACACTTTTTTGGCAATTGGACAAGTTGCATTTGTAATCAAGTCAGCAAAATGATGTTAATAATAAACCATTTTTATAGTTCCAGGCTTTTATCTGCTTAGAGATTTAAGGAGAGAATTGAAATTTTTTTTTAAAGAAAGTTTCAGAGTGGAAAAAATCTCAAAACGCCATCTTTGTTTATGCGTAAACATCTGAAACAACCTTTTGAAAACAGTGATGTCACAGTGCCACCTCTAATCTAACCTTGAGAGCGTCTCCTTGTTGTCATGTTTACATTCTGAACTCGGCGTGCAAGTTTTGTGCACAAGTGCCACACCTTTTTTTTCCTGCCCTTGTTGTGTTTGTGTCATTCCAGTGCCACAGAGGCCTGGCACACTTACAACAGTATTTAGATCATTTTGGATGATTCTACGTAAACGACAAATTGACAAATAAAATCATCTTTTTTGAAAAACAGTTCTGTTTTGAAGAAGGCCATAGTTTCTATGTGTCTAAAAACGATTTTAAGGAAGACATTTAAAGTAATACTTAAGTGCTGGTATCCTGATACTAGGAAGGACTGACCATTCAATACCTGTGTTACACAGATTTGTGTCTACCCTGTCCATTACAGGCTCTATATTTATTGATCAACACAGTTGAATACAAAGCTTTGAAGTTGCTTAGTATAGTGAAATGAGCTGATGCATCATTTGAACCACTTTTAGTGATTAGATTGTGGAGACAAAGGGCATCCCAGTGTCTTTTAAACAAATAATGCCAGTGTTTCCCCGTCTGGTTCTTCAAGGCACTTTGAAACATGTTTCAAACATATCTCTGCTCTAAAGTTTGCCTCGAGGAGTTCAAGTATCTGGGTTTCTTGTTAACAAGTGATGGTGGGATATAATAGATGTATTGACGGATCGGGGCCTCGTCCTCAGTAATGAGGGCGTTGCTTCAGTCAGCTGTGGTGAAGAAAGAGTTGAGTTGATAGGCACTCCAAATTTCAACAAGTCGGTTAACTAAGCCATTACATAAACCACAGCATATTCAAATTACACCAACTGCTGGGGCTTTTAGCTACCACATTCACTGGTTTGATAAAATGAATTTGGAACCGTGTTGTAAGTGGGTGGTCAGTGACATAAGCAGTAAAGACCCAGTGGTTACAGTTTTCTTCTCACCTAATGTCTCACTTCAGAGCCTGTCATACAAATAGGATCTCTCAGTTGCTTTGTTTGCTTTTTTTTGTTTTCACAGCTCTGCTAGGAGATGAAAACTTGTGACATCACCCTGTTAAAAGGGAAAACAATGTGCTAATGATGGTGAATCAGCAGTGCTGGAAGTCCAGACAAGTTCTCCACAGGCGTATCCAAGTTGTATCAAACTATTATGTCAGGTCAAGGCATGTCAGGAACATTAAACTGCTTCTGTTATCTCATCCACGTGAGGTCTTAAATTTAGACATTTAAAAAATGTTTAGAAACAATTAGCAATTGTGACTCAAAGATAAAGACTGAGTTTGATAGTTTTTAAGTACTGAATGAAACAACTCTTCAGTTATGGTTAAATAGATTTTTGTGTGAATTAAAGTAGCAGGTTATAAATCCATGTTTGAGTTATGGGTGTGTGACGGCAACGTTTCATTTTAGACTCATGGTAATCAATCAAATATATATTTCATTTAAAATCATTCTCACAGCATATTAAATGATTGGTATATTTAAACTGCATCATGGTGGGAGGAAAAAAAGTAAACTGTGTTACTGAAGGTTTTATCCCATTTTAGTTTTACCAGAGAGACAGCTGTGTCAAAGATGGTTATCGCCACAGTTTTTAGGTTTATGGTCGAACCTTATCTGTTGGTTTCTTCTTTGCTGTTTATTTAATCAGCTATAAACTTTACTTGATCCTGATTGGTTTATAAATTTGGTTTGTGGAGCAGGTTCTTCAGTTTTTGGTTGGCTGCTTTTTCGTTCGGGACCAAATAGAAACCTCTAACAAAGCTCCCAGTTCCTAGTAGATCTGTGGCCCGTGTGTCTGGTGAAACACAAGTGCTACACACAGAAGTGCTTCACAGTTGCTGTTTAAAATCTCTTCCTTTGTGCTTTGAAATTTCTTCCACACAGCAGACATGCTGACAGTTTTCTGCCAAAACTCTTCAGGGAAGCTGTTATTATGGAGCAGCTGATGTAAAACAGCAGAAACTGAGAGCTGAGCTGTACTCGGTGAAAATTCTAATAATAGTTTTGATCTGAACTGTGATTCAATACTTAGACATACCTAGTAATTGTTACTGTTATCCTTTATACAATACTAATATGATCTACTTTAACCGCTTATTAACTCGTAAGGAAACATCCTTTGATTCTGTTTTAACAGCACCTTTACTGATTGGATGCATCAGCCCAGGTGCTGTTAAAAAACCTGTTAGTGTTGGATTGAAACTGCCTGCCGTTAGCAGCTAATGAAACTTGTTAATTATACTTGTGAGTTGTGCAAAGCACTAAGTCTGTCAGTGTCTGAAATGGTTTTATAATGTACGTCTCCTCAGATACTGAGCTGCACCAAGACTCTGCACTTTCCTTTTATTAGTCTGATCGTTGTGCTTTATGGTGCCTCAGCTGAAAACTGCAGTGCTACAGTACAACTCAAGGCTTAGAGGTTGTGCAATTAAAAATAATATAGAAGCGTATTCTCACTTAAAATAAATTGTGGGCTGGTTGTAACGGCTTTATATTTTTCTTATTTGAAAACTGATTAAGTATGTACAGTTATTTTTTTCTCCCCCCAAGTGGTCAATGTTGGCTCATTAATCGCTCTAAGTCTTGTCTGAGGAACATCGTTTCTTCTCTAATATTTTCTTTTTGTTGAAAAGATTAAAAAGAATAATTCACACATTGCGATGTATCTCTTTATTCAGCGTGAAGATTTAATTTTTATAATTTTATTAGTCAAAAACCCTTGATTGTTGTTTTTAATTGGTTATAAAATAACTGCTTCTTTTTCAGATCATGGGAAAACAAAAAAAATAGTTCCTTTGATTTGACAGTAAAAAGCAGTCACGTATTGTTAATTTTAGTAATTGGTGTGCAGATAAGAAGTGAAGCTAAAATAAACCTCACAGCAGTGGCCTACCTTCTGCTTTTGTTGACTAATGAACTAATATTGTGTTCCTGCAGTTATTGAAACCACCCTGTTTGATTACTTTTTTACTTGGCGTTACTTATACTAACATCTAACATCCTTTTTAATGTTTATTATTCAGATCTGAAGGCTGCCAGAGCTTCAACTGAAGCTGGTGCCAAACGGGACAAAAATATTTATAATTCCTGATCGTCTGTAAACAGTCTGCCACTAATGTTCAGTACACTCTTCACTGTTGTAAAACACTGTTTACACTGATGTTAACTCTGAAGAGAGACTTTAAAGTGACATAAATTAAATCATGTTTATGTCTAATGGCATGTGCTTTATAAATAAAACAACCCATAAATATTGAAATTCAAATAAGTCTTTGCAGTTCAGTTGTTTTCCTTATTCCCTTAACCCTGAAAAAGTTTTCATTTTTATTGTCTCATTTAAAATTTGAGAACATGAAAGACTTTTATTTATAATGTGAACTAGAAAGAACTAAAAGATGTTTTGGTTTAGTTTAGAAAAGTTTGATGAAAATAAATCTGGTAAAAACTGACTCGGAGATGTCAAATCTGTCCTCAAAGGACAAATTTAGTTTCTGGTTACATGTTTCTGTTCAAACATTACAACAATGCAGAAGAACAGCTTGTACAGGAAATAAATTTAACTACTTATTCTAATTTTGTCACATGGTTATTGTTACTCATTTGCATCCAACCAGCTGGGAGACCCCCTAAGATCTCAGACCGTACGGCAGTCAGCTGTCAGTTCGATGACATGCTTATCAATGATTTATCACCTGATAAATGGCAAATGTGCAAACTCATGGGGTCAAAATAACATTACTGCTGGTGTACAGTTTAGTTAAACAACACAAAAGGAAACACATTTTAAACCATGACTTTCTTGTGCTTAGAGTTCATTTTAAATGCTTTCTTTTTTGAGATTAACAGTTAGGAGGGAGCTTTCATTTATATGTTTTTATTTGTATAGCCTTAAGTTGATGGTATTTTTTCACATGAATTAACTCTCATTGTGTGGTACTGAGCAGCAGCTGGGCCTGGACCAGGTCTAAACTCCTCTGGGGTTTGACATTAGTGCAGCTGGAGGAAAGTTACAAAAAAATCTTTAAGGTTTATTTGAATTAAATTACAAACTCCACACAGACCACGCCTGAAGGGTGGCTTAATAAAAACAAGAAGCTGTGAAAGCGTGGCCAACCTGAACTGATTTTAAGAGACAATAAAACACAAAACTACTTTGAATTGTATTGAGGTTGAAAGTTTAATCAGCTGTAGACATATGTACATCCAAAAATTATCTGAAGTTTAATTAAAATCTGTGTGGTGGTTCATAAGAGATTTAGCTAACTAAAAAACTCGTCCAGACATGGGAGAAAACATTATTTATTGCCTTTTGGCTGCAGGTGATAAATAGTGACTCACAATTAGCAATAATCATGCAGCTCTACATGTGCAACACATCCCTCTAACCCTGAATTTATTGAGCTGAGTCATTTAAACAAGGAAACTTTATAGCAGAAATTAAACCCATTATGTTGTAAAACACACACATGGGTATTGAATTCATTAAGTCATTTTTATGCTTTTAAAAAAAATTGTTATTAAATGTAACCCAGGTTTTAAGTAAATTTGTTCTTGTCAGATTTTTAGATGTTCGTTTGGAAAAACTTACACGTTTACATTGTAACGCTGTGCTCGTTGAATCCACTGTAGTTTTTATGCCAGGTCACTTAGTGGCACTGTTATTTTTGTGTGTCAACAACACGCACAGACACTTCATTCTCAAGCATTAAAACACATAAATCTTTATTTGGACTGAGGATGAGGTTGTGTTACTCCTACACCTTGAAAAGCGTGAGCGGCACAATCATTCTGCTATCCACCGATGTTACTGTTGTTAATCTACTCGCTCAGAAAAACTATTTACTTCAGCTGCCTATAGTACACGTGTGACTGTCAATTCCCTTGAAATGGAAACAATGCTAAGACCTGGATTCAAAAAGCCGTAATATAGCTAAAATGCTACAGGCCTCAGGAGATAATTCAGGCAACAATATAGCTACTTCACTATGTTTTATCAAAACCCATTATCATGGGTTTCGCTGTTTTTTTTTTTTTTTACCTATTTATTTTTTATTAAAATTTTAACATACTGATGTCAATCCTGTTCTGGACTGAAAAGCTAACGTAAGGTGCCGAGTAATTCCTGTCATTACTTTGTGCCAGTGAAATATTTAGAACAGTAAAGAATAATGGGTCCCATGTGACGTCCTCAGAGAGTTCATAACCACTCATCGAGCCAGAAAAAACGTGGTTTTCACTCCATTAGGGGATTCAAATTCCCTTTGGAATCTGTCAGCAGTTGGACACATTCAGTCCGTGCTTCTTTTCAGTCACCCAGCATGCTCTGTCACTAAACATACAGTGCAGTAGTAATCAAAAACACAGAAGTGATGTAAGTAATTTCTTCTGTTCAGGTGAGTCTGATGAGAATGTTAATGGCATTTTTATAAAACCTTAAGAAGGCCTCTAACATTTGATTTTGTTCTGCTGAAATACACACCTGAGGTTTTCTTCTCTGAACTGAAACAAAAAGAAAATAGCCATAAAGGGTTATGAGAACCATAAAGTGTCATCGCAAAACTTTCTGCTGAGAAACACAGACTGTGTCTATAAAAATGTATTTCGCTCGTTTTGAACCAAATAGTCTTTCTGTTTATTGTGTTTCTGACATTTACCATAAGAAACTGTTGTTGTGGGCATCCGTGTGTTTGAAGTTTGTTGATCATCGCCTTCCACAGAACAAGTACTTACTGGTGTTGTTCTTGGCTAATCAAATGAAATGTTCTTTTCAGGTCGTAACAAATGGTACTCATTCTGTGGAATGTTGGTACTCCACCAGAAAAACTGCATCAGTTTATGGTTCGTTTGGACTCCCTGCCAGTAAAGGAATATAAATCCGTAAACATCATAAGTCCTGGGTTTTGCTGAAACTCAAGCGGTCATGTTGTAAAACGAGAGATCAAACTCCTGATTGAATCTGCTCTGTCACTAAGACTTTGTGCCAGTGAAATCTGATTTTAAAGCTTGTATCATTGTCTCGCTTTAAGAAGCAATATCTTAGGGTTTAGGTGGAAGAAAATTTATTGTTGAATTTTAAGGAAAAGCAGATGAATAGATAAGTAATATTTGTGTTGGGGAGACTGTGTACCCAATGAAACAACTATCTGATGAAACTATAAATAGACTGTCTGATTGTGCTGATATTTTGTTTTTAAATACCAATTATGGACCAAAGAAACTGTCTACACTTCAGCTACCTGACTAAAAATAATTAGAAGGTTGAGAAAAACGTTTCCACTCGTGATATGTTTGGGCAGGGAAGGGCGTGTGCTGTATTGTTTTCTTTTTTTAGAGAAGGAAATCCTGAAGTCGGCTTCAAACATTAGTAATATAGAAAGAACCAGTCGTGTATAAACGCTCTCATTCTTTTCTTCATAAGGACCATCTGCAGAATTAAGTTCCTCTTTTTGTTGTTTTTATTGTAAACGAGGTAAAGAAATGGGTTTACCTGATTTGCTCCTTCTCTGAGAAGAGCAGGATTTTTACTACGGTGTTAAACTTTGTTTTGCGTGACTTCAGCAGATTATCTAACAATAAGCATTGATAGATTAATTTGGTGACATTATGTAACTTGTGTTTGTTTTTACAAGAGCAGACTGACAGTTTTCCATAATATCGTTAAAGTTTATTATTTCTGTTGCTCGCAGTTAATGTTTTTGCATTTCAAAAACATCTCTCGAAGCCTCTCTGGCTTACACTCTCTGCAAATACTCAGCTAATTTTACTGCTATTTTACAAAGAAGAAGTAGACACATGATATAACGCAGCATAGCAGATCCCTGTGTTCCTCTAACAGGAACTGCTGAGCAGTGTTTATGTCCTGAGATCACAGGAGAAACAGTAAGCAGAGTTGTCAAATTTATAATTGTCAACATTGTCAGCAGAAAAGGTTGAGTGTCCAGAAAAGGGCAAAAAATGAACATTTTCCATGTACTCAGTGCCGTGTTGGAGTCTTGCAGTATGAACATCTGAGTCTGATTAAACATGAATCTGTAAAGGGATTGAGCACTTCATTAAACTGCCTCAAGACAATTCAGATTAAAGATTTCTACTGAAGTGCAACTTAAGCTATTTTTATCCCAGGATCATAGATAATAAATTCCCTTTGTCTAAAACCTTTCCTAATATTAGCTGGCGCCTGATAGGATAGCAGTTTGGCAAAATGTGCAAAACAGGTTTCAACAATCCACAACGTAAGATGGAGTTGCTGTGCTAAAAAAAACAAGCACCTCAGAGTGTGTTTGCTGTAGATGGCTGGATTTGAGTGGGCGATACTCTCCTGAGGGATATTCCCTGTTCGAGCTCCATAATAAGCAGCGACAGCTACCTTAAGTCACCCAGAGCTTCTGCTCAGAAAATTCAGGAACAAAAAGGGACCAGAGATAAAGACCTTACATGCAACGCACTGCATCACAGCAGGCAGCGTGTTTTTATTGTTCTGGAAAAGATCTGCTTCAATTTGCCTGTTTTGTTTTGACAGCTTCACCTATTTGTTTTATCCTCAGTTCCACTGAAAGTCAAACAGTAACGTGAGCAAAAACTGTTTCTGCAGAGAAATTTGAAGAGAAAAATGGTAGTAAAAAGATGAGACTAAATGGATAGTGATTACCTATTTGAATACACTGAATTAAAAACAGTTTACTGCGTTCTTCCATTATGTGATAAAATTACAGTAGAAAGAAAAATGGGGTGGATCTGAGCAGCTTATAGTGTTTGAGGTGGTTCTGCAGGCTTGATCCAAATGAGTTCTTGTAGAGGGAAAGTGGATGTGGTTCCAGTCAGGAGGGCATCATCTCTGTAAATCACAGGATCTCTATAATATCCTGTCATCTCTGCCTCTGCTTGTTTTCTTATGGTGTAACCTCCTATCTCTGCGGCATCATTCTTTAGCTATTATTTTAAGAGATGGCCTAACATTAAGTTACTTCGTGCAGCTTCCTTCTCCTCTTGAGCCTGAATTCTGAAAAGCGGTGATAATAAATTCATAGTGACAGTCTTATTTTGATAGAACAACTTGCCTAATTTACAAGGGTTCAGTGAAAACACATAGTTAATGCTGAGCGCTGAATGACTTTGCTGAAAGAATGTGAAACTGAGCTGTTAAAGCTAAAAGAAGCAGAACACTAGCTTCAACCCAAACGTTTCAAAATCCCAGCTTAAAGACTTATTAAATCTAAAATTAGCAGAGGCTATCTAAAAGTAGAAAAACACTAGCTACAAGTAGCATAAAAAGTCAAAACAAAGCAAGTATGCTAAAACCCAAACCCTGATGAAGACCCTTATTTTTACCATGTCTTTCTGTTTCCTTACAGGATGGGCGACAGCGTAAAGAAAGAAAGAAGACCGTGTCCTTCAGCAGCATGCCCACGGAGAAGAAGATCAGCGGTGCCAGCGACTGCATCAGTGCAATGGTTGATGGCACCGAGCTGAAAAAAGTTCGATCCAACTCCCGTGTTTATCACCGCTACTTTCTCCTGGATGCTGACATGCAGTCTTTAAGATGGGAGCCAACAAAGAAGGAATCTGAAAAGGCAAAAATTGACGTGAAGTCCATCAAAGAAGTTCGGACGGGCAAAAATACAGACACTTTTAGAACTAATGGCACCTATGATCAGATATCTGAGGACTGTGCTTTTTCAGTCATCTTTGGGGAGAATTATGAATCCCTGGACTTGGTGGCAAACACAGCAGATGTAGCCAACATTTGGGTAACCGGACTGAGGTACCTGATCTCCTATGGTAAACACACCTTAAACATGATCGAGAGCAGTCGGAACAACTTGCGCTCATCTTGGCTAAGTGACTTCTTTGATGAGGAAGATGTGAACAACAGCAAACAAATAGCAATATGTGCTGCTGTGCAGCTTATTAAGAAGCTAAACTCTGGACTTAAAAACATAAAAATAGAACTAAAGTTCAAAGAGCTTCACAAAGCTAAGGACAAAATCAGCTCTGATGTGTCAAAAGAGGAGTTTATTGAAGTTTTTCAGGATCTTTGCACCAGACCAGAAATTTATTTTCTCTTTGTTCAGTTCTCCAGTAACAAAGAATTTCTTGATAGCAAGGACTTGATGATATTTCTGGAGGCCGAGCAGGGAATGGCACAAGTGAGTGAAAACACCAGCTTAGACATCATTCAGAAGTATGAGCCGTCCAAAGAGGGGCAGCTCAAGGGTTGGCTTTCCCTCGACGGTTTCTCCAACTATCTCATGTCTCCAGAGTGCCACATATTTGACCCTGAGCAAAAATCAGTTTGTCAAGACATGAACCAGCCTGTGACTCACTACTACATCAACGCATCCCACAACACATACCTGATAGAGGATCAGTTTCGAGGTCCCTCTGACGTGACGGGGTACATTCGTGCCCTTAAGATGGGTTGTCGTTGTGTAGAGTTGGACGTCTGGGACGGACCTGATAATGAACCTGTTATTTATACCGGCCACACAATGACCTCCCAGATCGTTTTTCGAAGTGTCATTGACGTCATCAACAAGTATGCCTTTGTTGCTTCAGAGTTTCCACTGATACTGTGTTTAGAAAACCATTGCTCCTTAAAGCAGCAGAAAGTCATGTTTCAGCACCTGAAGAAGATCCTCGGAGACAAGATCCACGTGGATCCCCCCAAACCCGAGGACTGTTACCTCCCTTCCCCCTCTGAGCTGAAGGGAAAGATCCTCCTGAAGGGGAAGAAGTTGGACACAACCTGCACCTCCTCAGAAGGTGAGGTGACCGATGAGGACGAAGGGGCCGAGATGTCCCAAAGGATGAGCATTGATTCTACAGAACAACAGACCACTGCGCACAAAAAATTCCAGCTGCTTAAGGACCTTTCTGATCTGGTGACATTATGTAAGTCTGTGGAGTTCAAAGATTTTCCAACATCCTTCCAGAACCAGAAGCCCTGGGAGCTCTGCTCGTTCAACGAGGTGTTTGCCTCTCGCTGTGCCTGTGACTTCCCCGGTGACTTTGTTAACTACAACAAGAAGTTCCTTGCAAGGGTTTATCCAAGTCCAATGCGGATCGACTCCAGCAACATGAATCCACAAGATTTCTGGAAGTGTGGCTGCCAGATTGTAGCAATGAACTACCAGACTCCCGGTCTGATGATGGACTTAAACATCGGTTGGTTCCGTCAGAATGGCAGCTGTGGCTATGTGCTTCGTCCAGGCATCATGAGGGAGCAGGTCTCGTATTTTAGTGCCAACACAAAAGATTCAGTGCCTGGTGTTTCTCCTCAGCTGTTGCACATCAAAATAATTAGCGGTCAAAATTTCCCCAAACCCAAAGGCTCAGGTGCCAAAGGAGACGTGGTGGACCCCTACGTGTACGTGGAAATACACGGTATCCCTGCCGACTGCGCCGAACAGAGGACTAGAACGGTCCACCAAAACGGGGACAATCCTCTGTTTGACGAGAGCTTTGAGTTTCAGATCAACCTCCCCGAGCTCGCCATGGTGCGCTTTGTGGTACTCGATGACGACTACATCGGCGACGAATTTATTGGCCAGTACACGATCCCCTTCGAGTGTCTGCAGCCTGGTTTCCGCCACGTGCCTCTGCAGTCCCTGACAGGAGAAGTTCTGCCGCATACTCTGTTGTTTGTCCATGTAGCCATAACCAACCGAAGAGGAGGTGGTAAACCACACAAAAGGGGACTGTCAGTACGAAAAGGCAAAAAAAGCAGAGAGTACGCCAGTATGAGACTTCTACAGATTAAGACTGTTGATGACGTATTTAAAACAGCCCTGCTGCCACTGAGGGAAGCAACTGACCTCAGAGAAAACATGCAGGTAAGACACTAAATTATCTACCAATTATTTAACTTATTATTTCATTTCATTTCAAAAATGTATTCATTTCATTAAAAAATAAAAATAAAACAGAAAATACACAAATCAAAGAATCAAAATAAATAAAATGAAAGGTAGCAGAAGAAGAATAAATCTTATAATGTCTGC
>JAUBOC010000048.1:1901502-1920385 GCA_032275365.1 Anablepsoides cearensis
CCCCCCCCCCCCCCCCCCACAAGACAGGAAATATTTGTGCTGGTGTGTTTTTCAAACACATACACAATGTACCGGTGCATATCTTAGCAAACTCTCTCTTTAAATGTGTTTTTCTCCCTCCTCTTCCTGTCTGAACACGCCTATCCTTCTATATGTGCCGACCCGCTCTTCGTCAGTTAAATTAGTCAAGATGACTAAGTTCCCGCAGCGATTTGTACCACTAAAGCCCCCTCATTATGACCTATTGGTATTCTCCAGATGGCAATAAAAATGCATGAGGCTCACTTGAGGAGAACTTATCTACTTAAGGGGAAAAACAAAAAGCTCAGAGAGGAAGAGAAGCAGGTAGCGAGTGTAGCTAAGCTGACACTCCAAGGACCGAGAGAGCTTCAGATGTGCGCGGGGCCACCATGACTGTTGATGTGCACTTCTGAGAACCAAGGATGCGCATCTTGTTATCTGCCTTATCAACTTAAGATGCCTCGTCTTGTTATACCGAGCAGCCTCCCGTTTGGCTGTCAAGAGTAATGCTCTGAGGATGTTTGACTAACATTTCAAAGAAGTGAGAATGATGAGCAGTGTGACAAACTCTAAACAAGATCTGCCTCTAAACAAGTTAGCCCCTTTTTGTAAACAGTGGCTTTTTTAATTGAAGCAAAACAGTTTGTAAAGTTTGTAAAGTTCACAAATAGAATTTATAAAAGTTGTTTTCTCAAATAAAATTTCAAAAACGTTTAATGACCTATAGTAATGCAGTTTAAATATTTTCTGTTATAGTATTTGTGTCACTATAACGCATTATTTTTCAGTTTTAATGGTTCAAATCTAAGTTTTATGCAAATAGCTGCAAAGTTTCAGGCTAGCAATAGACCATTTTGTAGTTAGAAATGATCACAAACGCGTGAAGCGGGCCGACCTCGAGTTTAGAGGTTTTTTTTTTTAAAAAAAGCTGAGGTTGATATAGAAAAGCCATTGTATTGCTCAATTTACGCTGTTATACCGACCCAATTCATTTTGCTCTAAACTGATTTGTGTTAAACTTTCCTTTTTTTCCATAGATGTGTTTTTTCATCAATATCCAAACCTGCATTTTGAGCCTATTGAGTTTGCATAATTCCAAAAGCGTTTTCATATAATCTCAGGTTCAGCTTCAGGTTAACTATTAGCTAGCTTTCTACTTTGCTATACATCTATATTTTACTTTGGTATACATCTATTAGCTAGCCAAATAGCTGCCTAGCTATATGGCCAGCCTTTTTCTATAAGTATTTAACCAGCTGGGTGGCTAATGAAAGAAAGTTTTAAAATTTATTCTGCCTTCAGGCTAATAATTAGCTAGCTCTAGCTGTTTTACTGTGTGTGGCTGCCTGATCCGTACCAGAAGCACGATCCGTACTGTCCCAGAAACATTGTTTTTAGCATGTAGCATTTCACTAAACTGATGACAGAATTCATTCGGCTTCAGTCTTTCATCACCTGCAATGTTTCATAGAAAAGGCAACGTTTGCAACAGCTGTGGATTTTTATTCCAGGAAAAAAATAAAACGATAAGACGAGTTATAACATGATTGTCTAGAAAATAGTTCGCAAGTTATTATAAATAAATATGTACGCATCGTAAATCTATATTTTATTAATCAAAATGTATACAATATTACAACTGCTGTCAGAATATAATTTAACACACCTTCATAAAAAAGTACGGAAATAATTATTTTCAATATTTTTTCCTAAATCGAGCACATTCCAGAAGTCTATCATTGAACTCATGAGCAAATGAGCTGACCTGGGATCAGGCAGCCACACTGCACACATGTAAGCTTGTTAGCTAGCTAGAAGCTACTTCCTGGTTTCAGTATATTATTAGGCTTTGGCTTCCTCGTTCCCAAAATATTACTAACAATCTATTAATACATCAGATCCCAGTTCAAAGTTGCAATTTTAAGACTTCGATAATTACTCATAAATATTTACTCATAAATTTAAATTTGACTTCCTCTTAGCATACATTTGTCCTATATTTGTGTAGTATAGAAATGTAAATATGTAGGTGATATTACATACACTGACTGCCGCAGTCAGATTTCTGCAACACGTACCACTTCTCCTTTCTTCACAACAAATCCTCTTGGTGTTTTTTAGATGCACCATATGACTCAAATCTAAACAGTCAGGGAAAAAAAAAGGAAATGAGGGAGTTCCTGACAGCAGCGTGGATGGACACATCAAGACCTTAAAGGAGTGCAGAAAAGTACAGCTAAAAAAAAGAAAGATGCCAAGATTGAAACGGCAAGACAGATTCAGTAATGAAATGAAAAATAAGGATCTGAGCAGCATCTGTGCCAACGGCATAAATCATTTCAACGAGAGGCTTGAAATGCTATAAAACCTGTGTAATCAGGAGTCAGAGAGCCTGACAGACACAACTCAGGGCTGAGCGGATAACATTAAACCTGACACTTGATTTTATATGAACTGTAATTTATAAAAGACCAGATTGTGTTTGTGCAGGACTTTGGAGGAAATCTAAACTGTTGGTTTTAATTTAATTTCAGTGCCTGTAAAGGTCAGGACCTTTCACAGGAAACAAGAACCCATCACCTGTGAGACTCGATAGCCGTCAGAGAACAATCATCCGGCAGGTGGATGCAAATCAAACGCGGTGTCACGTACGCCACGTTAACCAGACGTAAACACAAAGGTCACTGCGATGTCTGCGTTGTTTCCTTTTGTTGCAGGTGCAACGGTTACAACATAAACCACAAACTGTCAAATCTGAGTCACAAATGAAAACTTTCACACCAAAACTTCTGTCCTGTTACTTCTGTCCTGGAACAGAACGGACCGAGTTCACTGAAGAATAAAAACAAAACAAATTAAGATTCAGTTAACCTGAACAATTAAACAGATTTAATTGACTTTTAATAATGTCTGAAACATCAAGTCTTTAATATAAAAAGGCTCATGTCACCAAACAGCAGCATCAAATCAACTTGATGTGTTTTAATAAGGCAGGAAATGAAAACCATGTGGACATTTGTTTTGTAAACAAAGCTCCTTAAACAAGAACAGCTGAAATATCAGAAAAATGACTTGCAAATAATTTTTAAATGGTGGAAATGCTTCATTTGTTGAGCCAAACTTGGGATTGAAATGAGCATCTTGCTAAATCCAGTCTACTTATGGCAAAACTGTACCTTCATTATTTCGCATTGTCCCATTCAAACAAATAAATTAAATTAAATCAAACTACTGATTACTGATATAATAAACCAAACAAAAATACTTCTTAAATTTAATATTAGTGTTAAATATAAGTAAATTAATATTAAGAAGTGGAGTGACAAGTTGTGTTCAATATCCTAAACCCCGAGCTTTTATGCCAAAATGTAATAAATTTCATTATATAGAATATAAACCTTTTAAAAATATCATGAACAAGGCTAAGTCATGCAAACCATAAACCCAATTACAGAAAAGTAGGAAAGAAAAAGTTAAATTCTGCCCTTAGTACAGAGGGTGTGGTGATTAAGAGGTAAATTTTTACTAAACTGCAGAATAATCCAGATTATCAGCTTTTTTCACCCAGATATTTTAGCTAAATGACTTTTAGATTGTTTCATTGTTGATATTTGCTGTGGTTTATTTTACCTTGTTTCAACTTGTTTCTCCTGGTTTCTGAGTTTCTCACACCTGGCTGTAACTCACCTGTTGGTCATTTCTTCTTCTGTCAGTGTCAGCTGCTTCTGAGACAGTTTTGGTGCTTTTCTGCCTCCTACTGGACTGGAGAGGTGATCAACCTGATAAAGAAAAAGAAGAGTTTTTTTTTTTATCCCAGTTTAAAAAGATGTTTTGATTAAACAACTTGTCTTAAAGTATGTCATTAATAACAGTTTCCACTTTACTTTTTAGATAGCCTATGTTACTTTCAACATACTTTTTGCTACTTATAGCTGGATTTATTTTTAGCTCGTCTTTAGTCAGTTCTACTTTAGCTAGCATTTGACCTCGTTTAGCTTTAAAGTGTCTGTGACATGCCTATCCAAATACAAAAAGTCAAATAAAGCATCTTTATATTTAAGAAAATTGACAGTACACATGATTTTACCCATTTTGTCACATAACTGGCCTATTTTCTTTTGAATTAGGCTCAGACAAAGTGAAACAGGAAGTGACATCAAAGGGGAACTCATTAATAAAATAAACTCTCTGCTCTGTTTATTAAAACACATTTTTAAAAACTTTAACACTTCTTCGTCTCTCTTTGATAGCGACTCAAAACAATCTGAAGAAACATCAAATTGGTCTCTACAGTCTGTGTTGTTAGCTTTTGTAATGACGCTCTGTTTACATGCTGACATTCCCCTTTGACATCACTTCCTGTTTCTTCACATGTAAATATCTCAACAACCGTTCATCTCAGCAATGTGAAATTTGTTTTGCAACATGTTATCAATGTTGTCTTTCCAAAAATGCATTAATGTTTATTACAAAAATTTGATGTCACAGGCACTTTAAGTCAGCCTTTTGCAACCTTTAACCAGCCTTAGCTTAACTTTCTTACTTTTAGCCAGCCTTTTGCTATGTCTAGCTTCTAGCTAGCTTGGTTAATTTTAGTTTTTAACTAGTTAGCTAGTACCAATCAGCTACAAATCTTCTCCCTTTACCATTCTGCTACTTTTAGCTTTTAGCCAATCCTTTGCTACATTTGAACTAGCTTTGATACTTTTAGCCTTAGGCTCCCGCTCTGCCCCACTTTAGCTTTCAGCTGCCTTTCCTCCCCTTTAGCTACCATTTTATTTTGTGTAGCTTTTTGCAACAGTTTTATGTAGCTTTGTAACTTGTAGCTAGTCTATTGCTATTTTAAGCTAGCTGAGCTTTAGAAATTCAGTTTCATCCTGACCGAAGACCATCAGCGCTCAGTGTTCACTCTTTACTTTAGCAAAAAAATGGTAATTCTTTAGTTTTACTTTTATTCTGCTGTCCCACCTGGACACAAAGGGTGTTTGATTATTTATTTATTATTGTTGAAATTAGCATTAAATCTGTGAAAACCACCTAACTTGAAGCAGCGGGTGGTGTCAGAGACCCAAACGTTCATCAATAAAAGATCCTCTGCTGCCCAGAGCGACACGAGACGCGTTTCAGCTCCTTCCTGAATCGACGGGACACGTTCCTCTAGCTCTACAGGAAAACTTGGATTTATTTTTCTTTGCACCAAACATTTGTCATGAAGAGTTTGTTTGTTTCAAACTTTTCTCAGCTGCGATGGTTTCCCCCAAAGCTCCTCCTAAACATTTATAACCTCCATGAAGGAATTAGTCTCACATTTCTCTGAGCAGACGTGATCCCTCCTCCAATTATTCAATAATCTAATGACACAACTGGTCATGGTGAGCACACACACACACACACACACACACACCTCCTCACTACGGTTAGAGTCAGTCACAGGTTCCGTCTGCGAGCCTCCACTTGCCAAAGGTGATTTGATGAATTAATCTCTGAAACTCTCTGCTGGATTGAAAAGATTGGAATCATCGCCTCTCATGTTTGATAGAACTGTGCGTTCTGTCAGCTGAGATTATCCCGAGACTCGTTTGTTTCATCTTTTTGTGCCATTAGTCATTTAGCAGCAGCGGCAGCAGCAGCAGCAGCAGCAGCAGCAGGTGCGCTCCGCGTCAGATCTCGTTCGGTGGTGAGTTCTGTCACCTGGAGACGTAAAGTAAAGCGGTCCTGTCAGGACCCTCTGCAACATTTATGGGCTGTAGTAGCTGCAGCTCTGGGGACTGAGTGATGCGCGGCGGCGTCCTCGGGGCAGCTCGGGGCGCGGGGACGCCGTGTCAGGACCGGTTTGTGCAGGAACGTGTGGCGGTCTGTGGGAAAAGGTGCGCATTAATAACCTGAGCAGCACCGACTCTTCCCGCTCGTTTCAACCATCTGGCTTCATGCAGGAGGATTCAGTCATTTTCAGAAATACATTTGTCAACTTTGGTCAGAGCCTGAAAATAGACTAAATTTAAACCTCAAAATGACACAAAACAGACAGAAATGAGCAGAATTAAAAGGGCCAAGTTGCCGGTTTAACAAAGGCTAAAACTTAACAAAAGGGAGACCAGGTCAAGCAATAATAAACTCTAAATTCATAAAATAAAACAAAGTGTAAAGAACACCTGCTGTCATCAGTGCAGCTGGTTGTTTGGTCTGCGAGGAGCTGCACATCTATAACCTGACACCAGAGGGAGGAAGTAAAGGAAAGGAGCACTGGTGTTATCAGGGAGTTGCAGGAGCATCTGACAGTCAAACAGGGTTTATGCAGGTTTCAGTACGTTAAATTTAGGACCATTAATGACATTTAAAACCAAACTGACGCATAAACAGAAACATTCAAATGATCCCAGAAAACTTAACATACAAAGCTTTTATTGTTATCAATTTAGCTATTAAAGAATATTTAATTTTAGTACAAGAACACTAAATTCTTTTAATGGAACGGTCGTTTCTATGAGACCTTCATATCTACTGCTGTGGAAAAAAATCACTGATAAAAGTCAAGTCTCATTAAAAACACACTTTTCATGTTTAAACCACAAGCAGAGGACGTGACTGAACTTCTTTGTTTTTTGAGCACGTGAACAAGCTGCTGTATACAGCAGCAAAGAGGTTAAAAACATGGAAGTAAACTGTGCTGTTTTTTTCATGCAGTTATTACAGGATTTATAGTTTAACCTCAGACTGAGACCAGCAGCAAACTGAGCTCTTCATGAAGACGGATAGAGTCTGATTACAGATCTTTACTCTGTTTATTTATGCAGGAATGATCAGATGGAAAATTAAGACTTGACAAAATAAAATTTAAGACCTTGGATGTGTTTTAAAGACATTTAAACACATTTTAAAGTGTTTTTTAAATTCAAATTTGAGACTTTTTTAGACTTTTTAAGAGCCTGCATGAACCCTGGTCAAAGCAGTGAGAGCATCAGTGGTAGCTTCATTGGACGGCTAGAGCAGAATCATTCTGTGCTTAAACTACCAAAAAAGTCTTTAAAGTGATCCACCGCCCTGCTGACCCCCAGTGTTTACTCCTCACAACTGTTTTCCTTGTTAAAAAAAGTTATTTTTGTTGCTAATCTTAACATCTATGAGATTTTACACCCGTCAGTTTACAGACTTCAGGTTTTCTTTATGAGGGCATCGGTTTAAAAGCTTGATTTTTATTGGTCTGGAGTGATGTCGTCAAGAATTCCAGCCCTGTTTTTAAAAACATGGAATAATGGCTAACATTATATGAAGGGATTTCCCAGCGTTACGGCAGCCCGCAGAGAAAAACTGATGATTTGAAAGGATTATTTTGGAAAACGTACCTTCTATAAAACTTTGATTTTAAAGGTAGTTTAGGAGGGTTAGATGCTACTTTAGTTACCAGAATCATTAGTTGATGTTATGGACTCATTTGTTTATGCAAAACCACCACAAATATATGCACTTTCTTGCTCTACGTTGGGGATAGTTTGTAGAACGAGTCTTTAATCTGGAAAAATACCAGAGTGAATGATTTCAAACTGAACTGTTTGATCAGTTTTAAGCTTTTTCTTTAGTTTAATTTTATATTTTACAAGAAGGACCCTTAAGTTCCAGTTGATGTTACTGAAGAAAACCAACATTATGTCTAAAGATGACAATATATTTTTTGTTTGTATTTTACTGCTTAAATTGAGTGTTTTGATATTCTTCACATATTCAGGGTCGCACAAATTCCAACACGTCTCGACCAGCTGCTGGCTCGTCAAACTAATCTGAATCATCCCTTGAAAATTGAAAATAAAATATAAAAAAAGGTTCTTGAGAAAACATCCAGTCAGAAATCAGCATCTTAAATTATTTATAACCCACTTTTTTTAGTGTACTGCAAACAAATTTAATAATAAACAGAGTTTTGTTTGTTTTTTCCAAAATAAACTAAAGACATAAATGCAGCTAAATAAATAAAATAAAAGCAGTAAGACATGCTTGGTCGTCTGCATTAATTGGAAAGAAGGGAAGGATGGGAAAGTTTGTTGCCATAAAACTCCAAATAAATAATTGGTAGGTGAATCTCTGGGAGAATCCATTGTGTGTGTGGCTGATCGTAAATCTTAAAATAATGACATGCTTACACATAAATGACTAAACAAGGGGCCATTAAGGCACGCCTGACTTCTCCTGATGTCTGTGCAGCAGATGTTAATAATGTTTTTGGTAATGGAGGGGGAGGGGGAGGGGGGGGGGGGTGGGCTCTAATATCAAAGAAAATGTCAAATAAGGGTCAGCGACGTAAAGACGTGAAAAACAAAACAAACGTTGTTCAGAAGCTTTAACTGTGTTAGGGAGATGTTATCTGCTGTTATCTGAGCATCTTGTTGTTTTCAGATGCTTCTCGGCAGATATTGGCTCTCCGTCGCTCAGATTGGTTCTGCCTCTGCAGCGACACCAGATTATCATCCTAATAGATTAATCCTGTGACGGGTTACGGATCCTGTTAACGTTCGTTTTGATAACTTCTTCTTATCAGCTGAAGATTTGTTGAACAGCTCCAGACACAAACATCTCTATTGTTCTAATAAAACAGATTTTTGTTTGCTCCCATTAACCGAGCGTCTCTTAAAGCGATCTATAATTGATGAGAAACAACTTTTTTAAATTTAGTGGGAAAGTTTTGGCATTGTTTTTATTCTGGGAGGATCATTATTGCCGTATTAATCAGCGCAATATTGTCGCCTCGGATGTTATGCCTTGTTTATATTGCCTTTCATTCTGACATTTTATGATCGCTGTAGTAATTAGAGTAGGTAGATTATTGGAGCATGTTATGAGACTTGCTGCTTTATCGCCTGATGTAAATGCAGAATATTTATACTGTGTCTGTGAACAACTCCAGTTTTTATTGACAAAGAAAATAAAAACAACTTTGGGCAACATATCCTGTAAAAAAAAAACTCAACAGTTCCAACTTTTCCGCAGCGTTTATTTAAATAAATAAAAACTTTGTAGATTTAACAAAGCATCCAGGATCCTGGTTTCACACGTCGGAGCAACATATGTGCTTTGATTTTCTTCATGTGTTCTGCAGCTTTGTGTGTTTTTATCTTTTCAAACTGAAAGGAAAATGTGGAGGGGAAAAATAAAAGCAGAGAAATTGTCTGATTCTAAAACGATTAATGACTGCGATTCATCAGCTTTGAATTACTGATGAAAAAGACATTAAGCTGGGTTTTTCTAAAGGCGTCACTAATGGGAATACTCAGAGAAACGGATGCTTTTAACCCAAAATCAAAAACAAAGACAGGTAAAGCTCTTTTTTCCTTCTAATTACTAATTGATTCCCGTCACCTCCAAGTGGTAGTTGGTCTTTTGTATCCAGATTTATTAGAAAACTGTCGCTCAAGGAGAAACTCTTCAGATATACGCTGTAATTTTTACTAATAAAACTGAATTGTATTAAACGATTTAGACTGTATTTGTTTTGCTCTGATTCTGTCATTTATCCTGATGAACAAAACAGTGAATGTGCTTTTATTTTATTTTACAGCATAATTAATTTTATTTTACAAAGTAAAAGAGATAAATTAATAAAAACCTGTTTGTTATCTCAAAGGCAAAGCAGCAATTATCTGGACTTTTAGCAAAATATCTCATGAACCACTGGACTGAGCTGAATGAAACCTTTGGGCTTAATCAGGTTCAAGATGGCCGCCACAGCTAACTGAAATCAGCCAATCAAATCCAACACTCTAATGGCATTAATGTTGCTGTTTAAGTTGGTCAATTTTAGGTTTGTGTTGGTAGCTGAGAGTCATCCTCAACACTGCCTCTGAGGGCGAACAGAGACTGTTTTTCTCCTTCAGAGAAGGTTTTTCTCCTGATATTAGGTTAAAACGTTGGTGGATGATCTGCATTCCTTCAAGGATTTTATCAAATTATCTCAGTGTTATTTAGCGGTGCTCGATATCAATACTATATTAAATGTTACAGTTCACAATTCAAGTGAAACGTTTGTTAGCCTGATAAAAACCAGAGCCTTGTCCTTCGCTTTGCTTCATGCGAGGGTCTGGACTTTCAGCTGTTGAGAAGAGATTCTTGCTGGAGGCGTGGCCTCTGTTGAAGTTCAAAATGATTGGATCTGTTGGCCGCAACGTATGTCGCTGTGAAGGAGGCTAAGCTAAGAAGCTAACCGGATATCACGTGCGCTGTAAACAACCCTACTGAGAGGAGAAAAGTACTGAGCTGAACGAGACGGCTGTAAATGATGCTGCTGCTTTGTCAGACTAATTTATTTTAATTTGGAAGCTTTATCAACACAAACTGGCTTCATTCACTTCCTCCACTGCCATTGCTAAACTAACTAGCAGACACTGCGCAGAAAATCTACGTCATTCAAAACTCCTTCTGTTTGCTGATTGGCCCAGGTAAAATTCTACCAAAAAAATCCTTGTCTATGGGAGAAATCCCAGACTGAGCAGTGAAAGGAAACTAGAATTGAGTGGAGCTGTGTAGGAAGGCAAGGGTCAGGCTAAACGTTTGTTAGAAATTCATACAAGTTGAAGAAAAATCTTTATTTTGATTAATTTTTAAAATGTTGCATCAGCATATATCCTGCTGTAAACTTGATTTGATCCAGTCAGAGGGGCTGCAGACCTATAAAACCTCTGATTAAGTGTTTGTGTAAAGTTTAGACACAGTAAATACTTAGTATCAGTAAGTATACACACTGAGATCTGGTATCACCTGTAGTTTTATTTATTTATTGTATTTTAAGGTATTTAAATAAAACAACTTTCCTGTCAAGTTTTTATCACCATTAATGTTTTGGAATAAAAATGATTTATTCTTTTCTGTGAGAGTATTTTAGAACAAAAGTGTGTTTTTATTGTCAGTTTCACACACGAGTGAAAATAAAGAGTTGAAAGAGAATTAACGCTGACATTGTGAGTTAAAGTCACGACAGAAAAATCCTTTTTTCAATTTGTTTTTTTTAATGAGTTTAAAGTCTGTGTGCTTCGATGATTTCAGTCATTAAAAAATTAGAAGAAAGTTCTCCGTTAACAAAAGAAATGTTGAACCAAACGGGATCGTGTTTCTTGAAAATAAACGTGGTTTTTATTTTTTTTAATGTGTGTGTTTGTGTGACCAGAACAGCGACTCTGTTTGCCAACAGGAAAAAAGCTTCACGGCGCCAGAGACAAACACAAACATATGCTGCGGCGGCTGCGGCGACAGCTCCTCTGGAATAAAACAAAAAGAGAGAAAAATAATAAAAAACGACAGAGTGAAAACCTTCGGTTGAAGACTTATTAATAAGAGCAGCGACGGAGGAAGGTGCAGCGAGCGGGGCTAGCCTTACACAGCTCCAGGAAGTGGTTTCCTCAGAGCTTTCTGCTGCTGGATATCAGCCTGTATTAGACACTGATCTGTTTAATTACAGACTGAGTCAGACGCCATCTGTAAGAGCACCCCATCGCCCCCCACCGCACATCCAAACGACTTAAAGAATCCACACGTATTGTACTCCAAGGACGCGCTTAATTGAGTTCTGAACACAAAGTGCACTGCAGCATTCTTCAGCTGCAGCCCGGGCCGAGCCGGCACTTCTCACCGCTTCCTTCTGATATGAATTAATTGGAAATCACTCGTGTTTGTCAATTACACACGAAATAAAACAAACAGGGTTCGGAACAAAGCACAATTACAGATTTGTTCGACTCCCCCCACCCCCAGCTAAGAACTTTAGCAGGAGAGCGAGCCAAAGGTAAAAAACAAGCAGCGCTGTTTGAAAACAGACGTTTAACGGATTTGGAGCGTTTGGGACGAGGAGAGAGGGCTAAATCTGTTGTGTTGGGTTGTGACGGACTTGGCGAGAAGCAGTGACTTGAGCTTGGATAAAGAAAAGACACTTGCAGCAGAATTCTGCCAGTCTTCAGTTCCCCCACACACACACACACACACACACACACACACTGCAGAACCTGATGCTCCTCAGTCACCCATTAATCCCTGCACATGTCGGATCCCGGCCAGGTAATTACTGTTTAAAAATATTTCATCCTATTCTTCACCCAGAAAAATAAGACAAATGGAAACAAAGGGAACACGGTCGTGACAAAGAGGTGCTTTAAATGCTTTTTTTTTCTGTTCTCTGGTGGAAAACGCCGGCTTTGTTCGCTCGCAGCACAAGGTGTCTGAAACCAAATCTGCAGTCGTTTCATATTTAAATGCAGCTGTCACGCTCCACTTTCCACACCCAGTTTGGAAACTTCTGCTCGTTTTTTAACAGAGAAGAAAAAAAAACACAAACCTATTTGTTGGTCTGTTTATAAAGTAAACAATCTGAACCAGAATGTACAGTAAGTATTTATAAATACTTTTCATTAAGAGCCTGATGAGCCACTGAAACTCTGGATTCAAGATGGCCACGGCAGTCTTCACCAACATGGCTACAACTCGGGCAATTTTACAAACAATAAGCTAAAACCTGACAGTCGTTCACAACAAAGACCCATTGTTTTAACCTTTAGAGTCAACTCTGTAAGCAAAATATCTCATGAACCACTGGTCAGGTTTTGATGAAACTTAGTAATCCCAGTTTGGAGTTAATCTAATTCAAGATGGCCGCCTCAACTAATCTGTCTTTGTCAACACAGAAGTTGGATGTAACTTACTCAAAAACACATAACCAGGTAAAGTTTGTGCTTTAGTGGAGTAAGATCTTCTTTTTTTACCGAGATCAACCTCAGTGTTGGGTGTCAGACGGTAAAAAACAATTTGCCAATTATACGGTTTTTAATATTTTTTCAAACAGAACATAATGTCCAGTCAAACTGGGACCTAACCTGTTTTTGCTTTTATATATTTCAAACTTCAAACTAAGAGCGTCAAAAAGAAATAACACTACAAATAAAATAACATTTTACAATATTTAAAAAGGCATTTTCTGAGAATATGATTAATTTCATTACAATAATCCAGTCCCTTTGTTACCTTTAGTCGTTCTGAAAAAGTTGTTTATGTCAAAAATAAATTTGAAATTAGCTTCTGTCTCTTGAAGAACCCCCACTCCCACTTCAGCCCGTCTTCACAACAATGCTTCATGGGCGTGGTGCTCTGTGGGGCAGGGAGGAGCTTGTGTAAATAGGCGGAGCTTTGTACCAGCAAGCTCCATATGGTTACAGAAGATTCAAGGATTTCTCAAACATGCACAAATGAATCAAAGCAACCCTGGGTGTGTTTTTGATGACAGAATGACATTATAACATGATATAAAGATCAAAAACGTCGAATTTTGCATAATACCCCCCCCCCCCAACCATTTAAATAACAAATAAATTAACTGACTATGTTAAAAAACATGTTAAAGAAGTATTTACTATTTAATGTTTAACTTCTAACTGCATTCATAAAAACACAAACTTGATCTAGAAATGCTTTTATTCTGAAAGGGTTAAACTGGAACCATCACAAGTTAGGCAGAGCTATAACTCTGGTTAGGATTGGTCCGTTTGTTTCAGTCCCACCTGTCTTTAACTGGAGGGAGATGAAGACTGACAGTCATCTTAGCGGTTAGCGTTAGCTTCCACTAATGTTTTGGTTTAACGTTAACTGAGCTAAGATTCTTGTTTAGCAGATTAGTGGTTAGTGAAGCTAACTGTTTGGTTAGCTGTGCCTCTACTACATTATAATTGTTATTAGCAATATTGAGCTAAAGCAGCAGAAACAGGCACACAGAGAGACACTCAAACAGGCTGGGCAGAAGGTTTGGTCATGTGGACACATTGGACGTGTCTGCAGAAGAACAACGACGCTACGGAAGAATTTGCATTTAATACAAAGTATAACTTTAGTTACTAAACTCCAGGGAGGGTTGGGGGGTGATGTGTCGACTCTGGCGTCTCCTCCTGACTCAGCGTATTGGTCAGGCGTGAACACAAACACATGTTTGTAAAAAAAAAAAAGTGCTTTTGATGGACGGGGTTGGTGCTAAGATCCTAAACGGGCACTGGACCTGCTGCGGTGGGGAAGATGTCAACCTTAAAGTGACACCGAGGTCTTTTCAGCTGAGAAAGTAACACGACTCCACGCTGCAAACGTAAAACTGTAACTGATGATTGTTCCGTTTGCACCGACGGCTTCAGCCTCTCTAAAAATACACATTTACTGTTCCTCACTGATCCTTCCAGAGGGTTTGATGCAGGCGATCTTTTGTCAGATTACAACCATTATCTCTCATTTTGCTTCCTTACAGCTTTGTATTTTATTACATTGGAGTAATATTGAACAACAAAGCAACACATTTATCCTATTTTCCCCCCATTTGTTTCAGACTTCGCACCTGTCCACCACTTATCGCCTTTCTCAGCATCACATTTCAACTTAATAAAGTTCAGAGACGGTTTTCAAGTGTAACCGGCAATTAGTGAAGCTGATGCCTTAATGGGGTGTGAGGTGACACATTGTTCTGTTGCGCTGAACGGTAAAATGCTTGTGTTGTGACATTAAGAGCCTAAGAATAGAAAGAAGACGTGTGGGTTGGGGGGGAAATGAAAAGTCAATATGCTGGCACTGGCAGGAGGCAACATTAATATGAGGCCAGGTGGGTGTAGTGAGGGATGTACATAAATTTAATGCATCCTCCCTTATGTCAGCGCATGAATCTGCAAACACAACTACTTGTGTCTCACTTTGATGAGTTCAGAAGCTCAGAAAGTCCTTCAGGGTCAAAGTTTTCTCATCAAACTCAGATATGTCAGAAGAATTTAGGTCTTTTCATGATATACTGAGAAAGTTGTCTTAATGCTCCGGAAGAGATACAAAACAACTTTTTTGATTTCCCTAAAATACAAAAAAAATCTCAGTTTCTACCTGTTTAACGTGGTGTCATGGAGGCAACAGGTCCAGGAGAGAAACCCTGAGGTGTTCCCATACCAGACAGGATTTATGATCCCTGTGGAGCAGGAGGGTCAAACTCATTTTCACTGAGGGCCACTTGAGTGTCACGTTTGTGATTAACTGTGACGTTTTTATTTAACTTCAGCTAAACACAAAACATTATGTTCCTCAACTGAGCACAGCTAACAATAACTGAGCTCTACCTGGTGTTTCCTGCATAGAAACAGTGTTTTAACACACCCAGGTTCTCAAACTGGGGTCCTCAAAACTTTTCAATAAATTGTTCATTTGATTTCTATTTTTAAAAAATGCATATGTAGAACAATACACTAGTAAACCAAACAATAGATAATATTCTCATGTCATTTAGGAGGTAAAACGACAGTAAATTATTTTTAAAACAGCATGGGGTTTATAAGGGGGTCCCTGGAACCTTTTCACCCTTATAAGTGGTCCCCAGACACAAAATGTTTGAGAACCCCTGCTCTAATAAACACTGAAAAGTACTACGTGTACGACTGACTAAATGTGAAATAAATACTACAGAAATACTATTAAAAGTAAGAGTAAGAGTTTGACTCAATGTTGAGGTGTGGTAAATAGCTGCCGCCTTAAATTCTGAACTTTCCCACTTTCCCACAGGGAATTCCCATATTTAATCGACATGCATTATAGGAGATGTAGCTTATGGTCAATGCTGGATTTAAAGCAGTTTATTTTAAGATATTAATACAATACTATTCAAATAAACTGCTCAGTTATTAAAATCCAACAGATCAAGTATTATCTCTCATATTTTAAATGTATTAATCTTAGTTGCATTTAATCATAAATAAAGTTGGTTAGGTTTTTATTTATTTATTTTTTCATTTGGGGAGGTTGCCGACCAGACGGGAGTCACCCGCCGGTCACATTTGGCCCGTGGGCCTTGAGTTTGACACCCGCTGTAGAAAGTCTAAGTTGTTTTAGGTTTTTTTTCTAACATATATTTTTTGTTGTTTTATATGAATGAAATAAAGTGAATGAATAAAATAAACAATAAAAAGAAAATAAAAATATTTCCCAACAGGCAGCGACATTTTAAAAAGCAGGTTTTCTCTGTTTACATCTGGTTTCTGGTCATTTTTCTCTGCAGATGTATTTCACTAACAACAGCCTGGATATAATTATACAGTGAACACGGACAGAAGAGACATCTTAAAGCATCTGGCAGGGTCAAGATGGAGGAGGAAAATCCTGTCAGATAGCAGCAGAAATCTATTCGCTCACATACATATGAATTTATGACAACAACTGGCGAACGGGATCGTGACTGACTGGCAGACGGATGTTCTTATATCTGCATCAATTGTTAATTGAAGGAGCTGTCACAATCCCCGGGGCCGTCGCTGGAGTTTTACAAGCGTTCAAACTCGGCTTTATCAAATTAATGGTCTGTTCGGGGGCTGACTGGTCTAAGTTTTGCACATCCGTTTAAAGAAATGTTCCTGGGAGACACGGGATGAATCAAATCCTGAGAAAACCTAAAAAAATAACTTACTTTGTGTGCTTTTATTTTGTTAAATTTCTCAGTTTTACTGCAAACAACTTGAAAGGTAAAGATCAAAGTAAAAAAAAGTGGGTTTTATGTTTTTGCTTGTTGCATGTTTCCTGTATAACTAACATTGAGTCACTACAGCGTTTAAATGCAGCCTACAGGAACTGAAATGATGATTATTGTTCCGTTTCCCTTGTTTTAGCTCCATAAACTGAAGAGGGAGAGTCAGCGGTAAACAGTGGGCTGAGCAGAGGTGCTCAGGTGTGCTGACAGGTAGATCTCTGCAGACCTTATGGAGCTCTTGGGGGAAATCATGAGCCACCCTCCTCACAAAACCCGTGTTTACTGCAGAGGAAGAATAAAACCCCTCTGAGGGCCGTGAAGGTGCTGATGGAGGGACAACGGGCCGGGTTATTCTGTCCATCAGAATCTCTTTCTATGCAAAGTTACAAACTTCACACATGTTTAGGATCTGTAAGATGCTGGTGTAGGTTCTCAGCCAATCAGAACACAACATCTCTAACAGGACTCAGACTGAAGCTGCTCCATCCTGAGGACAAACTAAAGCTTTCACTACACGGGAAGCTTTGAGAATTAACTTTGGTTTTATTCTGTAGAAAATCACCAAGAAGTTTCTTCATATTTGGTCATAATACCTTAAACATAACCTTATTTAAATATGAATTCTAACTTTAAACACAGGGCAAAACCAACACAACCAAATTGCTCAAATTTCCAACATGGCAGCTCCTATAAAGCATGTCATCATTTAAATGCTGAAGAAAAACATGATTTAATTCATGTTTCTGAAAGAAGTTTGTCTAAAAGTTAAGTAAAGTTTGAAAAAATGGAAACAAGCTATTTCCACTGATTCAGCAAACTGAGTTTGTGTGAGGTGGGCTTCACTGATGAGACCAGGACCACAAGGTGAACTCTACACCAGCCTTCTGCTGAAAACAAAAAAGCATCATCATCTGCACCGAGGTTCACCTGGACCCCCTGTAACAGAACCTGAGTCAGGCAGGGACCACCTCCAGCTGAGTTTTTAGTCTGAATGAACATTAAAAACTGAAAAACTTTTATTTTATCATCAGGAAAGTTTGTATTTCTGATTAAAATAGGAAAGAAATTAAATAAATTTCTAAATAAAGTAATTTTCATTTCATTACAAAGTTTGTTCATCTTTCTTGAATCATCTAATAAGAGAAGCAAAGTAACCTTTCATCATTAGGCTGTTTCTAATCATCAGTAATGAGAGCGTGTCACGTGTCAGGCTGGCGTGTTTTCCTTCATGTGAAGATATTTACCACGCCATGATCAACATCCATCTTTAATAAAGACTGGGTTTGAGGACGGAGAGGAAACAAAGGCCCACATGAAGCGGGCCCAATCAAAGCGGAGCAGCAGAACCGGAGCGATAGATGCGTATTTGAACTTGGTAATTGGTTGGACACTCTACAGGCAAACCTTCGGAGTGTGGTGTGTCTTTCCCCGTCCTCGCCGCGCTGCCTCGTGGACTACAAAGGCAGAAAATGAAGTTCAGAGGGTTTTAATGCCTGAAGAGAAGAATGTGGACATTAAATTATCAGGGGGAAACAGCAGGGTGTGAAAAAAGAGCTTTCTAAAGCCGGAGAACGTACATCCAGGCTGCTTCTGACACGGAAACCTGGCCAAACTCACAGGCTGCTTTATTCTCAGCTTCACACTGAAACCGCAGCACTTTGTGTGTGTGTGTTTACTGTACGTCTGCACACGCTTTACTTTTTCTAATTGGAATTTAAAGCTGCCATAATACACACATTCATCCAGTTTTATTGCATTAAAACATCCAAATTTCTTAAAAAAAAAAAAAACATACGCATGTTTTTAAAGCTGAAATTAAATCTGCTTTATAGAATTAAAACCCTGCAGCTCGTTTACTGTATTTACAGCTCATTTAGTTCTGTTTGCATTAGAAAGTGTTGCTGTCAGGTCAGAGAGAGCAGAGAATGTGTATTTTATAAAAAAAATACTTTCCCCAGTTTATTTATTTGTAGAAAGTGTCAGAAAAAGTGACGCTTTGGACAAAAATCAATGACAACTCTTGACCAGAGAAGCAGAAAAGCAATTGATTTCTGCTTTTCCAGCAGGTTATTAATTACAGGTCTTGCAGGTTTTCTTCGTGTGTGAGTGCGTCTGATTGACACGTGGAACGTCTGGCTGGAAAACGACCCGCTCTGTGCTGCGCCGCGCCGCCAACGAGGCCTTTGAGGGTCTCTCCAAATAGCCTGAATTTCAAAGTGAGCAAAAAATAAGCACAATGGGAAATAAAAGACTCCAGCTAAATGAAAAGAATCACTCTTGAGACTTGCAGCTTTACACACACACACACACACACACACACACACACACACACACACACACACACACACACACACACACACACAC
>JAUBOC010000048.1:1929606-1946116 GCA_032275365.1 Anablepsoides cearensis
ATGTGCGCGGAGCAGCGCGCCTGTGCCTACGGGTGCTTCAATGGCCAAAATTGTGAGTGTCTGGTTTTGCGTTAATCACGTTAAAGATTCTTAACGCGTTAAATGCAGCATAATTAATTAATCTAATTAACGTGTTAAAGTGACAGCCCTAATATAAACATTATAAACACAGAAAGCTAAAGGGACAATAAGAAAAAAAATGGCAAAAATAAAAAATAATCTAACAAAAGCTTTAAATCATTATAATAAAATATATTAAACATATTGAAATGTTATTTATTTTCTAAAAGTTGATGTTCTTTTTATGTGTTTTTTAGCATTGTTTGAGATCTTGTATGGTGTGTGTGTGTGTGTGGGGGGGTGTTCCCCAGCATGTAAAAGTTAAAAAATGAAATAAACGTTACCTTAAACTAGTGGTTGAGAACATACTTGGCCATTTTTTCTAACAATTCTAATTTTAACCCAACATTCTTTCTTTCAGTAAAACGTGCCCACAAAGTGTTGCAAAACTCTGGTTTGTGTGGTTTGTTCACCTACAATCCACATCGACCGCCGCCCTGCAGGTGGTTCTGGTGGCCCTGGGCTTCCTGAGCCAGTTGTGCTGCTAAAAGCATAAATAGTTTTGTGTTCTGCTTCTCTTCCTACACGAACACCTGGACCAATCCTTCTGTGTCTCCTGACATCTCAAACCCCAGCAGGCCGAGGCTGGAGCTTTCTTTATGTTTAAATGGAGTCTTTCCTTCCCACTGTCACCAACGTGCTGCTCAGGGTGGAGTGTTGCAAAGACGTAACAATACGTAACAACCTGCTGGTCTCTTTTAAAAAAACTTTTTATTTGATTTTCATCATTTTAATTAAATTAACTGTATTATAATTTAATCTGAATCTAAGTTGAGCTGAATTTGGTAGCTTCTAAACATCCTCACAAACTTTAATGTGAGCCAGCTTCACTCTCCACGCCGTTAATATTTGCATGTTTGTGTCTCTTTAAGTGGTTCCTGCCTCGTCTTAGTTGGCGTTTCAGTAATGTGGATAAAGACGGATTAATTAATTGATTGATAGATGAAAGGGATCCTGCGGTGCATTAGAACAACAAAAGTGGAAATTCTGGATTATTACGGGATAATAATAAACACAGATATGCTGCAAGAAGTGTCTAAAAATACAAAATACTCTCATTATCCATTAATGACAACTCCGAATAGTAGTCAGTGTTTAATGCAACACCCAAACAGAATGTCACTGGCAGGAAACACAAAACTGCAACCCTTAATAGGATTGTGTCTGTATAGCAATTTGTCAAGCCAAAACATTCAGCATTTATGGGACAAATATAGCGCGATGAAACAAGCAGGAGAGGCAGAAATCACTAAATAGTCAATAGGATTAACAGAAGCATAAACTAAATGCTTCTTGATGTGTCACTGATAAATGGATTTTTGATTATTCGTCACCATAAAACGCGTGGAAAGATTGTCATGCTGTCATTGTATTACTGTTTTTCCTTTATCTGTGTGTCAATCTCGTCACATTAAAATCCCGCTGCTGTTTTCACCCCCTTCTTCTGTGTGTTTTTTTAATGGATTTACCACACAGTCTGCATTTAGAGCACAAAAAAAGGAACAGATTACCTCATCGCCTCGGGTCAGTGTTGTCTTAATAAACGGTGAGCCTCCATAATTGAGTCTTTGCCAAAAGACACAATGTCATCTCCAATTAATCCATCCACCATCAATACTTTTAGGGTTTGACAGTTGGTGAACGTTAGTCACCATGAATCATTTCCCTCACCACAACAGAAAACGCAGCCGATAACCACAACTGTTCCACTCTCAATTTGTTTATTAGCTTATTGAGATTTAGTGGAACGGAGGTGCTGAAAACACCAAACTCTTCCTGTTTTAACCATTTAATGATAATCAGACCAACGTTTTAGGGCCTTAAAATCTGTAACTTTCTTTAAACGGAGCAGAAACTCAGCTTTTTGTCTTCATGAAATAAAAGTTTCAATCAGGATTAATTCTAAAGTTAATCTTTCTTTCATCTTTAATGGTATTTATTGGCTAAAACTGTAAGAGCAAAATGACTTTATGAACTTATGAGACCATGTGAGAGCTCAGAGTATCATAGGGATGATTTTCAGCTACTATCACACAAAGTTTAGCTCAATACTTTTAGCTTTTAGCTAGTGCTCTGCTTCTTTCAACAACTCAGTTTTAGTCATTTGACGCTCAGTGTAAACTCTGTGTATTTAAAGAAAAAGCTATTTTCTCTAGTTATTTTATTATCAAATCATTACTGCTGTTTGCCTCACAGGGTCAGTGATCATGTAACTGTTGGTCAGCTTGTCCTGATGCATCTCAGTAGTCCAGGTAGAAAAATCAAAGAGAAAAATAAGTAGGTTCTCTGGACGGGTTCTTCTTTAATGAAAGGTTTCGTCTCTCCTCCAAGAGACTTCTTCAGTCTGAGGAGTTTCAGGTGAACTCAGCCTTATAAGCTCCACCTCCACATGCTGACAAACAGGTTAGTCACATGCAAAAGAGGGCCATCAGCCAAACAACTGATTGGCTCTTTTGTTCTTAGAGGGTCATGTGCTCCATCACCTGACTATTGTTGGGGCCCTGATTCACAGCTTTTGCTCACAGGGGGCGGAGTCATACTTACAATAACAGCATTGTAGGAGGAGGACAACTGGACCAGAGGACCTACTTATTTTTTTCTTTTTTGCCAGTGAGCTTTTTTGTTTGTTAGTAAAATATTTCATGAACTAGTGGACAGATTAGAATGAAACTCCCGTAAAAGGAATCATTTAACATATCTACTTTCTTTAACTTTTAGAGCCAACCTGACTCTAGAGGGCTTTACTTTCTGAAGTCTACACATAAAAATGAGAATTTAAAGTAAAATAAAACTGTTCCTGTCAGTGTTAAACTTTTAAGAGTCAATTTAACTCCCTTTAATGTTATTTTAACACTTTCTGACTAAACTAACATCCAGTGTTGGTGTTAATTCACAGTATTGATTTCCTCAGTGTTGTATCAACACTGGACAGTGTTAAATAAGTTCTGCCTGTTATTTAACACCAAACACTGAAAAGCCCCGCCCTCTTCCACCTCATGTCAGACAGACCAGTGTTTTCACAGCAAGGAATGCTGGGTAATCTGGTAGAAATGATGTGTCTTGCATGTGTATGACTATCAAACCAGTTCATGGGTGTAAAAATTAGTTTAAGTTTGTGTTATTGGCCATAAATCGACACCATGAGTGAGAGGTACTTCCTGGTGTGTGAAGGTCGACTCATTACACGTATCATGAAACTACTGTGTGATGTTAATTGAGTTGATCTTAACTCTAGAGTGTTGCTGTGTAATGACACCTCATAGTGTCTGTTTTACGCCCCTCTACACAGAAAAAGAGTAAATATTCAACACAGTTGAGTGTAAAATGAACACTCAGGAGGTATATGAACCTTCAGTGTTAAACATGCAGTGTTGAACAGCATGGCAATTAAAGTTGATTTGTCACCACAGTGGAGAACCTTATTAACTCTACTTAGAATCATAACAACTCTCATCAGAATTATTTGACTTGTAGTGTTAAGTTTTATTAACACTGTACAGTGTTAATCAGTGTTAAGTTTTATTAACACTGTACAGTGTTAATCAGTGTTAAGTTTTATTAACACTGTACAGTGTTAGTCAGTGTTCATTTTTAACTCTGTTTTGAGTTAAATTGTATCCTGAAAATTTAACACTATGGAAAGAGTTAAATTGACACCAATTCAGATAAGGACCAAATAGATTCAGACAGAGTGTTAAATTTAACTCTAAATGTTAATTTAGCTCTGAAAATTTTACTGTGTGGCTTTAAGAACACCAACAGATCTAAGACAAACTAAAAGAACAACCAGAGGAACATCTATAAACATTTGCTTCTCTGCAAACCCGTATATATTCCCATATATGCATCAAAATAAAACATTTTCAGTAAAGCAGCTTCTGTTAACAAGTTGTCTTTAACAGTTTAAAAAAAGAACGACAACCTGTAGAAATCTAAGTGGGTAATATTTCAGCACATCACGAAGAATCGAGCAGAGAAAGAGCGAGCAGGATGTCAGACGACAACAAACGGGGGCTGAATGAAAACCCTTGGAAGATGCTATCCCTCCCAGCCAACATATATAAAAGCCTCGGGGTGCTGATAAACTAAAAACAGTGCGGCTGGGCAACGCTCCCAGCAGTTATCAGCAAAATGGAAGCTTGTATCGAATGTTTCCTGGCAACAAGAAGCCCCCCCCCCACACACACAACCACCCCACAACGCCAGTGTTCAAAGCAGAAGTCTGGAGGCAACTCCGAGGATGCTGTCGCTCATCACATCAGACAAAAAAATCATCTTTTTTTTCTGTTTATCTGTGCTGATTGACTTTCCTTTCCCTTCCAGAGTGTATTTCTGACAGGTCCACTCGTGTGTCTTTGAGCATCTGCAGTGAGGAAGTTCTGTGACAGCTGTTTGTTTGATTGGACGTTTCGAGTGTTTCATTTGCAGTTTGCACGTCGTGTTGTGAAAGAGATTCTGACACCTCCCCGCGTTGCTACGTTTGGAGTTAAGTGCACATATTGTTTATTTACTTTTCATTTTTTTACAGCGCTGATTGGCAAGTCAGGGGGACAGGAATGTTAGCATTAGCGTAGCGCTCATTTAGAGCTGGTGCAGTTTGTGGATGAGACCCAACAAACCCTCCACTTTGACACGTCTGCAGAAAACGATGACGCCATCAGCTCTGGTGGTTTCAGATAAACCAGGTCAACTGAATATTCCTTGTGGTTTGCGGTTCGGCTTTGTCTTATACATTATATAGTCAGAGTGTGGCCCGCCTGCATGCACTGCATTCAGCTGCTGCATTTCCTCGTCCCCTCAGAGTCGCTCCCAGCTCGCCCCTTTTACCCCGCGATGCCTTCGCAGCTGCAGGTGGCGTTTCTCTACAATATTTAAGACGTGCCTTCGCCTGCCTCTGCACCCCGTCTTGTCCTCCCAGCAGGTCTCTGCGTGGCGTTGAAGCTCTGAAGCAGCATTATCATCAGTCCAGTGTAAATAACATGAAGTGGCAACTTATAAATAGTTAATGATGCAAAAAATCCATGAAGTCGCTCCCTCGGCTCTCTGAACGCTGCCGCTTGCTGCGTCTCCTGGAGGGTCTTGTGGGGCTCCCGGTGTTGGTTTGAATCATCTCTGGTGCCGTGACGAACTCACAGAGCGATTAGTAACAGGTGGTAAAACGCCACAGCAGGTTATTCGAGGGAGGCTGATATCACAGAGCTAAAGGTAATTAGAAATGTTTGCGCTGCGTGTCAATAGAAGTAAACACGAACATGAGACCTCAGAAGGCAAATACGCGGGGAGCACTTTGTTGTTTGGCTCAAAGGCACTCAGTGCGTTGGACACCGAAGGCCTGGAAGTCTGGAATCGGAGCTCAGTGGGAGATTTTGAACAGAATCCACGAGCGCTTCTCTTTGAATAATGCAAGTGTTCAAATTAGCCTCAGTTCTTTAGTTCAACTTGGCTAATAAAAACCGACCCGGCTCAGCGTGGGACATGAGCCTGATCAGACTTCAGTTTAGTTTTGAGTATGGTTAGAAATTTCACATCAAACATGCGATAAAAGAGTCTCTTCTTAGCTTGGAAATTTGTCTCAAAATATGAAAATATTGATAAAAACTATGATTATTTTCTAGGAATTTTAATGCGACACAAGTTAAACTTTTGAAGAGCATTTGTTGTTTTATTTTGGAGGAACAGGAGAGGAACCCAAAACATGCATGGATCCAGCTCCTCACCAAGAGTTCCCAGACCAGAGAGAATATATAATCCCTTCAGCGAGCTCTGGGTCTGCTCCAGGAGAAGCTCCAGAGGGAGACCTGATCAGACTCAGCTGAGCCCAGCCGCAAAAACAACAAAGAAAAAATCACGAGCCACACGTCCTGACCAAAGGTGAAGGCTAGAGCTGCAAAAACCATTAGTCATCGCAAACAGTCGCGTGTTACAGCTTTTATTTTGACGGGTTGCTTTGTGTCAAAAAAGCTAAAGTTTCATTTTGTTGTGAAACTTCCTGGACAATATTTGGCGACAGCTTTCAGAGAGAAAAGTCAGTGAATTTCTCAGCTGTGGAGGAAGACGACGAGGATCTTGAAATAAACAAGGGAGATGATCAAATTGGCAGTGATCGGGAGGAAGAGAGGTGAAATACGGTTAGCATGAATTAGGGCTGGGCGGTATGACCTCAAATTCATATCACTGTATAAATTGAATCCCTTCACGATAACGGTATATATCGCAATATAAAATTATAACAAGCAAACACATTGTAATTTTTACAGCATTTATTTACAGAAAACTGTATGATTACAGTTTTAATCAAACCAACATTTTTGCTGTAGTGCAAATAAACATAACAGAAGAACAAAAGAATGTTTTATATATATTGCAAAACAATTTCAACAAAAACATTTCTCAAATTTTCAACAATATGAAAATAAAGTGGATGTTATAACCAGTACTTCAAGTAAAATTAGTCATTTAGACATAAAACAAATTCTAAGTTGTCATAAGTTGCCTAAAATATTATAGTGTAGTAACTAGAATGTAAGTGTGGTGAAGCCAAATAAATGTAATATCTGCCTGCCGTACAATGAGCTTCTGCCTGCTGAACTTATCAGCTGCTGCGCTGCTGCTCTCAGAGCAGAACTGTTACATTAGCAAGATGGATTTATGACTGAACAAACATCCACATCTTTTTTATCATCTGTGTGTGTAACAATACATAAAAAACAAGTTATTTCTCCATCAACTTGGGTGTTAAAAACTACGGTTGTTAAAGCTTCGCTCTGCACAACGTGCAGAGGGATGGAGAAAATGATCCTGCGACATAACCTAACTTTTCTACAGCAGGAGGGGGAATTTTGAGGATTTATTCTCTCTATACGTGTTTTAAAACATTATATTTCTTTATTTAATTTCAGAATATCTAGAACTCCTCCTGCTCAGGTGTCTCTGCACTCACAGCCTGTTGACACAGGTGTGATGATGTAACTGAAAACATGATGTTAGAGGGTAAATTTCTACCGTAGACCAACTTCTCATCGTTTCTACCTTCTATCACATAAACTGCACAGCTCTAGCATGAATGCTAAAATGAAAGCCCGACAGTAACACGAACTAAGAAAGATTTTTTTTTATAAACTTTATTAATTTCATAAAACAAAATTCTATATGTACAATAAAAAAGAAAATACAAATAAAATGAAATGAAAGGCGGCAGAGAGAAGAAAAAAATTCTTATAGTATCTGCCCCTTTTTCCTCAACTATAAATTTAAACTCTAATGATCTTCAGTTAACAAAACAAAACATTGAAACTTTCTTAGAGCAATAAAATAAGTGACTACATATTAAACCATTTGATCTTTTCTTAACAGTCTAGTCTTTATCATTCTTTTAAACATACACATTGATGTGGCACTTTTAACTTCATCTTCTAAATTATTCCACAATCTGACTCCTTGAATTGAGGTACATTGTTCTTTCAAACATGTTCTAAATTTAGGTTTTATGAACATCTCTATTCCCTTTATTATTATATTATATAATGTTATAACAGCTTTCTCTCTTTGCAAAGTTTATCTGAATGTTTAAAGGTAATGTGTTAGATTTAGATAGGCAACATGTCAGGAGGTAAAACACAACATGACAGAAGGAAACAGGTTCAGCACAATAAAAGATAAAAAACATAGGTGTAACACAAACAAATGAAGAGTTAAGATCAAAGCAGGTTCATCATCAACAAGATGGAAGCAGAACTTCAAGTGTTCAAGTCATCTGTTGAACATTTCTGTATTTTTCATATTTCGTATTTGTTTTTTCCAAAGTTGTGCAGCGCTGGTGAGGGTTGGAACTACAGACCGGTGAACCAAGCAATGACCCCGATCCTTTGACCAGGATTCCCAGAGACACGAGCCTCTCTGCTTCCCACCACTCACCCCCAACCCAGAAGAATCATTCCACCTTCTTCATTTTTGTTGTGAAAAGTAAACTAAGTCCGAAACAATCGTCCACTTCCAGCTGCGTGTGCTTAATGTATATTTTTTATTTTTCCGGTTGTAGGGGTTGTGGCGTTTCCACAGAGGAACATATTTTATTGCCGAGGTGTTATTATTGTGTCCACCTCCCCGACTTCTTCCCTTCAAAAATGAAAAATGTATCTGTGGTTTCTGAGTGCTTTCATTACAGCGAGTGGAGAGCTGCCAGTTTGGATTCTGCAGCCAAAAACAAGACTCGGGTATCCAGGGAACCGAATAAATAAATGAATAAATGATTAAGTAAATAAATAAATATAGGAGGGATCTGACTCAGGCTCAGGCTCGGCCTGAACAGGGTTCTGGTGGATCTGGATCTTGTGAGTTCTGCCATCAGCTGGCTGCGAGGATGTTAAATCAGAGAGGAGGGAGGCGGAACAGCTGCTCGCACAACAGCCAATAATAACACAAAAAAATAAAAATACCAACCTTAAAAAAAACAGAGATGAGACTAAATGTATGCAGCTTCTGCAGGCCCTCTCCCGTGAATTGTCTCTTCCCTGACAAGCAGCTCATTGCATTTCCCATCATGCATCTGATCGGTCATTCAGAAACACAAAACGCAAATAAGTCAACTCCACCATCTGCTTGTTAGAGGCAACTATAAAGCTGCCTGTTTTAAAATAAACAATAAAATTACTTTGACGGGGCACCTGAATGGAAAAAAAAAAACATTTTGTGTTTTATTCATTTAGGTTTGTGTCAACCATAAGACAGAGCTCAGCTTTAATTCATCGCAGCAAACACACAATACTTGTGCCGTCCTCATTTTCTAAATCAATAATCAGCCCAGCATGCTTCATTAACAGTGACCAATCAGAGGCAAGCTGGGGATCTCATTTTACAACACGAGCATGCTGAAGACATAAACCATCTGCTACTTGTAGGAACAGAAAAATCAAATTAATCCATTCTTATCATGCATTCAGATTTTAAAGCAATTAAAGATGTTCTCAGTCTAATCGCACAAACAGAAGTAGCTCGGTAATGAGGAGGGCAAACTCTTAGGTGAACTTTCCAGGGTTCTCAGCGGCGCATTTGGAAACTTTACAAGGCTCGCACACTCCAGTGAGCCGTTAGCCCAAACAATACAGATGTTGGCAACAACAATGCATTTTTTATTAAGCATTTAATCATTGCGCAAACCCAGATTTCCCATAATGGAGGGGCTCAAATTCAAAATCATGGGATGCCAAATCATTTACAGCATAATGTTTTCTGTTTTAATATAAGACATAAAAAACTCCAATACAAGAGCAACTAAGATTATATAAAACCCAATGATGAACTAGAATGTTGAATTTACCTTAATGAAGCTGGAGGGAGTTCTGTTTGCCCAGAATCTGAGCTCAGATGTGGTTCTGATGTTTCCGTAACCTCAGAGGGTTTGGACATGAATGCTGTCCAATCACAGCTTATTGCAGCTGGAATCTGGACAGATTTAAGACAAAAAAAGTTTTAAAAATAAATAATAAAAAAGACTTTATGGGTTATTGGGCCATTATTAAATAAATATATCACCTGTTAAAGATGAGTGGGGTTAGCTAAGCAAAAACTAGCAAAATGCTAGCTTAAAGCAGCAAAATGCTAGCTTAAAGCAGCAAAATGCTAGCTTAAAGCAGCAAAAGGCAGCAAAGGACTAGCTAATAGCAACAAAATCTAGTTAGAGGCTAAACAGAATAAAAGAATAACTAAAAGCTAAATGTAACAAAAGGCTAACTAAAGCAGCAAGAGGCTACATAAAAGCAACATAAGTCCAGCAAAAAGCTAAAAGCAACAAGTCTAATTAGAAGCTAATAACAGCAAGAAGTTAAATGTAGCAAGACTAAAAGCTATGAAACAAAAGCCTAGCTAAAGGCTACGAGCAGTAGAATAGTTGCTAAAAGCTAAAAGTATCAAAAGGGGAGCCGAATGCTAAAGCTAAAAGTATCAAAAGGGGAGCTGAATGCTAATAGCAGAAAAACAGTGGCTAAAAGCTAATAGCAACATAAGGAGACAAAAACAGAGCCAGTATGTTGAAGCAGATGTTAAAAAGTTCTTGAAGGAGGTGAAAAGATCGGAGAATATTTTTATGGGAAAAAGAATTTGTAAATAAAGTTATATATTTTAAAAATCACAACCCGGAATGAGCTGGAAATGTTGATAAAAGGCACAAAGTATGTGGAAGTAGTTAGAATGTGAGAAGAAAATAGAAAATATTTTAAAAAATTAAATACTAAGTCATATTTACATAAAAAGCCACAGCAGCAACAAGATGTAGCACTTTCTGTTCAGGCCAGAGTCACTGGAGTTTATTACTTTTCCACACAAGTAATCATTATAATGTTAATATAAAAGGGTTGATGAATTCCGTCAGGGTGAAAATGTCTTTAATATGTTCAAGATAACCTTCAGAACATGTTAAACATGTGTTTAACATGTTCTGAAGGTTATCTTGGACATATTAAAAACAGACACTCCTATCTTAACAGTTGTCAATCTGTTATTTGGAGCCATTTTATGTTATTTTCTTTGCTTTTAGTTTTAAAACCAACTCAGTCTCAGATTTTTATATTTAGGAGGTGACTGATTTCTTTAATAAAATGTTTCTTTGGTTGACCCAGGGCTCTTCACTGACGGCCACAACACAAGAACAAATCCTGATCACGCATATAAACCTGCAATTTTATCTCTAAAAGATAAAGACTCACAATTCTCAGTCTATTTTCTTGCTTCTATTTTCATTTTAACATGAATAAAAGAGTTGAACTCTGTATTTTCCTGGTGAAAAAAGGCACGGCTCACGTTTCCTTCATCTTTCAGTTGCCATGATTATTGTTATTATCTGAGCTATATTCCTGTTTCAGTCCCGTTCCCTCCACCCCAACACAATTTTCATGTGCGCTCACATTTGTGGCCCCATGTTGAAATTCATGAAATCCCCCCAGCGCCGAGGCTTGCTGGGCTGGCGACCAAGCCAAGAGCGCAATGAGCTCATTGTTACGCTCCGACTGCTGCTCTCGATTTCAGAGCTATCAACAGCTGTCGATCGGAGATGTCCTGGACTCCCTCCATGAATCACAGGCGCCCATCATCAGGAGACAAAACAAATAACGCTCAGCCAAATGTACAGCCCAGAGTCGAACCAGGTGCAACAAAACACCCGAATGCAAATGCAGGCATGACTCAGTTTCACAATGAAAACGCCGCTGCCTCCGCCGACAGGCTTAGAGGTCAAAAGTTCAGCGGCGCGTGAAGTTCACGTGGTGGTCACGGTGGAGTTTGACTGCCAGGTTGTTGGTTTGACACTCACTTACTCAGGTCAGCCATGCTGAAAAACAATCATCAATGTACTCAGTGTTTGTAAAGGCTGAAAGTGATGAGTAGCTTTTTAAAGCCAGATGGAGACCAGATATGTGGGTCAGAGCCAGTACCAACTTTTCAGGAATAAAAAAAAAAACTGATTTATTGGACTAAACTCTTGGTTTGTACATTTGTGGTAAATGTGAACAAAAGCAAATTTTTTACTTGTGTCAATATCAATCACTAGAACTTTAATCATCTGGATGTTCCATCCATCCATTTTGTAATCCAGAGTCAAGTTGTCACAGACCCAGAAGGGAAACCCAGACATCCCTCTCCCAGCTCCTCCTGGAGACTTTCAGGGGCTTCCCAGGACAGAGGGTCCTGGTACTTCTTAGGTGTCCCTTTGGGAATAGTCCAGAAAACCTCAAATAACAAACTAAATATCTGAACCACCTGAGCTGACTTTCTTTGATGAGGAGAGAAGCTCAGACTCATAACAAGTCTTTGAATGTATACACAAACAAAGAACTTTACCTAATATAGCTTTAAAATACACTCGTTATCTCCTTACAGAAACCAGATTATAAAGCACACAGAACACTACAGGTTTTAGTTGGAGTTAAGAGGAAATAAACCATCTTCAAACTGATACATTCAGTTAAAGCTTTGAAAATTTGATAAAGATAATTTTAGGTCAGGTCACATATTGCTGGGGGTGGGTGCTGAGTCGTTTACGCAGCAGTATCAGGGTTTCCTCCAGTGTATTATAACCCTCCGGCCTATAATACCTCCCCAACCCGCCAGGCTAAGTGTCAAAGACATTTAGAGAAAGCAGGGGTTTTTCTTCTTACCAGACATTGAGACAAGTGGCTAAAACCTAGCATTAGCAACGTAGCACTCTGCTACTGTAGTATAAGAAACTATACTGTTCCTCTTACACCCTTGCCCCATAAAAAGAAGTTATTGTATTGCTCTGCTTATGCGACTGAACACCAAAGCTCAATGTCAGTCTGACATTTTTTTCTTTTTATATGTTTGGGGTTTTTTTTTTTTTTTTGGGTGTCATGATTTTTGACAGCAGTGCAGTGTGTCCTGGTAGCGCCTTTCTGCCTCATTCAACTTTTCTTTTTAGATTTCTGTAGCTTTTGCAGTTCGTCCATACTGGATTCCTATCTTTTGTGTGTCTCTGGTAACCACTAGGCTGACAATGGAAATAAGAAGTTATTCTTAATGTTTTGCCTGGTAAAATAAAGGTTAAATAAATTTAAAAAAATGAAAAATATCTACAAGCTAAGTACTAGCCCACAAACATGGCCCGCCAGTAAAAAAGTCCCTTGATGATGACGTCAATGAGAACCATCTACTGGATAAAAATGACCTTGAAGAGCTACCAATAGTAGTTTTTTTTTTAAATAATAAACTGACAATATAGATAAGGACACCATATTGGGTCATGACACAAGTAAGAATCTCTAGGAACTAAACGGAAATCAAACTAATTGTATAAAGATACTTTATTTTTGCCATGTAGTTTCTACAAAGTAATAGATTAATAGTAATAGAGTAATTTTCATAATCATAAATTAAAAAACTAGTATAGTTGTTAGAGCTGATTTTTGTTGTCATTAATAATGATATTAGCTAAGTTTTCACTTAAATCAGTTATATTTGGGGTAAATAAACAGCTGTTTCATACAGACTAAATCCACATCATGAACTAAATCTATTTCATGCTGCAGCTGGTCCAAACTGCAGAGGAACAGTAATGTCAGAGTATCTGACTGACTACCACAGTGCAGGTAAATAAATCATAACCCAATCCTTCCCATCGACACCAGCTGTTAGCATCAAAACTATGTGACATAAAGATACATAATTAATACTTAAACAACAATCTAATTAAAACGGACAAACTGGATGCTCTTGCCATCGGGGAGCTATAATTACGGACTAAATTTTAAGACAGAATGAAATATTTAAGCAGGAAAATTCTGCAGTCTTGAATGCATTAACATGAATATGTGAAGTGCATCTGAAGTGCGACCTACAAGATGAAATTTCCCTTTATCAAAGCAGTAAATAATTGTTGGGTTTGTTGCCGTGCCATATGTGCAGCTTCGTTGGAGGAGAAATGCAAAGCAGCATTTCACCTTTTTCTGTCCAACCTGAACCTGTGCAGCCAAGTTTGAGTTGTTATCAGTCAACCAGCTGCTTTATGTGGTCCACCTGACCCCAGTGATTTTATTAATACCATCGCTGTTTGTACGGGGGCTTTATTCAGAAGCCTTCCTCCTGCTTCTATGATATAGCTGATGTGAAAAGAGAAGCACACACACCAGCATCCATAGTGGGTAACATGATGTTCCCCCAAAGACCCATGAATTCCTATGAGGTGCAAACATCGATTTCAAGCCGCCATCAAAACCCAAACAGGATCCGTCAGCAATTAAGGGAGAACTGGAGGGACATTAGAAAGACGAGCTGCTCTCCGGCCTACATTTCCACTCCCAGCACAGCGGGCAGTGGGATCAGCCTGGCACCGAGGCTCTGGTGGAAGACCCACGCATACCCTGGGTCATCTATATTCCACCCATGTTACGGCAATATTGATATTGGCAGGCGAGCTGCTGATATTGGGTATGTAATGATGCAATTAAAACAGGAGCCATTTTACTATTATTGGCAAGAATCTGCGTCTCTCCCCCTCCCGTTTTTAGGAGGCAAATATGATTTGGAAGCAACGCAGAGAGATCCGGAGAGAACCCACTCGTAATAAAGGAATTCATCTTGTCACATCAGTGCTGGGTTTGGTTCACATGTTAATGCTGTTTATTAGAATGAGAGAACTGCAGTTTTTTTTTTTTTTTTTGTGGTCATTTTCGTATTTACATAAACGCGCTCGCTGGTCTATGTTCACTTTATATCACAAAGTAAAGCGCCATAATTCACCTTGCAACAAACCATTGAGCCGAGTCTTATGCTTTGCTTAACTGCACTCAAGTTGAGAATCAAATATATAACGAGGGAGAAATGCTTGTTTTATCCATTATTGAAGTCATCTGCAAGATATGAGATCTGAAAAGGAGCCCAGAATGAAGGAAAAATGCAAATCAGTCCAATAATATTGGTTTATGCACAGGTTATATACCTTGGAAATAAAAGACCTGAGTGTTTTTAGAGCCATATGTTGCTTCTTTGTTCCAAGAGGGGAGATGCATTCATGTCACTTATGCTTCTGATTAGCAAAATGATTTATGCCACAATCACTCAAAAATTCAGACAGCGAATGTGAAAATGCTTTGTGACTCCACCAGATGTGCACAATAAAACAAGATTCCCATTGTAATCTGGGGTACTTAGTTTATATGAAGCTAATATAAGGCACACTTGGATGTGGCAAAGTCACACTTTTTAAAATTTGACTATAAATGATTGGAAATAAATTGTGTGTTTTATGCTGGATGGCATGAGTGGGTTGATAAATTAGAAACAGTTTTGTACCTTGACTTATCTACAAGACAAACCTGGTGGAGATCACAGGGATTAATTGCTTCAGAGGTGTGGAACGCTGCTTTCCCATTCTTCCCTCTGCATTCTGCGCCTAAACAATGATTAATCACCCTTTAACTATTCTCCGGAGGATGCCGGTATTTGCCAAGCCTGGCCTTATCCTCCGAAAGCCGCCTGTGCAGGTTGGAGAAGGTACTTGCCAGGTACAGCGAAGGCAACCTGTCCTCATCCGTTATCAGATTAGGGAAGTGTCAGGGAGCAGACGCACAGGAGCAACGCTGTTGTTCCTCGCAGATCCCAAACCACAAATCCCTCCCGCCATTTTATTTCCTTTGCTCACCCCCCTTTTCCCGCCCGACCAGGCCCTCCGCCTCGGCTGCCACTCACTCTAAAACCTGACGGCTCCGTCAACTCATCCCAGCCAATCAGGAGGCCGGTCTGCTCTGGCAGCTCGCGGCACTGCTGATCGTCTGCCAGCGGGCCGACGCTGCGGATCGGATCGTGTGCTTCCAACTTTAAAAAGTGCCCTTCAACACAGCCAGACTCGCAGGTTAAACCACTCACAGCAAACCGTGACCGTGCAACTTTAAAATGCATGTTGGTGAAGACTTTCTGCACATCAGTCGGGTCAGTGTACACGCAGGGAGTTTGTTTATTGGTAAAAAAAAAAAAGATGAAAGGAACAAAGAAACACAATTTTTTTTCAATTTTCCAAAATGGAAACATGGATAATGACTCATCCGATTTTCAGTTTTAAGCACTTAACAAGGAGGGAAAAACTGACCGCCGTCCACATTGGTTGCAACCAGTGGTGAGCACAGTTCCCCTAAAGCACTAAAGCACTAATAGGGGAACTAATTTTCTGATTAGTGCTTTGGCAAATTTCTTAATTTATTAGTGGTTTAACACTTGCTAAATTTATAGGCTAAATTTATAAGCACTAATTTAGTTCTTTAAATGATATTGATCAACATTATTGTCAACAGCTGAGGGTGAAAGCTGTCACACATGTTGATCACAGGCTTGTCAATATAAACAGTTTTCTAACTTGTTTGCTTCCGACCCACAAAATAACAGTTGCATACAATCGTGACCCCAGATATTATTTGTTTACTTATACAAACTTTGCTGATAACTCTGTTAACATGGGAATAATAACTATAAACAAACCTTGTAACTATGATAATAATTTTTATTCATTTACGATTATTTCAAAAAACTGCAATAATCATGATGAAATCGATGAATCGATGTCTGGAAGTCATCTGGGGACCCTCACTTGATGTTTTGTGACCCACAAAAGGTCCCGACCCCAGCTTTGGGAAACACTACATGAGATGAAATATTAACAATAATTAATATAACAATATAAAGAATATTCTGCACACAGAAAATATTTTTATGTTGACTCTGAGGAACGTTACATGGGTCAGCTGGGTTTTTAGTGCTTTAGAATTAGCTTTTGCTAAATTTTTAAGTGAGTTAGTGCTTTAGAATTACACTCAAAAACATTGTTGGATTTACTTAACGAAGTTATGTCAAGTGGTTCCACTAAATTAACTGAGTTGAGTAAATCTAAAGCACC
>JAUBOC010000048.1:1989696-2004696 GCA_032275365.1 Anablepsoides cearensis
GAACTGGTCTCCTCAGTCAATGTAAAACCTGCAGAACTGGTCTCATTAGTCCCTCTAAAACCTACAGAACTGGTCTCCTCAGTCAATGTAAAACCTGCAGAACTGGTCTCCTCAGTCAATGTAAAACCTACAGAACTGGTCTCCTCAGTCAATGTAAAACCTACAGAACTGGTCTCATTAGTCCCTCTAAAACCTGCAGAACTGGTCTCATTAGTCCCTCTGAAACCTGCAGAACTGGTCTCCTCAGTCCATCTAAAACCTGCAGAACTGGTCTCCTCAGTTCATCTAAAACCTGCAGAACTGGTCTCCTCAGTTCCAGTAAAAACTGCAGAACTGGTCTCCTCAGTTCATGAATGTTTTCAGACTGTTGCATGTATGGATCTATATTGACTTGTATTTTGTGTTTTTAGATAAAAGTCAAATTTTCTGCACCACCACCAGTTGTTTTCTTTATTGTCATCTCTTTTATTCTCTTAATATTTAGAAGAATTTTAGGTCGCTTCATCTCTTCTAAGGACAGAATTTGGACTCCATTCACGTCCTGTCGGGTTTCATTCGCTCAGACAACAGGGACTCTGCTTTAATCGTGACAGGCAGAGAAAAAAGGAATAAAGAAAGTTGTACCCACTGTTCGATGCGTTTACACAACAGACGCACAGATAATGCAATTAATGGCCAGACGTCTAGCCAGACAGTGTCCTGTGTGTGTCGACGGGAAGACAGAAGGCTGTCGAGCTGCACACAGATCAACCCGTATTGACTCAAGCTATTGACAAATGAATTTGGGGGCAAAGTCCTTCTGCGAGTTGTTGATTTAGGTGTCACAGTTCAGTCCTGCTAGTGCCAACACTCACAGCTCATATCTCCGTCTTGATCTGACAGCAAGCTGTGAGTTCAAATATTCTTTTATTAAAGTATATTACATCGGGATTTTACTCTGTTATAATATTTCAGCATGTTTCCACGGGTCTGTTGTTGTAAGAGAACAGTAAACTGCCTGCAAACATGAAACGTGTCACAGTGAGCCATTAAAAATTCTGATATAATGGCTGTGAGTTCAAAAATGGAAATGAATGCAACAGAAAGTTTGTTGTTTTTTTTTGCAATATTATAGTGAAGCGACTACATTAAAAAGCAATTAAAACTAACTATTGCATTACAAGGAAATGAATTAACTTTCAGCACATTGAAATTCATGTTTTCTCTATAAGCGTGGTGTAAATGAAACTCTTCATTAAGGATTAAAAAATAATAAAGAAAATTGTTCTGTACTGGGGGCTTTTAAAGTGATCATTATTAGCTGTATTTGTTTTAATGAGCTGTCTCCGACAAAGAAACAGAAAAAATAATAAGTCTAATGCCTCAGACTTTAACGCTGTGATAACTTGATCAAGTTTCTGATTTATACTGAGGAAGGGGACTTAATGAAATCTTCAAGAGAGATCAGCCAATTTCATTTCACCAACTTTATACAAAGATGCAGCAGGTGTTGGCTCTCCAGCAGAATTTGGGTAAATATTGATCCTGTAAATATGTGTGCCGTTCACACCCTCCCTCCCCGGGTATTCTCCTTCTTCTCAGAAGAAAAAAAAATAATAATCGCACTCTCCCTGCAGCCAACGCGGGAGCTAGTTAAGCGAGGTATCATCTTCAGTCCGCAGCGAGCCCGCCGTCTCCCACAAGGCCACTGTGGGAAGGGTACAACTGTTGCGAGTGGGTGGCACATCTGTTCCCTGAGACAGGCGAAGCCCCCGGGGTCATCACACGCCTTGGCTAGCGTTTCACGTGCATCACTAATAACCACTCTGGTATCGCCGCTTATCCGCAGACAAAGGGCCGTGACGGGTGCCACTCGCCTTCAGATCTGAGCCTCGACATTTCTAATAGAAGAGCATTAAGCATCATGTTTACCTTATTCTCGTTTCTCCATCCATCTGCTGCATCATTCACACTTAACAGGTTAAGTGTATTCGAGACAGACAAGGCTGACATGGAATAAATTTGCGGGAAGTGGCAGAGGTTGTCGATTGAAGCGCCATATGCACGCTGCTGCTGTATGTTAAAGTTGCCAGGTTTCTGAGACTTGGGCGTTTGGAAAAATATGCACAACGAAGACACTTTATGGAATTAAAACCATCTCTGTAGCCCACAAACTTTGCTGTAAGAATATCTGAAATCACAACTGTAAAGATTTTTTTTCTTTTTTTTTTAAAAGTCAGGACTCCCTCCTACAATAATCGAGGATGTGTGTGCCCCCGCACCAAACTAAAAGTTTAAATCTGTGGAAAAGGAGGATAGGATGAGGGCGATGCTGCAAGTCTTCCTGTTTTCAATCCAAGAGATTGCAGTGGAATGAAAACTCAGGTGAGTTGGAGGTAAAAAAAAAAAAAAAACTGTCCATGGGGCTGGTTCAACAAGCAGGGGGTGAGCAAAGAGCATGGAGGATGAAAGATGGAGCCTAATCCTCCACATGTGGTGTCCTCCCCTCCACCACCACCCTGCACTTTTTTTTAAAGGCAAAGCCAATTGGAGCCATTCTTTGGACTCTAGGCCAGGGGCTCCAGGAAAGCACTGCCTCTAGCCAAAGCACATAGTGTGAAATGAGAAGCTAAAGCTTGAATGTGCTTTTGTTTATCAGAAAACTGCACTCTAAGTGGGATTGGCAGTGGTGGGGCCCAAACTCCATAAGTCATATAGACTGGCTCAGGCCGAAGTGGGGATGGCACGGCGCAGCTTCAGGCTTGAAAAGGCAGCTCGTCAGTTAGCCACTTGGCAGCATCTCGCCCTTCATAGCTCTGCTCCTATAATCTTGGTTCCGGCACAGAGGCTGGTATCACAGAGGTCAATCTAAAGCAGGGAAATTCGCTCGCAGAGTTGTGCAAATAAAAGTTGTAGCAACATCCGTTCATCCACAGGTCCGGTTTGAGCGATGCAAACGGAACCTAAGATATGAAACCTAAGCCGGGAGAATTGGAGACGGAGATTTTCGGGAGCCAAAAACCCGATCGGTTTTTCAGATGGATTGGATGAGGAGATCCGTGACCGTGAGGCTGTTGGCTTCAATGTGGCTCACAGATAGATTCAAAGTAGGCAGAAAGTTATGAAGGAGATCAGCGCTTTGGAAGGAGGATCCAGGGGGGACAAGCTCAGTTCTGACAGAAGTAATAAACTCCGGGATCCACTCTGGTCTTTAATTTTTGTCTTGCAGTGAGAAATATTCTGGGATGCCACAAAGTGTCAGAAGCAACAAGCTTAAAAAAAAATAAAGCTTATTTGTGTAAAAGATCCAAAAGTTTTCATCACAGCACTGGTGACCTTTAAAGTTCTGATTTAATGGCAGAGTTTCAAAAGAAGTTATTTAAATGGAAAGTTATAAAGCCACAGAAACAATCTCTTTGTTAAAACAGTCACACTGAACACAATTTGTAACAGCAACAAGAGCAATCCAAAGATTACCAGTCAGTTTGATACGATTGTATGACTCAAGCTTTTAATATTACCTTCTCTTTGCCCAGACTCAACTCAGACCCTGTGTCATAGGATTCTATTTTTATAATAACTTTAATGTTCATTACAAAAAATTTAAGATTCCCTGATAATAATAAACATTCTGCAACGGGTCGGTGATGGTGGTACAGAAACCATAATCATCTTTGATCACGGCACGCAGGATCTAAAATGTTACCTGAAATCTAAAATCCTAACTGTCTCTCAAGACTCATCTTAAGAAATCCTGACCAGTGTTGACTTTCAGTTTTAGCTCTTCTAATTAGGTTATTTTCTTTATTGGAGAAAAGTTAAAATATTTAATTTAATGAACAAATATAAATCGTATAAAACAGCCGTCAAATTGAGGCCAAAACTCTTTACAGCTTAAAGTGAAAAGCAACATTCTTTCTCCAGTACAGATATATCACTCCTCTTTATTTTCTTGATAAAAAATATATATTTATCCAGCTATTTTCATTAGGGCTGCACAATATCAGGAAAACCTGCAATGTGCAATAACAGTGCTTAATATTGCCATAACGATATGCATTAAATGAACAAATACTTACGTATGCAGTGTTGATGTCTTTCAACTCTGGGTTCAGAGCAAAAAAACTAATGCATCATTTCCATTCCAACGTGAGGTTTGGTCCCTTTTGCCAACCATTTAATTAAATGCTAATACATTTTTTTGCGATATTACACAGGTTGTTATCACCATGAAGATAAATTTGTGATATATTGTGCAGCCCTAATTTTCATCTGTAAGACTTTTCATAAAAAAAACTTTGATAATAAAGTACACCTCTGTGTTACATATATAATTCGGTACTGAAAACTGGATGCATTTAAAACTGATTCACTTTTGGAATGAACCTGATTTCACAACTAATGAATGAATGAATTTTACAACTAATCAGCTAAAACTCTGTCTGGTAGCAGCTGAGATTTGACCAATACAGCAACTTGCACAACTAATAATTTTAGGATTTTGATCTCAGTTAAAACTCTGTCATGAAAGGTTTGTGTTCAATTTGCGTTCTTTTAAGAAATGCCCGGCTTCAATTGGAGTTTTTGTTGGCCAGAAAAAATTGTGACTACAAATAGCTGGTTAGTTTTGGACCAAATATGATGTTACTTTTCAGCAAATCCTCACCAGAACCCTCCTCTGTAGCTGAATATTCTCTAACATTATCCTCAACTTGTTTTAGAACTGCAAACCAGGTTTCAAGCTGAAAAAATAAATACATTTACGACTGTAAATATTAGAGTACATCCATTTATTCATCTCTGTTGTGAGGTTTTAACTGTAGTATTTTAGCATTTTAACTCCTTTAACAAAAGAATGAGCCACTTATTTGACAGGTCTTGGATTAAATACATTTTTTATATAAATACTTATTCATACTTATTATTGTGATTGAAATTCAAAGTCCATAAATTCAAACATCCGTTCAGAAGAAATGATCTGAAACAGGCAGCTCTGCTCACTGGTATCTAACACACTTGAGGGTTACGTTGAACAACGCCGCTGCACACAGAAGCAGCAGCAGCAAATCATCGCCGAGCGTTTCCTCGGCTGCAGAAACCCCGCCGTACTCCCTCGCTGAGAAGGCTGTACCACTTTCAGTCACTCGAGGACAGACACAAAGAGCAGGCGCTTTTCAAAGGGCCCCATTGTGGAGCCCGGTGAAATTATTCAATTAGTGAATTTAGCACCTGATCTGGTTAGTCGGTAGCCCCGAGGACGCTACAGCTGCATGAGAGCAGAGCAGAGAGTTGGAGGAGGGGGGGCTGGACGGGCCAGACGGTGTAATATTCATTACTTCCCCCTGTTTTATGGCGGCAGAATTACCCAGCATTCATATCACACACTGTAAAATATTGCTTTTCATAACACATCGCTCTTTAAAGTCCAGGACATTACTACAAATTTTAGAGAAAACCGACTGCAGATTTTCTCACAGACTGACACTTAAAAAGAGTGTTTCTGCGTTTGAAACTTAAACCTGATAGAGTCTACAGGAAGTGATCACATGTTGGATAATATTTCATCTCATATTCTTTCAGCAGGACTCATATGTGCCAACCGTGAAGCAACTCCTGAAGCCTCTCAGACAGAAACAAACCCATTTAATTTAAAGTTAGAGGACAATAAAACCAGCGTTTGAAAAGTCAAAATGTTCAGGAGCAGGAGTTCAACTCAAATTAGTGAAACTCCTGAAACATTGCCCCATAACCTCAAAGCCTTGATATAAATAATTAACAATAAATAAATAAAAACAAACGTGTGTTGTGTAACCTAACGTCTCCCCTCAGGGACGACTTCACTTCATTTCCATCAGGATACAAATATTTTCTGCCACGAAGCCAAACAAACAAGTTCAAGGAATCAGTCATTCCAGCAGCTATTATTAGTCCCATAAATAATATTAAAGGTATAAACTGTGTTTGTGTGCTTTTGTTTCTTATGTTTTCTGTATTTATGTATTACTGCTGGGCTGTGAATCTCATTTTACCCCACAGGGATAATAAAGAGGCCTTAAACCTTAAAGAAACTCCCCGCAAAGTTACATTAAACTGTTAGTGTTCAGTTATGAGAAAAATAAAAAATAAATCAAATTCAGGCATATTTAGCTGACTGAAGCCCCTTCCACACAGGCTCAAATATTTGTGACCCAAAACGAGACAATGTGGGAAAAGAAACAATGGAATATTTGAATATTAAAGTGATTTTATTTTTTAAATCCTTCATCTTAAAAAGCTTCAAAATGATGCTTAGTTTGGTAAAATGCAGTGATTTATCACCTGACAAAAAGACTGAAAAAATTAATGTTTGATTTTTATTGGTCTGGAGTGATGTCATTGGGAATTGCCGCCCAGCACAACATCTTTGTTTACTTGTGGTTCCTAGAGTTTCTAAAAGTAGAATGGGAGGCAGAGCTTCCAGTTATCAAGCTCCTCTCTTTTAGAACCAACTTTCTGTCCGTGAGGCTGACGCTCTGTCTACTTTTAAGATTAGACTGAAGACTTTCCTTTTTCATAAATCCTATAGTTAGTCTGAGGTTTCCTGAATTATTCTTTAGTTCTGCTGCTATAAGACTTAGACTGCTGGAGCACTAACTGAGGACATTTCCTCACTCAGCTGCTGTCTTTAGTCTCTCTTCTCTACATGTTTGTTATAATTACTTCTATCAATAACCTGTGTTTTCTTTGTCTCTCTTCCAGAGGAAAATACACCTGGACCAGTCCCGTGTTTGTCTGTGTCTCTTTCTTGTCCCACAAACCCAGCCGGTTGAGACAGATGGCCGACGGTCCTGAGCCTGGTTCTGGTTCTGCTGGAGGTTTCATTCTTTTTAAAAGGCAGTTTTTCCTCTCTACTGTCACCAATGTGCTGCTCAGGATGGGAGACTGTGGTTGAAGTGATTCAGCTCAATCAGCTGGCTTCTTTAGATGTAGGTTTTTTTTTGTACAGAGACCTGAGACAACATTTGTCGTGACTTGGCGCTATACAAATAAACAGACTTTAAAAGGGGACATATTATGCTAAATCCACTTTTATAGTTAAATACATTTTGTTGTGGACATGGAGGCTCTATGAGGTGCTGCAAAAACATCTTTATATTCTGTTTGGGTCAGATTTTTCAGTCTGTTCTATGACGTTTTCTGAACAATTACTTCAAATAATCTGTGACAGAATTACCATATAAGGTCTGTACTTACAATTACCTCATCTTAATTCTCCTCTCTACTCTCTGGTTCTGGGTCAGACTCTGGTTCTGGGTCAGACTCTGGCTCCAACATATAAGGCTGGATGGACAAGTCTTTTGTTGACATCTTTTAATTTATTGTAAATAAAATGTTTCTACAAGCTAGAAAACATAACTCCCCTATCTCAAACCGGAGTGGATCGGTTTTGAAGCCGGAGGGGGGCGGGGCTTGAATGGCTTAAAGGAAAAGTAACAAAATGAGCTGCTTTGAGAAACACAGCAGAAAAGGTTGAAAGAGGAGCTGGTGAAGTTAAAATAAGGAGGAATTCAGACCAAAGCTTTGTAGTTCCACTTTATAAAGACTCCAACTGAAGGATTTAAATGTAAAAAGGAAGAATTTAAAAGCATGATAGGTCTACTTTAACTAAATTAAACATTGTCATTAACTGTTGCACAGAGTTAGAAAAAATTGTAATGAAACTCTTGAAGTAATCATTGGATGGAATAACTTTTGGAATCAACTCAAACTTGTTGGTTTAAATGTAAATGTGCACATGGATTGAAACTGTACAGTTCTGCAGCATAAATCACTGTCTGGAGCTCTAAAAACGTCTCCCCTTATCAATGTTCTTCTCGTGGTTGTTTAGGGAGACCATTATCACAGCAAATCAAAAATGTTGTAACCTCAGCAGCCATCTGGATCCCAGAACCTGGAGTTTCAGCCTTCGGAGAAGACGGCTGAACAAAATTGAGAAATCCGAGCCTTATGGAGACAGATGGCTCACAAGGTCAGAGTTGTTCGACACGCGGAGACTCTTAAAGAGACGAACGCACATTACAGTAACACGTCGCGCCTTCTGTTCGCGCCTCACAGTGCTGTGATCATTTTCTCCAAATCAATCTAATAAACTGCATAACCAAATATGTTGTTTTTTTTTCTTTTTCCTGATATGTATGGAAGATTTCTTGATCACTATAATTAGGACAACTCTAATGAGCCAATTATAGGCATCTGATGAAAGCAGTTGATGAGTTGCACACACAAAAAATGAGAATATCTGAAAAATTGCAGAGATAAATATAAGTTTGAACTGACCCAAGTAATTAAAGGCCATGTAAATACTTACAACATTAAATATTAATCATGCAGGTGCTGGCCAAACATCCCCCAGAAGTTGTGGATAAACTTTAGAAAGAAGACCAAAAAAAAAAAAAAAAAAACGCTGTGGTGTATTAAAACAAATTAAATTTTAGAGCCCATTCAGCAGCCAGTCGTCTCACTTTGAGTCTTTTCTTCATCTGCAGAGCCACAAAGCTGTAATCCACTCTGAGATGCAGCCACTGAGACGAGAGCTTCAGTAAAACTGTTTAGGCTCGGATACCTAATTTACAGTCGCAGCACCACGGCAAACACATTTACTGCTCCGAGCAGAAACACAGCCGCAAGAAGTCTTGTTTCAGAGCGACACCGGGATCAGCTGGACCTCATCAGACGTGACAAAACACATCAGGACACCTCGCATGACTTAAACACTTCAAAAAGTTATTTTTTTTTACGTTGTAATCATAATCAATATGATTTTTCGTTACACCTTAAAAAGATTAGCTGGTTTTATAATTCCTAAATGAGTCCTCAGAAAGATTGCAGCGGTGAAATAGCGTTACACAACAAACTATAAAGGACGTCTCAGTTGTTCCCCTGAATTTAATAAAAAAATATGGAATTCATCAACACTTTCCAGTTAAATGTTAAATTTTAGTTTCATCCACTTTCTTTCAAATTAAAGGCTCATACCATAACATTAATACAGCGATATTACACATTTTATGAACAATTAAAGTTTGCACCCAAACAAATACATTTTGTTGGCACAACCTAAACAAATTAAAAATTCCAAAATCAAAATTAATGAGCTGCTAAATGAAAGAACAAATATAACAAAATAAATATCAAGACGTATAAATTTTACTCTCAACCTGAAGCCAATTAAGCTAACGAGTCCCAAAGTCCAGATAAGTCTGGATGCTGGTCTGCGAGTTCAAAATGGATCCTAAAACATTTGCTTTGTAAGCATGAGCTCACAGGATCCACAGGAATCATCTGAGTTTCTCAAGACTTTTCCTCTTTAATGGTGGATTCCAGAATGATCTGCACAAACCTGAAACCCCATGTTTTTATCAGAACTGCTTAAAAATACAAAGCAACCAAAAAACGCAGCGCAATATAAAAAATAGGAACTTGATGAGAAGAGAGACGTTTCATTAAAGTTTCACTGAAATTAGACGTTACACAGTTTGTATTTACAAAATTATTGTTCTAATAAAACATTATCTGCGCCTCTTTACTGTTAAAGGTTAAATATGTGAGTAACATAAAGTACAAAGCTGACAGTTATCCATCTTTTCTCTGTAATCTGTGGTCGGGTCAGGGAGGCAACAGGTCCAGGACAGAAACCCAGACCTCCCTCTCCCCAGAGACTCTCCAGCTCCACCTGGGGGATCCTGGGGCCTTCCCAGGCCAGAGAGGATAATCCCTCCAGCTGGACCACCCTATGAAAGAAGCTCATTTCAGCTGTTTGTACCAGTGATCTTGACCATTTTGGTCAAGAACCAAACCTCCCAGGTGAGAGTTGGACCAATAAATCCAGAGCTTTGTCTTCGCTCACACTGTTTAATGAAGGAATTTATAAAAAAGACTTTATTTATTTTAATATTTACAACTTATTAAAGTATTAATGTGAACAAAATCAACATCAATATCAACAACTGTTTCTTTTTAAATTGAGGTTTAGTGAACTTTTGTTGTGTTTATCAAGTTTTACATTTATAAGCTCATCACAGCCAGAAATAAGGTATGAAGTTTGTAGAATATAAATTATTTTATAAATCAGCAGTAAATTTAATGTGTAATTCTATAGTAGGATGATTTTTAGTTCATAAAAACATCTGCTCTATCTCATGAATTTAATCATGAGTTGCACCTAAACTCAGGATGAGTTGAGTTTGTAAAATCAAAGAGTTTTCCTCAGATATTAAACTTCTCTTAAAGCATGAAGACCAGATGATGATGATGATGATGGTGTGGCACATCTTCCTCCCCGTGTTTTTTTTTTTTTTTTTAAACGACAGTGAAGCTGGAAGTCACCGGATGCCGGTGACACCGCGGCGCTCTGGACGCACGGCCGGTTTAAGGCTGCGTGGGCCCGGCGTGCCAGCTCCGTGCAGCGGGAGCGTGGCCGAGGAGAAAGGAGGCGGCCCGGGGGCAGACTCTGTGTCAGCTGATAGTGCGGAGGGTGGGCCGGGCCGGGGGGAGGGTGGCGTGCCTGGGCTCGAGACAGCTCGCCAAGACCCACACTCTCTTGGCATTTTGGCAAGGGCAAGCGGCGAACTAAAATGATCCAATTTAAGCGGGTTTAAGGAGTGCCGAAGAATATTCAAATATTTATTTTTGCAGGGCATTCGGGGAGGCTGTGCTTGCTCCACAGATTAGCAAAAAGAACAAAGTTTTCATCTAAAAGCCTCAACGGTTGCGGCACCATCTTGATAGCCAGTTGGCCTCCAGTGGTGGAAAACGGATCTGACAGTGGAGCTGTGCATGTGTCGCTGTCTGCTAAATCCTCCTCCAACTCCCTCTGACTTCATAAAAACAGGACCTCTCCTTCCCATGCATCGCTCCCCGGCCCTCTGCACCTCTAATATCTCATCTGGATCAAATTTAAAAGCTAATTGAGAATCTAATGAGACAAATCTCATATCCTTGTTTCATTCTGTTGTATTTTACCTACAAAGAGTGATTTTAAAGCTTTTGTAATCATCCAAACATATTGTCCAGAGTACCTCTGTATTTGCTGAGCCTGACACTGACGGCAGGACCTTCCAAATGATTGCTTTTTAATGCCATTATTGTTATTATGGTTATTATTACTGCTAATGAGAGAAATACAGCCCTGGTTTTCCTCAGCATGAATTTCACCATGGAAATAAATGAGTAAAAAAGCCTTTATTGAATTACACTAAAAGCAATCTCAAATAAATGGGCCTTGAATCTGCCTCCATGAGACGATGCTTGCATCGGTATAATTTCATTGTGCCGGGAATGAGAACAGCGGGGCCGAAGACGCAGACAGACCCCTGATACGGAGGCTTTGGCTTCATGTTGGAAACAGTCGTGTGTGCCACTCTGAGCTAAAGATCTTATTGTCCGTTTGCTTTGTGTGTTGTCCCTTCTGCTTTAAGACAATGAAGGCGAGTATCTGGAGCTGATGCTGGTGATATGATGCAAATTTGCTCAGACTGGGTTGAAAATGGAACAAATGTTCCAACGATCAGAACTCTAACCTTGTTTGGTTCTGTAAACATCAATGTCAGGAATGTTGGGCTTGATCTTGGTTTTTAAAACAAATTCTGCCAAGTTCTTTAGGACTTAATGCCTTTTTTGCCTAATGTGAAAACTTTTGCTTTTTAAATTTTATTGCATCATCTTTAAAGACCAATTAAAATCCTGACTGTTGACATTTTAAAACCTTAAATGTGAAACAGCACGACTACTTTCTAAATAAAGCCTTCGTTTTCAAGACGTGACTTTTTTCACACAGGAAATATCCTCAAGATGTAAGACAAACGTAAAATGTTCATAATGATATTCATTACACTCTGTCAGTGAACGGAAAGATTTATATTAAAAAAAGGTGGTTTGGGGGAAATTTTGACAATTTGGAAATGTTTTTAATAAAATCAGTTTTAGAAGAAAATTGTTTTGATTTTAGCAGATTATATTCTCAAAGCTGGTGCTTGGAGTTTTAGCAGAAAAAAGAAATCTATTACATTTAACTGATTTTACTGATAGGGGATCACGCATTCTGATCTGAACTTGTGACCAAATCCACACGAACAGATGAAAAGCTGGGAAAAATGTTCAAATCACTCAAAAACCAAACAAATGTCTACAAAGTTTCCTGGTTAATGTGTCAATAACAGCAGCCAGGTTTCAGCTAAAAACCGGTCACCACTGGATGACTCAGTGGACTGTCTTGGCTTCATCTTGGTTTTGTTTCCTGCAGGCCAGCACGGTGGTGCAGTGGCTAATAGGACCACCTTTAGCTTTGATTACGGCACACATTCTCTGTGGCGTTGTTTGGATAAGCTTCTGCAGTGTCACAAGATTTATTTCCATCCAGTGTATGGGATAAATCTTGTGCCAGCAGGAATGAATTTGAATTGCTCAGATTGAATCTGAATTGAATGTTTCACTTTTGTGAAGCTTCTCTTCTGTAATGTAACAAAGTTGATGCAATCCACCGTAAAAGTGACAAACAGACCTATAGAAAATGTTACATTTACATCACATCATGGATCAGTCAGCAGCTGAGTCTGATCAATATGTGATCCATGATGTGATGTAAATGTAACATTTTCTACATAGGTAAAATTATTCATTGCAATAAAACAACTGTCTGTTTTTGTCATTTTTACGATGGATTGCATCAACTCTGTTACAAACAGAAGGGAAACTTTACCAAAGTGAAACAGAAATCTGTGGATCTGTGTTTGATTACTCTGGCTGGCTTTCTCAAGGACCAGGATGTGACACAAAAACCTGAATTTTGGAACTGAAATTGAAAGTATTCAAACTGAATTCTTAATAAACTAAAACACAGTTTCAAAGCAAATTAATTCAAATACAAAACTTTAAATTCAGTTTCAAATCATTAAACTTTAGTGAAATTCATTTTCAAACCAATGCATTCAATTTCAAATTATGCACATTCAGATTCAATCATATCAATTCAAATTCAATTCCTGCTGGCACAAGATTTATCCCATACCAGTGTTGCATTAATTTTTCACCAAGATCTTGCATTGATGATGGTAGAGTCTGACCTTCTCCAGCACAGCCCAAAGATTCTCAATGAACTCTGTGGAGTCAATCCATGTGTGAAAAGGATGTTTTATGCTGCCTGAACCACTCTTTCACAATAAGACCCTGATGAATCCTGGCATTGTCATCTTGGAATATGGCTGTTCCATCAGGGAAGAAACAAAGCTTTGATGGAATAACCTGCTCATTCAGTATATTCAGGTCAGCTGACCTCATACTGTTGCTGAACCTAGACCTGACCAACTGCAGCGACCCCACATCACAGACCTAAGTTAAATCCAGGTGGACACTTGTTTTTGGTCAGGCAGTGTGTGTTCTCTCTCTCTCTCTCTCTTGGTCCTCTAGCTTTTTTTGGACAAACCAAAAACATGCATGTTAGGTTAAATGGTAACTAAATTATCTAAAGGTGAGAGAGTGAATGCTTGTTAGTTTTTATGTGTCCCTGTGATGGACTGGAGACATGTCCAGGGTGTCTCCTGCCTCTGGCACAATGACAGAGAAAGACAGACGCTCCTCTGTGACCCGGTAAGAAAAAGCGAGTCAAGAAAATGGATGTTTTTCAGGATCTACAGCAGCTGCTTCACATCTGGTCAGAAACAAAGCAGCAGCTAAAGTTTAAACGTTGTTTACATTTCTTCCGCCCCAAAGAACAGTTTTTAAATACGCAACTTTGTAAAAGGGGGGGATATTGAGAAAGAAAAAGAAAAGAAAAAAGCTAAAATCTGCATCATTTCTCTCTATTCAGAGCAGTTTATCAACAAATGACATCAGCCGCCGCTCTACGCTCCGTATGAGCGGTGGGGTCTCGTGGGACATTTATTGTGAAGGCGTCAATAGACTTTGTTGTGGTTTTAGAGATCGTGACCTCTGTCACATAAACCCTCTATTGTATGTCTGCACACATCAGGTCACTGCAGCAAACGGCTCCAAAATAACACGATTGTCGCTCCCAAACATATCGCACTGATAATCGTGGGCTATTTTCTGTTTTAGTCACGTTTAAAAAAGAAAAAAAAAAAAAAAAAAGTATTTTACCACAGGTGGTAACCGTTCTCTGAATGACACATTAGCTGCAACATTAAAACAAAACTCAAGTTTGAGTTGTTGATTTTGTGGTTTTATCAACTTTACACACATCAGGAACTCGAGAAGTCTGCGCCACAGAGTTAAATTTAGTGATTTGACGTGTTTTTCTCAGCTCTTACCATTACAAACACGTGTGTGAGCGTTTATTGGACTGTTTGACCTCACACACACACACAGATATGAACACAGACACACTCAAATGGACTATAGACTCATGCTCCACCACTGTAGTCAAAACCTAATCAGCAGACGAGCCGTCGCAGCGGTGAAGTCGCACTCGCCAGCTTCTTAAAGCCGCTCTGATTAATTGAAATTATCTGACGGAAACAGAGACGCAGACAAGAGGTCACTGGATTCGACTTAAAAATAGTTTTAGCGCCTCTCAAAGCGCTCGTGACGAGAGGACAAACAGTCTGTTTAGAGCCTGTTAGGCACGTAGACTAGATCAACCCGTTTACTCTCTGCTGACTTTTAAACCTCGGAGTGCGCATCAATCTGCTTATTAATTGACCGCGGATCTCTAATGTAAACACCGGGGAAATTAATATTTACATTGGCGTTGACACGTCTTATTTAGCCGTGCGTTTTTATCGTCAACATGAAAGTTAACAGAGTAAATCTATTTCACAACTGATGCTCTTTACTCTCTTAACTAAACTGTTCGAGATGAGTTCTAGTGTTTTTAAACCCACATCGTGTGTCGTCAAAAGGCATTAAAAAAAACAGTCCTTAAATCCTATTTTTTTGCCGCTCGACAGCTCAGTGGTTAGCACCGACAAATAGGAAACTATAAAACTGGAGGAAGGAGATGTTCAGTCTTCATTGAATGCAAAGATT
>JAUBOC010000048.1:2007196-2011738 GCA_032275365.1 Anablepsoides cearensis
TCAGCATCTGTCGACTCCCCAGCTAATAGTTTTTATTGTGGTGCCATCAATTTAGCACTCTTTGTTTCCTGGATTCCCCCACCCGCACCGGAGCACATAGCTCCTTGCTTTTTTGTTTTTAATTAAACTGAAACAGATTTTTGTTTAAAGGTTTGTTTTCCTGCTACTTTTTTTTTTTTTTGAAGCAAAATCCCCTACTGACAATTTTCATATCGATTCATCTAATCAAGTAATTTTTAAACAATTGATTTTAATCTAAAACAACTTATTTTCTTCTAAATTTATTTTTATTTTTTTTTAGTCATCTGTGATGTTTAGAATTTATGCTAAAGCTGCAGGTTTGAGTCCAGGTTGTGTCAGGAAGGGTGTAAAACAATCGCCAAATCTTTCATGAAAGTTTGCTTCCTGTGGCGAACTCTGAAGAAAGAAAAACAACAACTGTGGCGTTTATAATATACAGAAAATAAAATGCAAACAAAGTGTTTGTGACAAAAATATTGCCATAAATAAAAAATGCCTTCTTGGAAAGACAACATTAAAATAAATTCACGCCACTGATGTGTTTTGGTAACAGGAAGTGACGACAAAGAGGAACATCTGAAGAAGAGTCAGTTTAAACTAAATCCTTTTGTCGTCACTTCCTGTTGCACCAGCAACATTAAAAACTAAAATACGCCAGTTATGAAACAAATCATGCTTTATGCCAAATGCTTGTATTTTAAGATGTTTTATTGTGATTTTTGTATTTATAGGAAATGCACGTCACAAACCCTTTAAATTTCACTCTCAAACAGTCGGCTCGTTATGTTTTCTTGTGGTTCTGGTCAGTTCTGTGCCTGAAGGCTGCAAACCTGAATGTATCAGATAAACGACCACATTCTGCATGCAGAAGTCAATTCAAATTTTTAACGTTTATCTCTGCAACTCTGTCCACATCGCGGAAAATTTAGAGCTCTAATAAAAGTTCATATGGAATTATGTTAATTTTTGTGCACGTGTTCAGATCAGGGTACGATTCCCGTGCAGCCGCTCGGAGCCGTTTGGATCCATCCAAACAGAAGAACTCCAGTTTCCACCTTGTTAATTTTCAACTGCAGCCAAATCAGGAATGTTCACAGATTGTCCCACAATTCCAGATGACAGACACACACTCTGCACACAGTGTGGAAAGAAAGAAAAAAAAACACATCACCCACTCTTTGAGAGTGGGCTGTGTGTGTTTAAAAGGTAGAAATATGCTGGTGTTTTGTGGACATGGGAAGCAGGCTGATGGGTGCATAAATAAGGCATGTTGGAACATCTGGTCTTTGTTGTGCGTTCAGCTTTTTAATGTCTTCAAAGAGCAACTCTGACGCATCGCTGACTACCGCTCCTTGCTCCTGCTTCATTTTAGCACGGAATAATAAACCATCTTTGGGGAATTGAGTCCCTCAGTCTCTGCCGCTCTCTTCATTTGGATATGCCAATGCAACACCGCCACCCCCTCCCTCTCCCGCTTCCACTCCTGCACCCCATTTAAGGGAACTTTCCTTTTTACTTAGTTGATTTTAAATTTTTTATACCTTGGGGAACGCCGGCGTGTGTCACCGCAGTCGCCGGCTGTGTTGCTACGAGCACAATTAAAATTCACGCACACTTCCTTCGTCCTCATTCCACCGGCGCGCTCAGATGCCTCCTCTCTGGACGACGCCGGAGACGGGGGGAAAAAAAAAGTTGTAAATTTCTGATTATATGCAGAGTAGATTTAGTCTGGAAGGGCCCCTCTCAACACGATTAAGCACCCAGCAGCCATAAATTAAACACGTGCAGGACTTCATAACCGAGCGCTAATCCTGTTGACCAAGAGAGTCGTGTTCGGCTTGTACCTTCATTACGAGAACGAGCCGCCAGCCGTGTTCGACAAGGGTTCTGCTACTCAAACTCAACCGACTACATGACACATCAGGAAGTGTTTCCAGCAGACCGGCAGAGCAGCACCAGAGACACGGCGGCACACTACGCTGCTATTTTAGGAGGGCTCCTTCACTTTGCACATGGTAATTGAAAGATGACGGCAGGGCTGTAATCCCTGAGAAAAAAAGATCATTGGCATGTGGATTCAATGGGAGGAAGTGTTGAGGAACAAAAGGCATTTTTCTTTCTGTGGCGTTGTGGGGTCTGAGTGTGAGGTCAGACCGCTTTTATTTGGTCTCATGAGTGACACATGACTCACTGCTGATGAGGATTTACTGAGCTGGGCTGAAAAAATATGGAAAACTTAAGATTAAGCAACTTGCTCCTAAGTAATTTAAGAAATGAATGTTTTGACATGAAAATTAGAGTGTATGTTTAAAGAAAACTCCTATTTTAGCTTTAATTACAAAGCTTAAGAGCTTCTTTATTATATATAAATTTAGAATCTGTAGATTACAAAATACCAATTAGTAAAAAGTTGCCTATATGAGGAAACCAGCAGCAATTTTTTACTTCAACGAGTGACAGGGAAAGCAGATGTTGATGCTCATTTCTTTGTTTTAACAGTTGGAAAAAGGTTCGATACTAGAAAACTTCTTTCCCCTCAGAAATCAACCATTAATTAACAATAAACAATTTCTCCACACTAATTGGCACCACGTTTGTCAAGATACAGTTAAAGAGACTGCTTAATTAATTAAACATGAAATAGCACCTTCCCTGTGAGTGTTGGAGAATACAGATGTAAAAGTGGATTTTCCCCCCCCCCCGCACACCAACACCTCCACCCTAACCTCTAAGAAAAAAAAAAAAAAAAATCCAGCGCCAGATTTGATAAGATTTGTTCTCTTTATCACTTTAATTAGCACCTCCCTCCTGTCCCCTTTGCAAATGAGGGTTAGGTGAGGGGGTTCGGGATTTGATGACTTAAAATGCACACAGCTAACGAGTTATTCATCCCCTGCACAGCTGTTAAGGCAATTTAACGGCTTCTTTTCCATTCTCTTGATGCTTACTTGTCAAGGAGGGAAAGGTGGCAAGAGGCCTCGCAACTGCTCCATTATCCTGGCGGAGATGCTCTCCGACTCAAAAAATGGTCACAATTTTTTTTCATTCACCTGCGGCGGGAAAGATTTACAGCTATTCATATCTCAAACTTGAGTCTCTCTTGGAACTAATGACCATTTCTGTGCAACTCTCTCCTGCTTCTGAAGATGGAAGCCTTTCGTAGGCAAACAAGGTGAGAAAGAAAAGAAAAAAAACCTTACTGCTTTAAAGCCGTTTCTGCACAGAACTACGGCGCGAGCACATTTCCATGCACGCGGTATACTGGCACTCCACCGTTGCCCATCTGTCACCGTGCAGTTATGATCAGAAGAAGGAAACGCACCTCGGCTGCCGTACAGATCAGTAACCGTGAGGCGACGGCAGCGTGGAGGGTCACAACCAACTGATGCACACCCCGACACAAATGCAAATGGCTTCTGGAAATTTACCAAATTTAGGTTTAACATTTTTAAAAGTTGCTACTATTTTTGTTTGTTTTGTCTTGGAATGAAAAACTGGAACAAACTTTTCATCATAAAAGCCCAACAGTAACATGATTTTAATCTGCAAGTTTAAAAAAAACTAAAGTTAAAGCTGCTGCCAAAGACTCATTAGCAGGATTTAGGTAGGACTTTGGAAGGAAGTGCCGACGCTTAAAACTAGCCAGCCCCTGAATTCCCACTTACAAAGTTTACAAAATTTACGTAGGTAAAAAAAAAAAAACAGGGTTTGACAAGATTCTTTTTTTTTTTTACCTGCCCTGTTGGGCAGGTGACAACAAATATTACCTATATCTTGTGCTAAAGTTCAGTTAACAGATGAAATGAGGCTGCTTCTGTCAGGGGGTAACTTAAGTGGGGAGTGCTAGTACGCCAGTCATTTTAAAGCCCTCAGTGTACGCCTCAATTTAGCTTAAAATACGGACAGTTGGCAACCCTACCTTAGGCAGCATGTATCAGTCTAATCCACTAACATTCAGCAATCGGGCCTTAGTGCTAATTTTATTTACTAGGGCTGGGTAAAAAACAATCAATTTAATCGATCTTGGATCGATTTAATTTAAATTTCGGAAAATCGATTCACAGGGCATGAGATCGATTCCTCGCCATGGCATGTTGTGCACACGTTGAAGCGCATTTCTATATTTTGTCACTCCTTGCTTGCCGTATGTTTACATCCAGTTGATGTTCAGTGTGAACATTAGCTTTCAATAACAAGTTGTCTGGAGCAAAACAAAATAAACTAAGGAACCACTCACATTATCAGCTGATTCTCAGCAGAACCAGAGACCATGGAGACTTTTGTTTAAAAGATTTGTGCTCCTACGCAGTAGAGAAAACGAAGCAAGCTTCGATGAGCGGCTCGTTAGGAGCTCGAACCAAACAACTGTATGTAAACACATGACTGAAACAGTTCTCCACAGCATGTAGAAATGTGTAAAAGATCACATTCTAACAAAATCATTTAGTTTGTTATTAGGGGTGTAACGAGATCTCGTACAACGAGATCTCGCGATATTAAACTCCCACGATATCTCTCGTT
>JAUBOC010000048.1:2011838-2022802 GCA_032275365.1 Anablepsoides cearensis
TACATCTTTAAAGTTTTTTTGAAACTAATATTAAAATCTCGTCTTGTCTCGCAAACTCAGTACTGTGTCTCGTCTCGTCTCGTCTCAAGACTTTTATGTATCGTTACACCCCTATTTGTTATATTACTATTTTTAAACTTTAAGAAAGGTCTTGATGAAATTCAAAGCGATGAAATGTTGCAGGTGTATTATTTGTTTTAATGATGTATAAGTATTAAGTTTTAATAAGTTATATTGAAGATAACAGAAGCTAACAAAAACATTACAAATATACAATTTTCATTCACTCAAAAGGAGTGGGCAGAAGTATATTTATATTAGCCCACCTCTTCCGCAACCTTATTCCATCACTTCTTATTTATCAAAAACCTATTAATTTTAATTTAAAACATTTTAAACTTGTGACATTTTTGCTTCAAGATTAAACTGTTTAATTTAAAAGTTTGTACTTGTGGTGAAGAGAAAAAATAGTGATACTGTACTTTCATTATTTAAGAGCAAATTGAATTGAATCATGATTAATCGATTCAGAATCTTATGAATCGATCTAGAGAATTAGCCATGATACCCAGCCCTATTATTTACAATGCTGTTTGAGCTAGCTGGCTCCTCAGTGGAGGAGAGAAATGGCTGCTTGACTGCTGCCAACTAGTGGTTGGAAGCTAAACTACAACACAAGAATGAACTGCTGGCATGGAAGATTACATCAGCCTTAATTAAAAACTGATGCAGGGCTTTAGAGAATCAGTACCAGAAAGAGAAATGAAACATTGCTATATTTCAGTGTATCAACACACTTGTTTCTGTCACTCCTTGACAGAGTAGAAGCCTCAGACAGTCATGATGTGGAAACTAAAAGTCATATTAAAAATTATTCCCGAGCCATGAGTGCAGAAAGGTCTGAGATGTATTTGGATGTTTTTTCTTGTATGGCAAAAGTTGTGAGCAGAGAAATAAAACAAAAAAAAATGTTGGAAACAGATGAACAACAGGTGTTTTGATGTAATAACCTAAACGGTCAGTTATGGTAAAAACTCATCTTAAATCCAGCTGTTTATCTCCTGCATGGCTGTCGACTCTCTCCTCTTTAAATATAGAAAAACAGAATTCATTAAGCATAATTCAGGCCTGGAAGTGGCCAGGCACTTTTGACGCGCAATCGCCCTAAAAAACGTGTGATGCAACTTCTGCTGTCGAGTCTGTTTTGGTCAATGCACAAGTGGAACCATCGTGACGAGTGGCGCCTGCTGAGTGGTGTTGTTCATCGATGAGTTATTGTTTTAAAATGAAAGTGGTGAAACAGGTTTAGAAGAGAAAAAACGAGTTCAATGAGCACTTCAAACCACAAGAGGCCACTTCAGCTAAAATCATAGAAAACGAACAAGAGGCTGCAGACTGTATAAATAAAGATGAGCTGATTGTTAGTGAAATATTAGGGAAGAATAACTGAAGGCTTTACGGAGAGATACATTATGGCAGGAGACAAAAAGCAACAATAGGAGTCTTTACTTTGCCTTTTCTAAACTGCAGCATTCAGAGCTACATTATTCCCCAGCTAAAAAAAGATTAGCACTGAAAGTGAAATCTATTTGAAGCATGAGCCGAGTGAACAAACTCCAGGCTCCGACTCCAACTTTGAAGATGTTGAAGTGCTAAGCAGATCCATCTGTCCGCTTCAACACATTTCTGCTCAAGATGCTCCAACTGTAAACAGAGGTGGAAGGTCTGCATCTCAGCCTCCAACAGACAAAAAGGGCCAGCTATAAAAGGTGTCGCCCTCAACAGATAAATAAACGCCGCGGAGCGTTGCTCCCAGCAGCTTAAGCTGTCTGGAACCAGCAGACGAGGCATGTTTACGTCTCTGAGTGTTGTAATAGATTTACGAAAATCCAAATAATTCAAAATTAGTGTGCGCTAATAAAATCAAAGCAGATAAGAAATGGGCACGAGCTTATGTTTCCATAAATCAGAAGACACATTCAGTGTGATGCTGCTGAACTAATGTGATCAGTAGGACAGTTTGAATCCCCCGCACTGGTTCGTGTTTAATCTAGTCTCCTGAAACCTGGAAGGCAAAGAGTGACTCTGTGATTAAAGTTATTAATTTCCACACCTCTAACCGTCTGCTTCCCCACATGTAGAAATCCAGGTGTGGGGTTTTCTTTTTCTCTAAACAGTTGGCAACTCAGCACAAGAAAAAAAAAAAAATCTTTGAGACTGGTTCCCCAATTTATGTTGCGGCGATCCCGCGGAGATTGCCATCATTAAAATAACTTTATTAGGCTTTCTGCTGCATTTCCTGTTTGATTTACTGTGCAGTCCCAAGGGCTCGTGGGAGGACTCCACGGCACCAGCCAGACCTGCCGACGTTGTGCCGCAGCAACCTGAGCGGAACGTCCCTATTAATCTGGAGACAAACGTGGCAGAAGCACAGCGAAGACGGCGGACGATAAATCTGACGCAGACTTTCAACACAGCGTGTTTATGTCGATGCGTCAACGGAAAAAAACAACCGAGGGATTCCAGGACACCATTTGACTGACTGACATCTGCAGCATCTTTACACAATCAACAAAAAGAGGAACAAGTGTCATCACCTAAACATTGTTAGGCCAAGTTTTGACATACATGTTGCTTCAAAGTATTGATTATTTCCTTAAATAAATGAGAACAAACAGTAAGGAAATGTGTGTTTGGTAGAGTATTGCTTTGTTGGAACAATGCTTCTAGGCAATAAATCTTATATTGTTGGAAAGTCTGTTAATTTCTCTTTTAAATGGTGCCACATTTGTAAGGAACATGCATTTGAGGGATGAGCTGTAGAGTTGAGTGTGTGGGTTGTGCACATGAAAAATTTGCCAAACCTTCTCTGCCGAACAGCTAATTTTGCTGTTATTGACACTTGTTTTGAGCTTCTCGTACCCCCAGGTGTTGCCAATCAGGTGTCCGCTATAAGATTTACTGCCAAAAGGCATTGTTACAACAAAGAAATAATCTACCAAACACAAAATGTACTGATGAATTTCAGTTTTATCCAGGTAGAAAGAAAAATAACAAAAAGTTAAGTAAGTATTCTGGATGGGTTCTTTCATCTCTCCTCTAACAGACTTCTTCAGTCCACTTCTGACAAAACGTTTCATTAAAGAAGAACTTGTCCAGAGGGCCTAAATAACTTTTTTTTGGTAACAAACACAGATTTCATTACTTTTTGTGCAAAGTATATAAGTTCACCACTAAAATTAAAGGCAATGAGAAGGCATCTTGAGGCATTTTGTTTACACAAATTTAAACTCTTATATCACAGCCTGTGGGTGACAAGCATTCCTTTTAGGCAATAAACTGTCTTTGCAAAGCCACCAAATTCCTTCACAAATCATAAAAATGTTCAGCAAGTTTACTGTTTGATCCTTGATTCAATATTTAATCTCACCCTGTGTATTTGACCACAAGTTTGCATGGCTGCCAATATATCTCATAGTTGCTTTAAATACATCTTGGGGATAAGCATTCTTTAAAAATGTAATTTAATATAAACATCAAACAGAAATACTATAGTATTTACACAAGACAAGTATGTGTGTAAAAACAAACATGTTCAACAGTATGTAGAAGCCGGGGGGAAAGTTTAACTCACCACTGATGTTCATTTGAACACGAAATCCACCCTTTAAGATTAATTTATCAACATTGTCGTATCTACAAAAGAGGGAAGTTCCTATAATTTACTTGTTTCATGTAGCTTTCAGCTAACAGCTGATGTTAGCCTGGATTCCAGGGTTGCAAAACGGCAAAGCTAGCATTAAAAAGCTCCGGAGTTCCGGGTTTCGGACAGCCTTTTTTAATTTAACAAAATCTCTTTATGACGCGCGGTTGTATAACGTTGAGACGGAATCATATTTGTTAATACTTTCAGGGTATTAGCTCCTGTCTTCTCTGCTAATATGACGCTGGGTATGCTAGTCCCGACTCCCGCGCGACTCAGAACAAAGTCGACCAACAATATCCTACTCCAAATCTGATTGGCTGAGAAACACCGTCCTTCCTAGATACCGCCTACAAACATTTCTGATTGGTTGATTATTTTTACTGCACATTAATTGGACAGAAAACACGGAAACCACTATCAAAGACAAGTCGTGCTTTTATTTTTATTTATTTCCTAAATTGTTAGAATATCTGCAAAGATTACATCACATAATTTGAGCATGTTTGAGATCATACTGGTCATTTTTAAAAACTTTTTCTTCCTTGCTTGGGTCCATTCAGGGCCTCTGGATTTTTGGCTACTATAGATAGTTTTATTTAGATATTTTTGCCTTCCTGACATGTTTTGAGGCAACCCAATACGTTTGCATGAAAAAAAAAAAAAAACAGTTTAATAAAACTATTGTGTGTGCCATATTGCAGTGCATGAATGTAACTTGTTTAAATTTTACCTCCCATGAAACGATGACGCCTTATTCATGTTGGAACCCAGTTCACATCTGTTTAAACAAAAGTAAAATATAACAAATTAAAGCTTTGCAGGCCTCGTCCTGCAGGCCTAATATATCCACACCTTCACATGTGCAGTCAGTCACATCTGTGAGATCAGTCAGCCTCACAACAACTCCTGCAGAATCACTGCAGAGGCAACAACCACTGCAGGACTTCAGCTTACACACTTTTAAACTTTAAAGCTATGAGATGTTGTGTTTTTTCTTTAAACAGTGGCTGCCTCCAGAACTCTAACTCTTGATTACAGTGGCACAAACTTATAATAAAAGCACAATTAAAATGTTCATAAAACCTAAAACTTGTGTTTCCTGCAGTTTATGATGTGAAAACATTGACTTTTGATTGACGTCTCTCTGTGTTCTCTGGGGGATTGTGTTCAGTGGAGCATGAACGGTTTACAGTCTTTAACTACATCCACGCTGCAGATGTGCATCTTTAATGCAACACAGGATCAATTAAATGACTGGACTGACTCACCTCAGCTGCATTATGTTTATTCACTTTGTGAGACGTCTATGAATTTAACTGTTTCTGTTAAACTTTTTACCTCTTTAAAAAAGTAACTTTTATTTAATTTAATATATCCAAGTTTTTCTGCTTTGTTTTACTTTTTCCATCCATCATTCATCCATTCATCCATCCATCCATCCATCTATCAGCCATCCATCCATTCAACCATCTATCATCTATCCATCTATCATCCATCCATCCATCAACCATCCATCCATCCATCCATCCATCCATCCATTCAACCATCTATCATTCATCCATCATCCATGTATCCATCATCCATCCATCCATCCATCAGCCATCCATCCATTCAACCATCTATCATCTATCCGTCTATCATCCATCCATCCATCCATCTATCATCCATCCATCCATTCAACTATCTATCATTTATCCATCTATCATTCATCCATCCATCCATCTATCATCTATCCATCATCCATCCATCCATCTATCAGCCATCCATCCATTCAACCATCTATCATCTATCATCCATCCATCAATCGATCCATCGATCATCTATCCATCTATCATCCAACCAACCATCCATCCATCTATCATCCATCCATCCATTTATCATCTATCATCCAACCACCTATCCATCTATCAACCATACAACCAACCATCCATCCATCCATCCATCATCCATCCATCATCAGGTCTGGGGGGCAGCAGCTGGATCATGGAGGTCCAGACCTCTTTCTCATCTTCCAGCTCATCTTTGCCTTTGGTCTCCCCTCAGCAGGCTCCTCTGGGTGGAGAGGTGGAGCTTTTACATTTTATTTCACTATAAATCCTCCTAACCTATTAAAACAACAAGCTAACAGGTTTATTTTTTGTTTTTTACATGTAGCTGAAAACCAAACTGAGTTTTATTTAGAGGCCCTCACAGCTCCACCACACCTGCGTCAGCCAGAACCTTTATGTGGAAACTGGATATTTACTCTGACACGGAGGATTTTCTGCAAATATCACAAAAAGACGTTTGTCTGGTTGTTTTTCTTTCTTCACAGCTAAAAAGAGCAGGAACACCTCAGATTCTTGTGTAGCCTGATCATTTAAAGACAATATGAACCAAACGGCCCGAGAGGCCTGAGGTCAGTGACTCATCAGACATTATGTTTATTATTAATTTCTTTTTTACCGCAGGAGGTTCACCTGCAGCTTCCAGCTCAAAGACCAAACTGTCTGCTGCTGAAACCTCCAACTTGTTTCCTTTTTAAAGGAGAGCTTTTCTCTCTGTGGGACAAACTGAAGGTGCACGGGCCAGATCTGGCTCCTGTTGTAACTTTATCCGGTCCTTGAGATCTTGTTTTAGCTGAATTTGAACTGATGGATTGAGTCTTTTTTTTTAAGAAACAAAATATTTTAAGGTAGAACTCATGCGTCTCTAAACCAGCAGAAAACTAAAACATGAAGTTTTTTAGTAAACTTGTTGATTTTGACGTTGAAAGAGCTAAAACATGTTAACTAATAACTGCTGCAGATTAAGAAAATGTTTTGAGCTGATGTTCAGACTGATAGAGTTTATATTTTCAGTTGTTTTGTCTTCTGACTGAAACAAAAAACACAGAATCCAGGTTCTCATTTCCTTTTTTTGGTTGATTTTAAACTTTTACAGAAAACTTTTAAATCCTAATAACACACCAGGAAGAGAACATCAATCAAACAGCCAGTTTCCCCAAGATAATCTAAGATCCAGATTTAAAAAATAATTTATATTGGCTTAAGACCAGCATTAAACAGATCTCCAGATTTTAATAAATCTCATTTCCTGTTGTGTATTTATTGTTTATTTGATTATCTTTATTAGATCTGATCTTTTATTTTGTTGTTTTGTCTGGTTGAAGCTATTTGTTCATTTTAAACATAAAAAACTAACATTTTAAAGAAAGATACGTGTGTCAGAGTCAGTTTTATTTACAATTTAAGAAAAAGAATCAGATTTAAAACAACCAGGCAACAAAACAACAAAATAAAAAGACAACAAAACATATAAAAGCAGATCAGATGAGATGCAGGTTTAGGTTTTAGTTCTAAATATAGTTTTGTGGATTTCTAGTTTTTTTGTTTTAAAACTTGAATTTCTCGACATAAAGAAGTTAAAACTGCTGATTCTGATAAAACGCTGGAGCTGCTGATGTTTGTTGTCACCTCTGTCAGTTTATAACCTGCTGAAGTGTAAAAAAAACATAAAAACAGTAATAATGAAGCTTAATGCTGCTTCTTTATTTCGCGACACGTCTCGTTTTCAGCTCTTAAATTTCTGCCCCCTCTGACAAAAACCCCTGAGTGTCTGACAAACATGGATCTTTTTTTAATATATTTCTCACATTTTCTGTTGTCTAGATTTAAATCAGGATCGTAGAGAAACATTTCTCACCTGGAGTTCACAGTGAGGTCAGGACACCTGCGCTGCTTGTTTTTTTTTTTTTTTTTTTTTTTACATCTCGACTCCCCCCGCTCCCCCTCCCCAGTCCAGGTGTTCACACCTCACACTTTATTTATTTCAGTTTTCACAGGTGTTTCAGATACACTGAGCAGAAGAAGAGCTGCAGGTACAGTCGCTCAGAGAGGAAGAGGCACGGCGAGCTCTCACACAAACTTCAAATATATTTACAAGTAATAAACAGTGATTCATAAGATGTGATATTTACAGTTATTACACACGCGCACACACACACACACACACACATCCGGCTGCACCTCGTTATAAACACTTCACATTGTTCGAACTCTTCCGTTCGAGTTAATGCCAAGAAATCTGTGTAACAATACAAACAGTTTAATCAGGAACCACTTCTAGTTTCTGCAGAGAACCGAGGAACATTTAGAAAAACAGTCAGTCGTAACAAAATAACCGGCGTCCTCCGTCGACACGGACGCCTTTAAAAAAAGAAACTTTTTGTACAGGATTCTTTTTACACAGGAGCTTTTAGAATCGGGTGGTTGAAACCAAAGGAAGACACATCGCAGACATCGATTTTCACACAGATTGCATATGTTCTTTTCCCTCCAGGTTCTATAGTTTAGTTGTTTTTTTAATAGTTTTTTTTTTTACCTAAGCTTATTTGCATGATAGTAAAAATTGCATACGACGATAATTGTGAAGCTTCTAGCGCGATTTGCTCGACATACAGCACTTTATAGGCGACCTTTAAAGCACATTTCTCCATTTGAAAAGACGTTTAAGACACTTTTTGTTTTTACTGCCCGTCGAAATCACCTTTTATAAATAGAACGGAAACGGTGGAATTTAAAAAAAAAAAAAAAATTCAACACAAAAGACTAATTACATCAGAAACACGGCAAATAAATAAGGTCAGACAACATAAACGTGGTTTTAATTCACATTTCTAAGTGTGGTGATTCAGAGTTACAGTGACGGAGGTTCTGCAAAATAATCTAACATCGGCAGTGCCGTATAGTACAAGGCATTTGTTGGCATAGTTTCTTTTTTTACAGTTACAATATAATGTCTATATATATTTATATTATATATCTTCCCTAACAAATAATGAGCAGAGACTGAGCTGTTCTCTGGGACGCAGCTGGACTCGTCCTCCAGCAGGATCCAGACTTTAAACCTCACATTAAGGCCTTTACAACCACTTGGTCCTTGATTTCATTTGCTGTTTTTAAAAAACAAACTCCAGCAGAACATTACAGAACACCTACCAAACTCCTGGGGATTTCTTTTTATTTGTTTTTGTTTTTTTCCTTTCTGAGTAGAATCAGTAGCTCGAAAAGAGAAGTCAGTGTAAAACGACGTACATCGAGTGCAGCCAGCAAAATATCCACGGCGACATACTTACAATAATGTTTTTGTGCAGATTATTAAAATGATGCATGAGTCTTTACAAGTTTTACAAAATTCAAAAAGTAGTACAGGTGGAGTCTGAAACGGGTTTTCCAGTGTCAGAACCGTCCCGTGGGTTCGGCTCAGGCTTCAGTCTGAGTCTGCAGCAGGAAACTGGGTTCATGATTAGATCCTGTGGGGGCGGGGCTTCCTACTCTTTGACCTCGTGCTCCGACTCGGCCTGGACGCCTCGGGCCAGCTGCTCCTCCATCTTGATGGAGAAGATGGTGCTGTTGGTCTGCGTGCTCTCGTCCAGCTCCTTCAGCAGCTCGCCGCTCTCCCTGAAGTCCGTCAGCTCCTCCTCGAAGGCGGGGCTGCTCCGGCTGCTGCTGCTGCTGCCGCTGCTGTTGGCCGCCGTGTTGCTGCTGCTGCTCGGCTCTTTGGGCGCCTTGGCCGGGTGGTTGACGTAGAAGCGCTGGTTCTGGAAGAACTTGATGATGGTGAGCTTGGGGAGGTCCAGCTGGGCCGACAGGGTGTGTATGGCCTCCTCGTCGGGGTACAGGCCCACGTCCTGGATGAAGCTCTGCAGGATGCCCAGGGCCTCCAGGGAGATCTTCCCGCCCCCGCCGCGGGGCTTCAGGCAGCCCCCGCGGCCGCCCTCGTCCTCCGTCTCGGCCGGGGAGGCGGTGGAGGGCTGGCGGGGCGGCAGCCGGGGGCCGGGCATCGGCTGCTGGAGCTGCAGGGGCTGCTGGGACAGAAGAGGCTGGGAGGGGTGCAGGGACAGGGAGGGCTGGTGGTGCTGGGCCTGGGTGGGCTGAGACTGGAGACACAGATTAGATTAGATTAGTAATTAGATAAGTTTAAACTGGACTTTGTGTAAATATGTGACTCATCTCAGCAGATTTTCAGAGTTTAAACAACATCCTGAAATCAGGAGCAACAGAGTTATTTTGTTTCTTATCAGGAGAACTTTGTTTGGTCTGAATCCTGTTTTTAATTTGTTCTAATGAGGAACAGAAAACATCAAATAATATGTGACCCGTCACAATAAAATGAGGATAAAGTGGAGAAATAGGCAGATAGAGGGTTTAGATTTAAACGTGCAAAAATTGCATTTTGTCAAAATATAATAAATCAATGTATTATTTGAATGAACTGAATGAAATATAATCCTCAACATTTTTTGAAGCATTTTTTTGAGCAGTAACAACAAAAAAAACCTGATTTTGAGGAAAAATTACTTTTTTTTCCTGAGAGTTAGCAAACTATTTTTCTTTATAACTGGGAAATCATAATATACAAATAATATTTGAGGTTTCCTCTTTATATTGACATCAAAAATGACTCATAAATTTACATAAAATTAGGATTCAGACCAAACAATAACCTATTAATGTAACAAAAACATGTAACAAGACAAATTAAGTCATATCTCTGGATAAACTTATATCAGAATGATCCAGGTATCAAAATGTATCTGAAAATGTAATTAGGTCATTTTGACTAAATTTGACTTATTTCTCATTTTGATATGATGGGTCACATATTTAGGAATTAAAATTTACCAGCTGGAAATAAAAAAAAACTTTGCTAACTCCAAGGAAAAATATAGAAAGTTAAGGATTTTTAGCTCAAAATCATGTTTTTTTTAAGCTGCTGCTCAAACAGGCCATCAAAATATTAATTAACTTTATATTTTATAAAACAACCTGTAAATAAAGTATCTATTCTTTATAATTTAATAAAAAACAACTGTTTTAAACAGTATAGCTGCACAAACAAACCAATCAAACTGCTGAAATCTGAGCAGATTATCACAGATTCATGATGAAAGTTGCGTCATTTAGTTGACATTGTTAATATTTCAGCAGCTTCTTGTTGCAGCCTGCTGGTCAAACTTTTTACCCCCCTCCACAGAAGAACTTGTGTCAGACGTTTGTGCTGAAAGCTCTCAGACGCTGCATTTTGCTTCAACCACTCGCTTTAAAAAAATAAAAACTGCTCGCTTCCAGAAGCCGACTGTTGTAGCTACCATTTATTAAGATGGCCAAACGTTCGAAAACGTCTCATGATGAAGAGTGTAATGCTACATTCAGACCAAACGCGTTGTGCGCCTCCAAAAAGCTCAAAACGCACGCCTCTCGACGCTGGTGTTCGG
>JAUBOC010000048.1:2027731-2042470 GCA_032275365.1 Anablepsoides cearensis
TGAAAACTCAAGACAGCCATAACATTATGTTTCTTTACAAGTGTATGTAAACTTTTGACCACAACTGTATATATAATATATATTAGTTTGTGCGCTAACGCTATATCACTATGTATTAGCTTGTATGCTAACGCTATATTGTCGTAATTTGTTTTCTATATTGTCATAAATATATATTAGCTTGTGTGCAACGCTCACACCATTTATATGTATTAGCTTGGGTGCTAACACTATATCACTAATATATGTATTAGCTTGTTTGCTAACATTCTAGCACCATAAATATGTATTAGCTTGTGTGCTAAAGCTCTATCATCTTATATATGTATTAGCTTGTGTGCTAACTTTCTATCACCTTATATATCTTTTAGCTCAGGCGTTAACACAAAAGCTAACAGGTTAAGCTGAGGTACTGAGCTGAGACTCATAAAGTAGCTCTGTTGTCCTCCATCCCAATTTTCATTTGCAGAGTTAAGAGATCAGCCAATCAGAGAGAGGTGACAGAAACACGAAGGGGAATCCAAAACACCTGAGACATCCTTTTGTTTTATTTTTTTTCTGTTAAAAATCAGCTGTTGGAGTGAATTATTTGTATTTTGTATTTCCTAAAAAATGATTAAATTTCTTAGCTTCAATATTTGATGTTGACTTTTTTCTGTTTCTATTTTTGACAACACCTCTTCTTCAGAACTAGAGTCTTTACAGGAATAAATCTACATCTGTATGTTTCTATGATTTTCACTGTATAAAAAGGCTCTACATTCCCACACTGGTGTGATATTAACAAACCTGTTTTATTGTGAAATGTAATTTGTTGAGCCTCTCCACACAGCCGACGAGCACCGGCTGCTCTCCATCAGATCACACAACTTACTGCCCCTGCTGCTAAAGTGTTCAAATATGTTCCAGAAAACAAAAATCTAGGGCTCTTCAGTCCGGCGTGCTCGGCGTTTTGTTGAAGATCATTAAGGGCTCTCTATAAATAAATAGAACAGGCAGCTCCGAGCTGGTTGTCGACCAGCAGAGGATGCAGAAAAGTGCAGAAAGGTTCCCATGTGACAGTTTAACCACCCTGATCACAACAAAACCACCACGACAGGAAGCTAAAGTCTTGAAGGAACTTCCTGTGACTGATAAAGTTTATTAACGATGACCCACGCTCGCATGAGAAACAGAAGTGAGAGTTACTTTTAGTAGGACGATTTCAATTCACACGTCTGATCTCCAACCAGAACCACAGAAAGCTTCAGTTCAAAATGAAAAAACTCAGAAGATCACCTGCTGCCGTTCATACAGAGCTAAAATCATCTCACGCTGAGAAAAGACTGAAGATGACTCTCAGCTACTACCACATCAACTTATAGCATCGTATCTGAAACTAGTTTTTCATACTTTAGTTTTAGTATCTGCTGTACTTCTTTTAGCTTCTGGCTACCTTTAATTACTTCAAGCTTTTACCTCACTATTATTACTTTTAGCTTTTAGATAGCCCTTTGATACTTTAGCTTCAAGCTAGGCTTGTGGTAGTTTAAAATTTTAGCTGTCTTTAAGTACTTTAGACTTTTGCTACTTTTAGCATCCACATTGTGTTTGGCTTCCTTTGACTTCTAGCTAGTGCTCTGCTTCTTTTAGCTCTTAGCCAGGGGTCTACTTTTTTAGCTACTGTTCTGCTTTTTTTAGCTTTTAGCCAGAGGTCTACATTTGAAGCTTTTAGCTAATGTTATGCTTTTGAAGCTTTTAGCCAGGGGTATACTATTTTAGCAAGAGTTCTGTTTTATTTTTAGCCTTTAGCCTGTAGTCTACATTTTTAGCTTATGTTATGTTTTTTAAGTGTTTAGTCAGGCGTCTACTCTTAGCTTTTAGCTAGTGTTCTGCTTCTTTTAGCTCTTAGCCAGGGGACTACATTTTTACTTTTAAATAATGTGCTTTTTTTAACTTTTAGCAATTGTTCTACTTTTTTTATCTTTTACTTAGTGTTGAACTTTTTTTTAGCTTTTATCCAGGGGTCTACTTTATTAGCTTTTAGCAAGTGTTCTGCTTCTTATTTCTTATCCAGGGGTCTACATTTTTAACTTTTAGTTATTGGTCTGCTTCTGTTAGCTTTTAGCAATTGTTCTACTTTTTTCAGCTTTTAGCTAGTGTTCTACTTCTTTTAGCTTTTATCCAGGGGTCCACATTTTTAGCTAGTGTTCTGCTTCTGTTAGCTTAAATGATCCAGTTTCAGCCTCTTCAGCCGACTTCAGCAGATTTCAGCTGTGTCTTTGCTGTTTTTCCACAGAGAAATGAGTTTTTGCAATTTCTGAAACGATTCTTTGAAGTGAAAATATTGATTTAATTTGAGGTAAAATGAATTTAAAGAAGAATAAGAACAACTAAAAGCAGCCTGGAATCCACCGCCTGCTGCTTCCTAATATTCTATAATTCATTGGTTTTATGAGATAAACTCGGAGCGACCTCATGATCTCCTGCAGACCGTCGTAGACTCTCGGTATAAATAGAATCCGGCGCGTTAGGATAAAAATATTTTTCTTGTTGCACAATAGTCGAATTCATCTCAGAGATTCCTCGGACGGAGCGATGCGGTGCGGCGTGTTTGTGAGCGCCGGAGTCACAAGCTGCCAATGAGAGCACAGGCCCGCTCTGTCAGAAGACAGCGTGGTATTCACCGCCCAAAATAAATCACAGCCAAACCCTGCTGCAAACACCCCCCTGGACACGGACCGGTTTAAGAACTGCACCGGCTCTGCGGGGACACGGAGCCGGACCGCCACGCAGCCTGGCCGACACCTTCCCCCTAATCTCATTTGCTTGTTATCAGCCCCATCAAGCTGACCTCGGCCACCGTGAAAACAAATAAAATAAGCCAACAGATGTCCATCAATTTACTACTGGAGGTTTTTTTTTTTTTCCCTCCCTCCATCCTCAGATCGCTCGTGATCAGAGATAATGCCCTCGTTTCACTGCACGGAGCAGAACCTGGGACTAAAACAGGGGTTTGGAAATGAAAGTGCAGAATGAAGTAGTGATTGTGGTTATTGTTGAGACTGGCTGGTTGGAGGAGGCGGGCAGACCAGCCTCTCCTGGGTCTTGGAAGAAAAAAAAAGGCAGGGAGCTAAAAGTAGCGGGGAAGACAAAGCTCCACTGTCTTTCCTCCTCCTTGAACTTGGCCAAGGTCCAGCTCTGGCAGACAACACGATGCAGATAAATGCAGCCGATAACACGGGATGTTCAAACCTGTTTCTCTTTCCCCGAGCGTGCCAAACCTGGAACTGCACGTTCGACCTACAAGGAGTCTAAGGGGGGAGGGGAGGGGTGCTGTAAATACATTACGCCGTGGTGGACGCCCATCTGCTGACGACAGCAGAGTTTTGAGATGTTCCTGATGCTCGGGCATATGTGAATCTCCCGCAACAATAAGCAGTAATTGACTGCACATTTCAGGACCGGAGTGAGTCTTTAGATGAAAACAGAAAAGCTCTGAGGAACTCTGCAGGAAGGGCGAAAAAAAGGGCTTTAACTAAACCTTACCAACAATCAGATCAAACACCACGAGAATAAAATTAAAATAATGTATAACTTTAATACATGAGAACGAAGTTCAGTTTAGAAACACAAGGCCTAAAATGGTACTTAGTTAAAACGTTTCATTTTAGAAATGATATATTAGGGCGGTAAGAAAATATCGATACGCTAATATACGCTAAAAGATACTGCATCAGTTTTTAATTAAGGCTTTATGGTTGGAGTGCAGTTCTTCTGATTGCATAAAAATAAACTGAATTTAATCAGATTTTATACATGTATTTTTTTTATATAAAAACTTTTGTAGAAAAAAATGGCGATATATCCCTTTGCTTAAAGTATCGCGATATATCGCAATATATCATATCGTGACCTGTCGTGATATGTCTCATATCACCAAATTCTTGCCAATACATAGCCCTTATATCTGCTACTAAATGTCTATTTATCTGTTATATTTAGTACATGTAATTTAGTATACCTTATAATAAGTTACATTTATTTTTATCTATTTGGTTTGATTTAAAGATCATAAAAACTGTAAAGTTTGTCTAGGAAAAGGAACCAAAAGTAAAATATTTAAAAAAATTGTAATGTCACTGTTGTTCTCTTTACATAAAATCACAAAATTGAAGTATTTAATTATAAAATGTTAATTTTTCCATCTTAAAAAAGGCTTCACGGTGTCTTAGCATAGAACTAGCTTAAAGTTTTCAAGTAAATCTGAACAAAAATCTGAAATATTCAGGAAGCAGATCCTCTTTTTTTAACTTTGATCAAACATGTCGGTGAGTTCTGGTTCTGTTCAGGTTCTGTTTACATCCTGAAAACAAAAACAGCTGATTGTTTATTGCGTTTTGCTAAACTTGTTTAGTTGTGTCCTAAACTCCTGATTTGCTGACAGCAAAAAGAAGTGAGAGAGAAAGCGTCTTTGTCGTAAATTAAGGCAAACGGTTGTAAAATCTGTCCACTAATTCAGGAGATATTTTGCTAACAGAACAAACAAACAAACAAACCCACTCATAAAGAAACTATAAAAGCATTGTTGTTCTGATAATAAACAAACAGCATCTATACCAATGGATATAATACATAAAAACTCATTCAGAAATAAAAAAAACATTTTAAAAATCACAATAAAATATTCTATAAAAGCAGATTTATTAATTTATTTTGACCCAGTTTTGTTTTTATATTTGTGCATAATTTGCCACAATCTCACCATATTCTGTCTTCATTAAAAGGCAAATAATAAAATAAAAGTTTAGTTTTGATGAAGAGGCTCAGTGTTTGTGACTCTGATCTCTTGTTCGAGTGACAGATTTGTGAAATGTGTTCGCCCAGATTGCGCCGCTCTCCTCCTTTTGCGACAGTTGCGGAAGCTTTAGGAGAGATTTTCGCCCGCCTGAGTCGTCCGTGCCAAACGGTAAATCTCAGCTCGCGCTGCGGCACGGAGGAGCCAAAAACCGGCGAGCGTTTTCTGAACGAGGTCGTAACCTCTGCAGATACAATGAGCGGGTTGTCAGCGCTAACAGATTGACAGCTAACACGACACACATTGTGAGGGTAAAGACATGACTGTGCAGGAAGTGGGCCTCTGAGTGTGAGTGTGTGTGTCAGCACCCAGAAACAATATCGTCTGGTTCTGCGAGGCCGTTTACGTCACGGCTGCACAACTAATAAAATGTTTGGGGAATTTTTCTGAGCAGGCAAACAGAGGCAGATGGAGCAAAAAGAATAACCAAAGGCAAATGACCATTCCATCAAAAATGGAGCACATTAAACATCTGTGTGGTTACACTTTGTTTTTTTTGTTTTTTTTTACCCACACAGTTAATTTTTTTTTCCCGCCACAGCTGCACACGACATTGAAACAATAGAAGAACGTGGGAGTTCCCCACAGTGTACTTGTGCTGCAGGACTAATGCAGCAGTAGTTAGCAGACAAAATGCTTCTAATTCCATACAAACACATTAAACTGCAGCTCTTGTTCCAGGTTCTGCTGTTAGTTTTGTTTACCACGAGCTAAAAGTGTAATAGCAGCTCATTTTAATTCATAAAACAGAAGCCTAGCAGTGCTTGACGGCACGCATGTCACCCTTCATGCCAGAGTTTATCACTAAAATCCTACTTTGTTATGAAAAGACGACGTTAGTTATGTTGTGCTAGGAGTATGTTTTGTTAACTCTCCACACCACATTTAAGGTTAAAAACGTTAAGTTACCTGTGGTGGCCATCTGAAATTGGACAAACTCCAAACGCTAATTAGTTTTACATGTAAATCCAGTGGTTACTCTCACACCAGTGGATGATGAGATATTTTGCTAACACACAGAGCAGTGTGCTCAGAGTACGTGTTGTGGATGACTCTCAGCTTCGACCACACCAAATTTGAGGTCAGCATCTGTGAAATTCACTAAATTAAAGCTGTTTTTATGTTGTTCACGTGGATTAGCCGCGGCGGCCATCTTGAATTGGAACTCTAAAATCCCATCAGTCCAAGAGGTAAATCCAAAGAGTTACTCTCTAACAGTTTCATTACCAAGTTTGAGGTAAATAATTGAACATTTGTTGTCATTTCTGTCTGATTAGGCTGCTCAGCTGTGGCGGCCATCTTGAACAGGGCAGACTCCAAACATTAATCGGGTTGTCTCCTTCCTGTGAGTTTCATTAAAATCTGCCCGGTGGTTCAGGAGGTATTTTGTGAATTCGGAGAAGGACTGGTAAATGAGTCACCGGCGGAGCTTTAGTACTCTTTGTTTCAAATCCTAATATTGTTGAAATTGCGCCGTAATCTGGTTTAACGCGGTGGTGGGCTGATATTTGGGTTTGAGCTCCGCCGCCGCCTCCACAGCCAGCGTTTGAGTGTTTAAACACGGCTCTCCCACCACAAATTCACTTCTCGTTTATAATCTTTTCCATTCGGTCCTGATGAGGCAGATGGAGGCTGAATGCACACGAGATAACAAACACACCGAAGATGAACTACAGACAAACAACAAAAAAAAAAAACTCTGCAGCTCTATTACCAACACACACACACACACACTCAGAGCACCTACATGCAGACTGATTCCATCAATTATAAGAGCTTGATTGAGATTTAATTCAAAGCTGGGGTTTAATTGCTAATATCAAAGGATAATTAAGCTGATAAATCATGACTGATCTTATTGAATTAGAGATTGAAACAGCAGAGAACCTGCAAATTGTCTGTGTCAGTTAAATAAGTTATTTAATTGGTCTACAAGTTTGCCTCAGATACTAATGAAACTAAATGTTCAACCTGAAAGAAAAAGTGTTGAGAAAAGTTTCTTTCGCCTCTTCAGAGCAATAAGGCGAGTGCGTTTGATGTGATTTATTTTGAGCTCAGAAAAGGAAGTTTAATGGAAGTTTAATCACATTGTTTGACTGGTTGAAAACTTTTCTGCCCCTCTTTAACCCTCTGGGTACTAAAATGTATTTTCTTTATTTTAAATCACTCATCCACTCTGCTGGTTAGAGCAAATGGATAAAATATAATTTGGACCAAAGGTTAAGAAAATTTATGTGTTTTAGCAAATTTTGTACATTTCTTTCTGAATAAAACTTTTTTTCTCATGTGATGAAATTATTTTGGTGTTTGAAATTGATTTTTATTTTGACAGAATTGGTGAAAATAGTGAGCAGATTCGTAGATAAAATAAATAATAAAAATTACATTAAATATATCATTCTATTTTTGCCACAATTTAAACAGGCTGAGAAAAAAGAAATCAGAATAACGGCTAACAATTCTTTTCCTAAACTTAATTTTTATTAGAAATAAACACAAATTATACTTATGATCTGGAGTGGGCGATTCAGCATAAGTAAAAAAAATTATTACAATTTCTTGACAGTAAATTGATGTTTTTTAAACAAAAACAACTCAAGTTTAGTTTCATCTACAACTACAAATACAAAAGCCGTCTTATTTATTGTTTATTTATAAATGTAAAGTTACTGTAAAGTATTACTGCTTTGCCGTTTGTAAAGTAAAACTGAAGCCCCGATAAGCTAATAATTAACATGTTATTAGCCTCAGTAGCTAATCTGTAGCTTGTTGGAAACGTTTGTTTCAAAACAGCGAACATCAAAAAGAGTTTGATGTTGCTCTGCCAGCAGACGACCGACTGCGTTACCCACTTGATAAAACGTACGAGAACTCTACTACGTCTTTCTTTAACGAGGATAAAAGTTCGTAGGAGAGGGGAAGAGATGATCTATGCTCAGCGAGAACGTAGGAGGAGGGATAACAGCTGAATATTCTCATTCTGAGAAAAGTTAAACCATTTCTTTCAATGACATTATTTAGTTTTGATTTCAGTTTCCTGTTCCAGTTTGTTATAACTAATTGATTGATGTTTCTCTAGGGCGGGCCTTAGGTGGACCAACCAATCGTGTGATTGGTCTGCATTAAAAACCAGACTGATGGACAGATCATTAGCATGTTTTAACCCTTCATGCCCTAATTGTTCTATTGCTGACCTTTAAAGTGCCTGTGAAATGCTTTTACTTCACCTACAAAAAATTAAAGAAAATATAATATTTAGGAAATTTGGCATCATTCACATGATTTTCACCTACTTTGTCACAAAATGTGCATATATTTTGCTGAATTTAGTGCATTCCAAGTGAAACAGGAAGTGATGTCAAAGGGGAACTCTTTAAAAAATGGGTAACTTCCTGGTCTTTGTAAGTCTGACTTTTCTTTATCTATCTGATAGTGACTCAAAATAATCCACAGAAACATCTGATTCTTTGCAGTCTGTTGTTAGCAGTTGGAGCAATTCATTCAGGAATTCCCTCTGACATCACTTCCTGTTTCTGCTTATGCAAATATCTCAATAACTGTTCATTTCATTGTTGTGAATTTCTGTTTTCAATTCATCATTAATTTTATTATTCCAAATACACACTCAAATATGTGACCCATCACATCGAAATGAGGATTAAGTCCAAAAGTGGAACGAAGAGAAACAGGCAGAAATAAGGTTTTGATTTAAACGTGTGCAAAAATTGCATTTTGACAAAATATAATGAATTAAATGTGTCATTTGAATTAACTGTATGACATATAATCCTAAACCACATTTTGAAGCATTTTTTGAGATCACACCTTAAACACCTTAAAATTTAGATTTCTTCCCTGTAAGAAACTGGGAAATCTTAATATACAAATACTATTTGAGGTTTCCTCTTTATATCGACATAAAAAAACGTATTAAATTTAAATAAAATTTGGATTCAGACCAAATATTAATGTATTATCATAACCAACAAGACAAATTACGTCCTATCTCTGTATAAGCTTATGATATCAGAATGATCCAGGTATCAAAATGTAGGTTTTAAAGCCAGAATCTGAAAATGTAATGAGGTCATTTTGACCACATTTGACTTAATCCTCATTTTAATATGATGAGTCACAAATATCATTTAAATTTCATGTCACATGCACTTTAATTACCAGTTTTTAAACAGTTATCATTGTAAGAATTAAATCTTTAAAAACTGGACCAACCATCATCTTCATCACTGTTCTTGAGAACAGCAGCAGATTCCTGCTTATTTATTGGTTTGCAAACAATCTGAATGACGTTTTGAGCCGAGGCTCCGAGCTTTCAGACGCTGCTTTCATATATTGGTGGAGATATGAAGGGAAGCATCAGGAATTATTGATGCCTTCCTCAGAGGCTCAGTTTAAACAGTAGCTGTGAGGGCGGAGCTACGTGGAGGGAGGAGTTAAAAAAATAAAAAACAGGACAGAGATCATGGAACACATATGGGGGAAGAAGTAATGCGAGTGAAACCAAGTGCACATAAGCAGGATGAGGACTTGGATGGGTCCTAATGTTTCCTCCGTGTAATTCCCTCGCACTCACACTCACACATGCACACACACTTCCACACACTCTTTCCTCTCAGACTGCATCTGCCGGAGCTAGTGGCTGTAGTTAAATTGAAATATTTCCCGGCGTGTGTCAGAAGCATGCAGAATGGTAATTATGACAGATCTGATTAGGCGGGCCGAGTCGGGCGGCTCCGGGCTGCAGGTGCGACCTTGTGCATTCCTGCGTGTGTAAATAAAATTAATTACAAGCGTAGGGGGCGCGCGGCGCGTGACATCGGCGCGCACAGGGGGGACTCCCACGGGGGGCACCCTAATGGAATATTTTCCCCGAGTCTAATAATACAGTTGGTATTGACTTGAGGTAATTAGGGGGATCATTAAAGCGCTTTTCCCGGCGTATTTGCCTGCCTGATCAGATTAGCGAGAATGGGCCTCAGAACAAGCCCTGTGTGGTCTGTCAGGAGGAGTGGAGACAGTGAGAGCAGGTTAGCTAGCTAACGTTTGCAGGAAAGACAAAACCAGCAAAACTCTTTCTGTAAACTCCACGCTTCTGCAGCACGATATAAAAAACGAAAAAACCCGTTTATGAGAAACTGATTCCCTTAAAGGTGATGACGAAGAGTCCTGACAGACGGGGCAGATTCCCAGTTTAGAATGAAGGGTGGGAGGCAGGCGAGGAAGAGTGAGTGAACTGTGCAGTTGGAGACAGATGGGGTGAGAGGTGGCGTGTAAGGCGTAAGTGAGAGAGATGGTGAGAGAGACACAAAGTGCTCTGAGCATGCTCAGTCAGACGCTGTGCTCCGGCTAAGAGGAGGATTGTTCAACTAAACAGGCAGCGGAGAAAAAAGAAGAAAAAAAAACAGACTGGTGGGAATTCCTCTGTCCATTAAACAATAAGAGAAAGGCTCATTTCAGGGGGGAGAAGCAGGGGGGACGACTCACCGTTTGCAAGATAACTCATTGGCTAAATTAATTATTCAGACAGCTGGGTCTCCAGATCAAGAAATTGTGTCTTTAATAATGGAGGCGATCTGGCCTTGCCTGTTTCCCATGGCAACCTAATAACCAAGCAGGCACCGGAGATAAATAAATAAATCAATTAATAAACAGTCACGGCCCTTTCTCCGTCCCCGGGGCTTTGATTTGCTGCCTCTGATCTGCCTAATTTCAGGGAGACGGAGCGGTGCTGAGGAAACTGAGACGTGATGCTGGAGAGCAGAAAGACTAACTTATTTAAAAACAAGTAAACTTTAATCTGAACACGGCTTTAACACAACATCCAAACTGAGATGATAAAGCTGTAAACCTGGGCTGGGTGATGTTTTGTTTGTCTGCGTTCAAAGACAGTTAGCCATGGTGCTAACATGCTAACTGGAAACAAAAGAGTCAGAGGCTGAACTTTATATGAAAAGGTAAGTTTGACCAGAGGTTTATAAAATACAACTAATTTAAGTAAAACTATCTTAACAGAAAATTACTTTGGTAAAACACAAGTGTCACTGATAAAAAACTTACTGGGGCTGCAGGGTGATAGATTGTAGAAATTTAGCCTCTACCATCCTGTCGTCAGTTATATCATCACACCTGTGTCAACATGGCTGCGAGTGCAGAAACAACTGAGCAGGAGGAGTTCAAAACATAATGAAAATTAATTAAGAAATATAGCCTTTTAAACACGTATAGAGAGAATAAATCCTCAAAATTTCCAGCTGTAGAAACATCGCGTTGTGTCACTTCACGTCACGCAGAGCGAAGCTTTAACAACCGTAGTTTTTTTCACCCAAGTTGTCAGAGAAAAAACTTGTTTATGTATATTTTCCCACAGAGATGATAAAAATAAGATGAGGACGTTAGTTCAGTCATAAATCCATCTTCTGATCTGAGAGCAGCAGAGCAGCAGCTGATAAGTTCAGCAGGCAGAAGCTCATCGTATGGCAGGCAGATATTATATTTATTTTGCTTCACCACACTTACATTCCAGTTATCTGAAATTGTTTTATGACAGGACTATGTGCAGCTTAAGGTCCTGCCACACTATAATATTTTAGTCAACTTATGACAACTTAGAATATTTTTTTACCTGTGTAATAAATGTAGTGATAATAAAACAATATAAAAAACACAAATAACACACTATGCCTCATATTTAACACAAATATTCTGACGTCTCTGACTAGCCAAATTTTTAAACCAATTTTATTTTCACTTTCATAGTTTTTTTTTCAACTGCTTGTAATTTTAATAGTCTTGGATGTTCATAATGGATTTTACCAGCTTTTAGCCAAGATCTGATGTTTTTGTAGATACCACACATCTATCTCTCACTAAAAGAACTTATGATAGCCCCGGTTTAGAGGAACCAGTTAAAATAACTTGGCTAAATAAACTCAACACCTCATTTTTAAGAGTGCATAAACAACAGTTTCATGAGGAATTCTGGTCATATTCCCATCAGTAGTGTGTTAAAACTTAACGTAAACAAGTAAAAGTACGAAAATAAAAGTTACAATTTTTGAAACATAAATTACAGACCTGTACTCTGTTACTACACACCTCTGGCTTTATTGGTTTCCTGGTCTTTTGTTTCATAATCTCTTAAAGAATATTTGTTGCAACGTTCAACATTTGATTATTTGACACGACTGCTGTAAAGTTAGTTTTGTTAATCATCTGAGAAATCGAGGGTCAGAGGATCGATGTGCGCGAGCCTCACCGCCGTGTTAACTGTGTGTTTCATAATATCTGAACAGGAATCTTCACACGGCGCTCGGCTCTGAAGATACTGACGCAGAGCGGCTTCTCAGTAACAAACATCTGAGCAGAAACGAGCTGGAAACAGACACGGAAAAGGTCAACCATCTGCCCCTCTTGTTAAGCCTCCACTGGATGCAGCAGAGTGATGCACGTCGCGTGTGTGTGTGTGTGTCAGTGTGTGTGTGCGTCATTGGTTGTTTTTAATCACGTGTTGAAATCAGAAAAAAAGATTAAAAGTCTCAAAAGATTCACACTGTTACAGGAAATCAGGAACTTCTGAGGGAGGCGTTTACGTAGTTCTTGTATCGGCGTTGCTCCGCCCCCCTCCATCTCAGGACTGACGTGGCACCGACCCCCCCACCACCGACCAGCCATCCCTCCACCCTCCTTGACTCCAGGGACTGCCGTGCCAGGCGGGTGCAGGGTGACAGATGGCACACACCAGCCTCCCCCCTCCCTCCCTCCCTCACTGCACCAGCCCCCTGCGCCCCCCCCACTCCCTCCCTCCTCCGGTGGCGCAGCGGCGGACCAGATCAGTGCCATTCTGTCTCATTAGAGCCTGGCTAATTAGCGTAGCCTCTTCCAGGGGAGAAGGAGTGAGTGTTGGAGAGATAGAGAGAGGATGACGGAGTGGTGGGGGGGTCGACGGTGATCTGTGCTCCTCTGGTCATTGAGGAGTCGCAGGGCTTTGAGCCCCGCGGTGCGCAGAGCTCCCAGGGCGCTTGTTTTGTGACAGCAGGGACTCTGATTCCACTCGCCGCACCATTCCTCTCAGGAAGTGTCGGGGATGTTTGGACATTAAAGTCGTGTCAGAGGAATGCCCCCGGCCCGCTCCACGCCGCCCCGCGGCGAAAACCACCCATCGCTCAGCTGATTATTAGCTGCTCCCTCTGCCAGGCTAGCATTCCCCTGCTAACGAAAACAAAGCTCCGCAGCTCCACACAGCCAGCAATAACGTTGATACCAACTTATTCAGATCATCGCCGCTTCTGCAGGCGAACATGAAAATAAAAACCGGTGGTCTGTTTCTGGCAGAGCCGGCGCTGGAGTCGAACCAGCAGCACGCCGTTGTTTTCTCCAAGTCTGACATCTCCTGAAGCTAAATGGAGACGGAGCGTTCTTGGAGCATTTGAACCATACAGGAACGGAGCATGAATAATGATTCTGATTTTTTATCAAAGAGCAAACACAATATCTCTGGTAGTAAATCAGACTGGCTGCATGAATTACCGAAAATGTATAAATACTTGAAGCGAGTCAGAAGCATTAATCTGATAAAGTAATGTGGCTCAGGGTTAGATTCACTGCTCTATAGTTACTACTGTGAATATGTGGCAGTAAAAGAGTGATTGAAATGCAACGTTGAATATCTGAAAGAGAGAAGCGTGTGTGTGTGTGTGTATGTGTGTGTGTGTGGGGGGGGGGGGTAGTTAGGGTCTGGCAGAGGCCTGCTGTGGTTACGAGCCCTGAGAGAGAACAGAATGGCTGCGTTCCAGAACCAAACACACAAACACTGCGGCGCACACTAAACCTGAACACATAAACCTATATTTGATGCAACAACACCTCACATCCATACAGCGTGCGTGTGTGTGTGTGCGTGTGTGCATACACTCAGCGGAGCGTGCACCAATCAGTTTACTGATTACTGCGACTCAGGAGATGAAAAAAAGGGTGGATTTCTTCAGGTTTCTGTCTTGATTTCTGGGATCCTCTCGCCGCAGCTGCTTCTCAAACGTTCTTTGGAATATGATACAAACGCCCACCCTGCGCGCAGGACTAACATTATCCTGGTCATCTGATGTTGCAGGGCATGCTGGGAAGCCCTGAGCAGAGTTTAAAGCATCCGCTGAGCTGACAGGACGGTGCCAGCTTTGGTGATGAGGCCTCTCTGTCACCCTCCCCCAACCATTATTTCCCTGGACCCCATATGGGCACGGTGCCAGTCCAGCCCATCCTCCATCCTCATCACCAGCCTCGTCCCCGCTGCTCCCTGCTGCCAGGACTCTTTATTCAGGCGTTGGAGGCGGAGAATTTTACCTCACAAGGCTGCAAACATCGCCTCACCTGAGCTTTCATGATGCCGGTTTATAAAAACCCAATAGAATATTAAAAAAATGTAAAAAGCAGCGTTAACGCCTCACATCTGGGAGCAGAAAAAAAAAGTAAAAAATCCTTCAGTCACTTGGAGCAACGACTTCTCGCCTTTTTTCAACGTGAGCAAGTAGAGATGAGTTGGCAACCTCATCAGCAGCGTCTAGCTGGGTTAAACAGACAGAGACTCGGTGCTAATTACTTACTTGTTTTGCCTCCCCAGATATTAATTCTGCAGGAAATTACACATTTTTGCATGAATGGAAGGTCAATTCTGTGCCTTAAAGCCAGCCTCTCCTCACAAATCTCACAGTGTTGGATTAAATATTTTAATTTATGAATGAACCGTTGTTTTATGATAAATAATTATTATTATTAGTTGCTAAAACATAAAAGAAAGTTAACAGTGCTGCTCATATTTCTTATAAAGTAAACAGGATGTTTTCTTGTTGGTTGTAAGTCCAAGTGTCAAACAAAAACTATGATTCAGCATT
>JAUBOC010000048.1:2042570-2057411 GCA_032275365.1 Anablepsoides cearensis
TATTTAACTTTATTTACAAATATTTTCCACATTGAAACCATTGTTTGGTGTATCGGTAGCTTTTAGCCATTATTCTGTTACTTTGAACAACCATTTGACTTAATTAAACTACTAGCTATAGCTTTTTTGATGTTTTTAACTTTACACTACTGTTAGGCTATTTTTTGTTCTTAGCCTTTTCTTACTTTTAACTAGTGTTTTGATATGTTTTGCTTTAAGATACATTTTTGGAAATTTAGCTAGCTTTTTGCTGTTTTTTTTAGCTATTTACTGCTTTTAGCATCTGGCTAGCCTTTGGTACTTTTAGCTTTTAGCTGCTTTTAGCATTTAGTTAGCCTTTTCGTATTTTTAACTACTGTTTTGACATGTTTTGCTTTAAGATACCTTTTTACAGTTTTAGTTAGCTTTTTGCTGTTTTTAGCTAACTCTTACTGCTTTTAGCATCCGACTAGCCTTTGGTCCTTTAAGATACTTTAAAGCTGCATTTTGTTTCTTTTAGCTAGCCTGTTATTACTTTTACATTTTAGCTAATTTTTTTTTTTTTTTTTATCAGCTCATTCAGCTTCAAACATCATTTACATTAAATTTAATTTCTGCAATTTACATCAAAGAGTAATATAAGCAGCTGAAACACTGAATGTTTCATTGTTTAAAAACTAAACTGTTTCCAGCATCTGATTTGTTTGTTGGTAACATTTATTTTTTACAGATTTTTTAAAGAAATTATAAAATGTAAGGCATGTAATCGCTCTACAGATCTATGAACTTTAGAGAAATTTAAACAGAATTTACCGGCTTGTTTGATTAGAAAAAGAATCAACAGTGGGATTCCTAAAGACTTTGTGTCGCTGACACCTAAAGGAAGCCTCGAGCCTCTGAGGTTCTGAGGTTCTGGTTGGAGCACTGGCTGGTCCGGAGGTGCTGGTAGTTGTGGCGATGGCGGCTGGTGAGGTAAGGGGGGGAGACCAGCTGCCCGGGAAGCGCCCATTACGAGATAGAGCCAGAGATAAGTGCTCTCACAGGCCCCTTTTCAGAGGCATAATTAGCACACTTCTTATCTGCAGCTCAATTCACATTCACACCCGCCTGCCATGAATGGAACGTGAAAGAGAGGCAGAAATCGAGGGGAAAGGCAGAGGTAGAGGGGCAAGACGGAGGGATGGGAGGAAGGTGGAGAAGGCACAGTGGAAACCAGTTCCCAGACAAACCGTCATTTGGGGAGACTCGCACTCCCCCCCTTTTCTCTTTCTCCGTCATTCCAAGGAGTCTTTGAACTCTTTAACAAAAACAGTGGTTTGTGCATCAAACTGCAATTTGGTAAAACAAAGCTATCTGGGGGTATAATCATCCTAATCAGCAAGAAAAAAATAAAGCCTTTGCAGATATTTCGAGATTATTCCGCCCTTGGTGATCTGTTTCTCCACCCATCCTCCTCATCAGGCACGATTGTGGAAATCTTTCCAGCTCTGGCTGCGACAGACTCATGAAAACCTTTAATCGCGAGTCCTCGCCGCTTTAATTGCTTTAATAAAAAGTTAAACTGGTGGTGTGTGTTCTGCAGTTTTCTGTTTCCAGCACACACAGGCTTGTTCTGTGTGAGAAGATGACGGGGGCCCCCCCATCATCTCACGGAGCAAAGCTAATATAAACAGGTTTGTTTGGTGTTGAAACATCGTCAGCCACTGAACTCCAAACCCACAATAAAGAAGATGTTAAACATTACGCTGATGACTCATCGATCTGATGCTCTCAAGTCACTTATTTACAACTAAAACTGGCTTTTACTTATTTAACTCAAACTTTTGGCTCATTTATGAGTCATACTTCTATATCTGGATGATTTATACAAACTTTAGCACATTTGTGTTAGAAGTGTGCGATGTGTTTTAAAAAAGTAAATTAAGGTCGAGGATTAGTTTATTTGGACACAAACAGTCCTGGTTATTGCTATTAGATCAAAGGTTCTCAAACCTTTTTTAATAAAACCACAGAGATTAAAAACAGCTTGTAATAAAAGGTTCAAACAGATTTTACAAAAACAAGCAAACTGACCAATCAACTGAACCGGCGTCTTTACGTCAATGTTCAACAACTGGCTACGGGACGAACACCAAAGTCCAATCATTTAGCTTTTTTTTTTTTTTAAATACTTTTCAAAATATTTTACATGATTTACAAATATTTTATTTCCACAGAAGAACAAAGATCACCTAAATTCCTTCAAAATGTTTTTAAATACTGGCTCTGTTTTGTCTTCCTTATGCTACTTTAAGTTTTTAGCTAGCCTTTTGTTTCTTTTAACAAGCCTTTTGATACTGTCTGTTTTTATAATACTTTAGCTTCTAGCCTTCCTTTCACTAGTTTTAGCCTTTAGTAACTTATTGCTGTTTTTTAGCTAGCATTTTTAGCTAGACTTTTGTTGCGTTTAGCTGACCTTTTGTTGCTTTAAACCAACATTTTGCTCTTTTTAAGCTTATAGCCAGTGTTCTGTTTGCTGTAAGACCTCAGTTTTAGCTTCTTCACTGACCTTTAGCGCTTAGCGTTCATTTCTTTACTCACTGTCTGAAGCTGAGTTTGTAATCAGCTGAACTCATCATCATTGAACGGGGACTTTGGAAGAACATTGGTCACAGCCTTTGAGCAACAATCAAACGCTCTGTTTGTGTGTTCTTGGTGTTGGTTGGTGGGTGTTTTGGTACCTGGCTCTTGGAGGCAGCCACCTTAGCGAACAGAGCCTGGGACACTTTGGCCCTCTTCATCTCCTGCTGGATCTCATCGTAGATGTTAGAGTTGATGTTGAGGATGCAGTTCTCCGTTTTGCCGTTCCACTCGTTTGGAAGAGGTGCTGGTTTCACCTTTAAACGAGCAAAAATTAGAAAAAAATATAAAAATAAATGAATGAATAAATCATTTTAAGTTGAGAAAAGTTATCTTGTGGTACTCGACATGACCTGTTGATGCTTGGAGTATATGTTATGTAGGATTCTCAGCTACTACCACGCCAAAAATCAGCGCAATGTCTGTCAAATTTATTAAATTATAAGTATTTTTTGTGTAGACCAAGGCTGATTAGCTGTGGAAGCCATCTTGAATTAGGTTAACTGTACAATTATTATTTTCTGTGAGTTTCATTGTAAACTGCTCAGTGCTTTATGAGATATTTTGCTAACATAAACAGGTTTGAGTCCAGTAGTGTCCAATCACATAAAAGCTTAGCTTAAAACCTATAAAACTGTCAGAGTTAGAGAAATGTTTGTCTTCTGAGGTCAGCTGAAATGGATCAGCTCCAAAAGTCAAATCATCTGTGGACGTCAACTGGCCCGGTGGTGCATGAGGTGTTTTTGTCTGTGAGTGTGCTGCAGGCGGAGGGTGAGAAGGTGAAGCTGTTTGCTCACAGGTGAGATGCCCACGGGGATCCGGGGATTCCAGTCCTCGGGTCTCACGCTGTTACAGTCTTCTCTTCGCGGCTGCAAACATGAAAAACACAACTGCGTTTGTTTGAGCTCGCGTGAATAAAAAGAAAAAGAGAAAATCTGTCTGCACACACTCGTGCACACTCCTCACACACACACACACACACACGCGCGCGCGCAGAACTGGAGTGTTACTTTGCTCAAAAACACTTAGATGTGTTGTATGAAACGGTATTATTCTTATGTCAAGCTGGTGATTAAAAAGCAAATGCAAGTCAAGTGAAATCAAATCATTTTTAATCAGCGGCTTGTTGCATCTTGACAAAAATCCTTTGACAAGGTAACAAGCATCCTAATAAAAGCATTACCCAAGAACCATTAGCATATGAATCATTCCATACGAGGCTTTCTGAAAGGAGACATCCACGGGGCTGGGTATGAGTGCAACTAAAAGGCATTCAGATAAACGATAATAACACCAACAGCGATCAACTCCAACCGAATAAGAGCCTGTGATCAAAAAACATATATATTTACGCATTTGTCTAGACGCTTAATACGAGCGTGGTGTTTTAAAAATCCTAAAGTTTGTGGTGAAATCAGAGCGTCTGAGTCTTTTATCTTGTTTTACGGCGGTTTGAGGCGGGCGGCTCGTCAGTCTGAGCGGGACGCCGCCGTGTCCAACAAATTGCGGAGAACGGGACGTGCAGCGACTGGCTTTGTGCGAGGGAGGGTGTGAGGCGGGGGGTGAGGTGCGCCCAGCCATCAGCGCACATGAGAGAAACATACCTCTGCATCTGTTTTTATGAGGCCAATAAAAAGCCTCCTCTGTCTCTGGCTCAATTGCCACCTTGGCTGATTTATGTGCGTAAATTCACACCGCATTGCTCCATAGGAGAGGCTGGCAGATGGCCAGGTGTGTGCGGTGCGCGCAGGGTGTGTGTGTGTGTGTCTGTGCTTGTTTGTGAGAACCGCCTCAGCTCTATATGATGAATATCAGCGAGCCCAAGTCACATGGGTGAAGTATAAAAGGCCTGGAGCGACTGGCTGATGTGTCAACAGGATTCTGAGTAATGTTTAAATAAAAGTCACAAACCAGAGGCTTTGAACTTTGTGTCTTTACCGTTAACCCTGCAGATCTGCTTCCTGCAGCTACAGAAAGTGGTTTCAGGCACACAGAACAGGCTTTGTTAGATTATACCTGCACCTGATGGGATTAACAACACTCTGAGCAGCCAGAAATCCAGAAATCCCAATCTTTGCTCAGAGATTTGAGCCAAATCGTCTTCACTTAAATTCTCGTGCAATTAAAATGCATATCGCTAGATTTAATTCAAGATGGCCGCCACGGCCTCAACTCAAATTTAGGGGCTGCATTCTTCGAAGGATTACGTCACAACGCTGCAACGAAAGTTGAAAACTTGTGCTACAACTACAATTTTCCCTTGATTTGAGTGACGAGTATAATATCCTTCTCAGCCCACCCAAGATGCATTGCAGGCTGACTGGGAGATTTGTTTTGCTTTTGATGGCGGACGAGGCGAGAGACAAGAGTACAGTTTCAAAAAAAAATCTGTGGGTGCAAAAATCAAAAGTTTAAAGCGGCTGTTTTGTTCTGTTTCTCGTCAGAAATCATCACAAACAAGCTCGTGTGGCAGGTCCCTCAGTTCTTCATGTATCGCCTCAAAGACAAGTTTGTTCATTTATAATATTAATTATATTGATGATGATGATTGGCATCCTTCTAGAAGGTGACCTATGACCCATTATGGTCAAAGGTTTTATATTCACAGCTCCTACATTTGTTTTACGGCACCTGGCATTCCCAAGATGTCTCCCATCCAAGGTCTAACCAGGCCCGACCCTGCTTAGCTTCCAAGATCAGATGAGATCTGGCGTGTTCAGGGTGTTACAGTTGATTTTTATTGTTTCTGTTCAGCTTTAGATTCTGGCAGCCATTTTAAAATGGGTTTGATGAGATATTTTGCTAACAGTCAGGCAGTGTTGATTGTAACTCATGTTGATGTTTGAACCTCAGATGTAGCTCTCAGACTGTGTTTAGAAGGACTTTCAGCTACTACCACACCAAATCTGAGCTGGGTTTCTGTAAACTCAACAGTCTGAGCCTGTTTTTCTGTTGACAGATTGTTTGTAAGATGGTGAAGACAAAGCGAGCAGCTTAAGTGCTCGCGCTGCAGAGGATGACACAGAGGCTCGGTTTAGGAGACGGGTGGACCTGCGCCTGAATAAAAGCCAAATATTCATGGAGGACGGGACAGAGGAAGCCTTTGTGTGCCCCTCTCACCTCCCAGACGCAGCTGACCGCACTTCAAATGGGCTTAAGTGGTTAGAAAGTTGCCACATACTGCTCACAGAAAGGACACGGACCTGCAGAGAGGGTCCAGAGTTGTCGGGAGGCGCGGGGAGGTTTGGGAAGAGACGAAACGATGTTTGATCTTTCACGGAGCCCGTCGTCACCGAGTGAGCTTTGTGGAGAGCTGTTAGCTCTGCCTAATGCACGGGAAAAGGTCAAAATTAGCACAAAAAAAATAAAAATATCCGTCGTCTGAGCTGCGCTCTCACCTGAGTGGTGAGGGCGGGGACGCCGCCGGGCTCGTTTACACGCAGGACGAATGTGAAGTGTGTGTTCTGATGTGAACCTGAAGAAACGTTTGGTGTTTGTACTGCAGAAACACGCAGCTTCTCTGAAGAAAACAATAAAAACTGAAACCGTCTCTAAAACCACCCGACGACGTCAGCAGACGTATCTACAGGATTATATTATTTTTAGCAGTAAAAATCTCAGACTTGAAGTTTTTATTGTTCATCCGAGCGCCGGAACTCAACGTGCGGAGGCTCAGAACTGCAGCTGCCCCGAGGAGCAACATCTGGGCTTTGTTTTATTCACACGGGTCTTTTAGGGGCAGACTCACATCTGAATAACCGATGGCATCGCTCAGAAAAAACAGAACGCTGAAGAAATGTTTAAATCGTTCTTTAAAAACAACTAAAATACTAAACAAGGCAGTAATGATGCTGCATGAATCAAAACTGAGATATGAAGATGAAACTCAGATGTAAAAGCTAAAAGCAATGAAAGGCTAGCTAGAAGCAACGATAGCGAGAGGCTAGCTTAAAGCTAATTTAACAAAAGTGTCAAAAAGCCAGTTAAAAGCTTAAGTATCTAAAGACACTCTAGAAGCTATAAAAGTGGCAAAAAGATAGTTAAAAAGGCTAAAGTAGCCGAAGCCAAACTAGAAGATACAAGAATAAAAATTAGCGAGATTATTTCAAAGCTAATGTAACTAAAGGCTAGATAAAAGTGGCAAAATGCTAGCTAAAAGCTTAAAGTATTAAAATGATATCTAGAAGCAAATACACCAAGAGTCTAGCTGAAAGCTAATATAACAAAAGGTTAAAGTGGCAAAGGCAAGTTAAAGGCTAAAAGTATTAAAATGATATCAAGAAGCAAAAAAGAGCAAGAATCTAGCTTAAAAAGGTAATGTAACAAAAGGCTAGATAAAAGTGGCAAAAACTAGTTCAAGGCTAAAGTAGCTGGAGGCAGTCTAGAAGCTTAAAGTAGCAAAAGGCTAGCTAAAAGTATTAGAATGATACCAAGAGGCTAGATCAAAGCTTATGTTTAAAAAGATAGATATGTGGCAAAAACTAATTAAAATATAAAACAGCTGAAGGCAAGCTAGAAGCTAAAAGTGGCAAAAAGTAGGCTAAGTATTAAAAATATATATAGATGCAAAAATTAGTGAGAGGCTAGCTCAAAGCTAATGTAACAAGAAGCTAGATAAAGTGTAAAAAGTAGTTAAAGTAGCTGGAGGCGAACTAAAAGAAGCAAAAAGCTAAAAGCATTAAAATGATATCTAGAAGCAAAAATATTGAGAGGCTAGCTTAAACTAATGTAACTAAAGCCTTGATAAAAGTGATAAAAAAAGTCTGAAAAGAAGCTGAAGGCAAGCTAGAAGCTAAAAGTAGCCAAAATCTAGCTAAAGTCTAAAACTAGAGAATGTTAGCCAAAACCCCAGATTAGCAGAAAACTCTCTAAAATTAGCAAAAGTCTAGCTCATGAATGGATTCAAACAATATTTTAGGTCATGATTGTTGTTCAGTCTTAGAAAACAAAAGAATCCCAGCTGTGTTCCAGTTGAGCTTTAACCACTAAAAACTAACTCTTTTACAGTTTTTCGTCTCCCCCCAGTGTTCTCTAACTAACAGACCACTAGAAAGCCCAACATCCACAGGGAGGACGTGGTGACGTTACCTGAACGGGCCGACTGGGAGGCGTGCTGATGAGCGGAGCCGAGCCCATGGCGGACGCCGCCGTGAGGCTCCGCTCCCTCTCCTCCTGGTAGATGCGGTCGCGCTCGGCCTCCGGAAGCTGCAGGAAGTTCTGCATGGCGCGCAGGTTGACCAGCAGCGACTGGGACGCCGTCTTTGGGTCTTCCTCCTTGCGCAGAATCTCAGACAGCAAACCCTGCGCCACGAAACCATCGATGACGTCACACAAACCGTCTTTTCATACATTAGAGTCAGAAAATCAGCAGTTCTGTCTTCTTTCATTAGTTTGCATGTTCTCCTCATGCTTGCAAGGATACTCAGGTTTCCCCCACCCAAAAAATTATGTACAATAGGTTCCCCTGAAAAAGAGATCTGTGATCTCAACGGGACTTGCCTGGTTAACTGACGGTAAATAAAACAAAATTTAAAAAAACGCTGTTTCTATGCAAGAAACAGCAGGTAGAGCTCAGTTATTGTTGGTATCAATGAGAACTCTGAGGGAAACCATGTCTCCCTGCTGTAGATTTCTACAGACTGTAAATTTTGGGAGCAGCTGCGACGACAACCTTCACAAACTTTTCCTCTTGAAGCAGAAACACCCCTCATCTCTGTCAGACCCTTTAAAACGCTCCACTTTAACTTCTGCGGTCTCTTCACGAGCGACGCACACTTAAAACTAATTCTGCACGTTTTTAAAAATGTTTTTTTTCTTGTGTTTTTTTAGCTGCTTTGGATAAAAGCACAGCTAAAATAACTTGTCTTGTTGAGCGGGCAATCAGCGTATCCTCTGTTTACGTCTCAATAGCGCTCGATTCCATCATTATGAGGCGGCGATGACTCCATTATCAGTGATGTGTGATTGGGCCTTTTCATCAACGCTCGGCCACACACTGAGCAAACCGGCGCTGCGCTCCTCTCACCATCAATAGGTATGATTTGGTAATAAAACAAGGTGATGGGGAAAACATACTTGTGCTTTTTTTTTTTTTTTAAAGCATTTAAGTCTTGGATTAATGATCAGAGCTGCTGATGTCTGTCGACTGCAGCTTTAAATGCTTATCATTCTTTGCCTCCGACCCTGACCGTCTATCTTTGGTCAATCTGTTTCCTCGCCAAAAAAAAAAAAAGCCTTTCGTGTCACAGCTCAGCGCCCCTCCCCCATCGTTTATTAACACGGGCTGCTGGTGGAAGAGACACAAACCTAATAAATAATCCTCCGGCAGCACATCGGTGCTAATTCCTGATGTAAAACTCTGCTTTCTGATCTGAGCAGAAACAATGATTTAAATCTAAAATGTGACACCAACATGTTGCATGTTCTACAGCTCTTTTACAAACTAAAAGCAACAAATGATGTTTAATGTTTTACGTTTAGATGTCAAAGCCACAGTTCAGTTTGATTTCACGAGCTCAGAAGCAGAATGGAAATATGGACGTCGATATGAGAGCAGAGAGAGTCGATATCTCTTTAGGTGTGTTTTAAATCAACTCGTTGTCAGACGGGAGCAGGTGGGTTCCTTTCTGACCCGACGAGGCCAGAAAACAGCAGCTTCTGGTCCAGTTTTTAAGGATTTCTCTAAACCTGAACTAATGAAAGTCACTTAGAAACACAAGTCATCAGAACCACGGCTCGTTATCAGCATAATGTAGTTCTGAATAAGATTAAAGCTTCGAACACTTTTGGATAAAACCACTGCGATCAAACGGTTAAATCTCACTAAGGTTTATTTTTAAAGCTGGAGGTTGGTGTTTCGTACACCTGCATGTGTAAGGACTGCAGCGGGCCAACATGAAGAGATCTGCAGATGTTCTGCAGAAAGATGCAGTTTGTTTTTCTAACTTGTGAATATCTGGGTCAGAACGAGCACAACATTATGAAAAATTAAGCTCAAATCTTAACGTTGCAGCAAAAAAAAAAAAAAAAAAAGTCAGAACGTGTTAAAGGCACCAGGTGGAATTTTTCCTATAAATAGAGCTGAGGAATCGTTTAGTGAAAATTGATTTAATTGATCCACACAGATAATTAAAGGCCTAATATAAGCTCTAGTTTTTGTCGGCTGAGCTGTGGCGGCCATCTTTGACTCCTCCTTCCCTTCTACTGTGTTGTTTTAAAGTCAAAGGTTTTGGGCTCACCTGGGTTCTGTTGAAGGCCACTCGGGCGAAGACGGCCTGCGAGATGCCGGCCCGCTTCAGCTCGTCCCGGACCCACTGGTAGATCTCCGAGGAGACCTCCGTGTTGGAGCCCACCTGAGGCTCCATGGGCTTGGTGTGGGAGGTGCGGTTGACCGGCGGATGGTTGAGGTACTGCTGCGACAGGGACTGCTGCGCCAGCAGCCGGTTCACCGCGTACTGCTGGTTGAGGATCTGGGCCATGACCAGCTGCTGGTTGACCAGCTGGGGGCTGATGGGGGTGGACACCAGGCCCGGGTGGTGCAGGCCCGGGAGCTGCGGCTGCCGGCCGCCGGTCTGGCCGCCGTGAGGAGGAGCGTGGGACAGAGGGGGCACCGGGGAGGAAGGGGTCTGCTCGGCGGTGCTGCCCGGGATCGGCTGCTGCTGGGAGAACCCCAGGTGGTTGTGGTTGTGGTTGGAGCCAGGAGGGGAGAGGTCCGACAGGCCGTCCATCTCTGCTGGAGGAGGGGAGACAAAAACATGAGCTTCATGAAGAAACACATCGTCCACCGTTTATCTCATAAGATCCAACGATGTTCTGTGAATTCAGAATAGTGTTCTGAGTGATCTCACTCTGAGTGTGAGGGCGACGCTCAGCTACTAAATAACCAAACTTTACCTCAGTGTTTGAACGATATCAAGGTTCATTTTTTTTTTCTGTAAATTTTCAGCGAAACGTTCAGCTCATGTATACAATGAGTGCTGTTTCAGCAACTTTTACTTATTCAGCCCTTTAGCTTTTTCTGCCATTTTTTCTAATTGAAGTCATTTTAAACAATCTCAAAACCCTTTAAAATGTTTATAAATTTTAACTGCACTTTTTACATTTTCTTTTATTTCTGCGTTTTTTTTCCCAACTTTTTGTATCGATTTCAGCTTCCTTCTGTTTTTTGATAATTTTAGCTTTTTCTGCATTTTCAGCCACCTTTCTGCTCCTCACAGCTATTCTTTTGTTAATTTAACCTTTTTTAGGCATTCTTAACTAAAGATTTTTATACTTCCTTTCCTGATTTCAGCTCGTTTCTTTTGCCTCAAACTCATTTTTAGCAGTTTTAAGCACATTAGAGCTTTTTTCATTTAAATTCTCCATCTTGTTCTGGTTTCAGCTTTTTCTGCTACTTTTTAGCTTTTTTCTGCTATTTTATCTTTTTTAGGTTTCCATCAACTTTCTGCCAATTTAGAGTTTTATGCTTCTAATAGCTGATTTTTGCTCATTTCAGCAGTTTTTTGCCTCTTTAGCTACTTTATAGCAATTTTCAGCAAATTTTAGCTTTTTTCATTTATATTCACCGTCTTGTTCTAATTTCAGGTTTTTAAGCTACTTTTTAAGCTATTTTTCTGCTAATTTCTGCTGCTTTAACTATAAATTGCAAGTTTTCATTATGTTATACACTTTTTATTGTTATTGCTACAGTTGATAATGTAACATAACAATATACTGTTTCTGTGGATTGATGGATGTATTTGCTGCTGCTGTTACACCTGAATTTCTCCGTGCGGGACAATAAAGGCGGTTTCTATTTTATTCTATTTTTGTGCCCTTTTTCTTGTTTTTTTGATAATGTGAGCTTTATTTACTGTCTGCTAACTTCAGCTTGTTTCTGCTGCTGTCTACTTTTGTTTTCATACTTTCAGCAAAACTCATCCGTTCAAATTTAACTCACATGAACAGTTTTGTTATTAAACACTTCCAGCTTCTTCAGCAGCTTTCAGCATGAAGCATATTAACACTGCATTTTTGCAGGAAATACAGATTCTCTCGTTAACCTTAAAACTGACGGCGTTGTGATGGATAGGTATTAAGTTATTTATCTGATGTATATTTCCTGAGTTTTTCAACTAGATCCTGATTCTTGAGATATTTTGCCAACATGCCTTTGATCTTTGGTGTCGGTTGATAGAAACTTATTGACTTTGGTGAAAAGATTAAAGTTTTGAACTCAGACAGTTTATTGGCGCCTCAAATTAGAGGAAATAAAACAGATTTTCTCTGAACGAATCAATTTACCTCAAGTGAATATTTCGTCTGCGTTCTTTTTGTTTTTACAAAAAAAAACATTTTTTTTAAGAAATCACGGATGCCTCAAAGTTGAACTGTGGAAATAAACTCATCGCCAACAGCCGATCAGCTGAAGAGAAATAAAAAGATGGAAACTCAGATAAAAAAACTTCATTGTGTTTGACCCGAGTCCTGCCTTCAGAATCGAGGTCGGATCGTCTGCGGCTTCGTGTTCGAGAAAGAAAAAAACAAAAAAACAAGCTCCTCACGCAGACAGAAGAGGATGTGTGTGTTGGGATTTATGTGTGTTTCTCTTTGCATCGTTAATTCTAAAATAAGGAACACACGCTGGCCAACGTGACCGTTTTAGGGCTTTAAATGTGAAGCAGACAGAACCAGAACACACCGGAGAATATGGAAGCTGAAAACACTTTATTAGCTGTTTTAACTTGATATGGAAGGAAGCAAAAACATAAATATGTGCCGTTTTCTTTTTTCTTCCGTGGTATCTCTATGCTTTGGGAATCCTTAATTCCGTAATGGCTGCTGGGGAATATTTTAAGACAGGTTTAAATTATGTGCTTAGAGGATAAAAACAATGATTTAAGATTCAAAGAACTACCCACAGTGAAGCGAATAAGCGGTTTTAAAGGAAAATCACTTATGCTGAGGATTTCTGCAAACGCCGCGCTGATCCAGTGAGGGGGCAGCGTTCGGGAATTCATGGGGATGGAAACGTTAACACCTCAGAAGTGGGCTGCGGCCTCCACACTGCGTGCAGAAGGTGTTACCGTCAGAAAAATGTGTTTTTATTTTGCAGCAGATGAAAGATGGATGTTTTTCCATAAATATCCACAATAATCACGAGATACATCTGGCCAAGATGCGACTATTGAGCAGAGAGGGGTAAAACAAAAACAAAAAAAAAAATAATAAATCTTTGTAATAATCACATCTCTGCTCATAATCCCTGGCTCTGATGGTATGACGAGCCTATTCACTCGTGTGTTTGGAGTGTGTGTGAGTGCTGGGGGGCATGCGACACACAAACACGCAGGCACACGGAGGCATTTCCATGCAAATTGAAAAGAGAAGGGGTGACAGAAGAGCATGGCAGGCCCTGGGAGAAAAAGGCTGCCACAGAGGCGGGAGTCCCGGTGTGGAATCCTGCCACAAAGAGCCCCGGATTAAACGCACAATGGGAATGGGATGTGGGCTGGAGGGGGGCGGGGTGTGTTTGTGAGAGGGAGGGAATGTGAAAGAGAGACGTTGACCCGGCCCTCACTCGACTCTTCGTCCCCCCCCCCCCTCCGAGGTGATGGAAGAAGCCGCAGCTCGACCGCCGGCGGCTGCTAACCTCTTCAGATTAACTCAGACTACCTGGGATCAGGTTCTGACCCGCCTGGCTCCGGGACAGAACCACCGCTGAGAAGAGTTCTCGCGGAGGCTCACACTTCTGTTGCTTCAGTTTGAAGAAATTTGTGCGATAAATTTTCTCTAGAAGTCGCAAAACGCTGGTTAAGAGTTAAAGTAGTGAAATGTTAGCTAAAATTTAAAAAAAGCTAGCTAGAAGCTAACAGGTGAAATAAGAAAAAGAGCAATTTTGATGAAGCACATTAAAAAAAAGGATGTTCTTACGGGAAAACAATTTAGCAAAATATAAAAATTGGAGTTGAACATTTTGATTTATGATTAGCTAAAATTGCATAAAGTGTGCAATAAAGTACGAAAAAAATAAATAAAACAACAGTCTGAATGCTGACTCAGCAGGTTCACGGTGAGCCCAGGTGGGTACGATTTTCAAAAACTGACCTCTCAAAATGCTGAATAATTTCTGACTTTAACTCCAGCTCCAGTCTCTGTATCTCCAGCCGGTTCTGCTCGGTCTGGGTCTGGGCCGAGCCGATATCAGCCCATCGTAGGGGCCGAGGTTTGGAGGGCGGGGGGGTGGCGTGCGCCTGCGGTGGCCACCTTGTGAGGGGTTTTTAATCTGAGGTTTGGCTAAGATGGTGTGAGGATATTACAGCCTGAGTAAAGTCATGTTGATGTTATCTCTGCCTCTGTTTACGAGTGTGGTTAGGTGCTTTTCATAACTCTCAGACCCAGACAGATGATTAAAAACACTCAGCGCCTCCAAACATCTTTAAAGTCCAGATTACACAGAATTTAGATAAATATTCCAGTTAAAAAAGGGACTTTGTGCTGATGGGTTTGACATGCCGCCACATGTCAGAGTCAGCTTGAGATATTTTTAGTTTTTTTTCCTGTTTTATGTTGACTTTTAAACTCATAAGTGAAGAAAAATAACTTTGTAAATTGTCTAAAATGACTTGTTCTGAGTGTTTCTTTCTTATCCAGTCAACGTTATTGTGAGATAAAAATATTACTAACGTTCAGTCAGGACTGATGAATCTTTCTGTTTGGTTTGAGATTTTAAAAGACGCAATAAAAAAAGACAAAGACAATATTATTTTCCATTTTCTGGTTACTTTTTCCAAACCTATTTAACTCTAAAGATTAAAGAAATCAAGTTCTGTACTTTTTGAGACTGGAGCTGTAAAGACACATTTTATCGAAAGAGGAGATTTAAAAAAATATTTTAAAACTCAAAATTTATTTTACGTTTTTCCTCTCAACCTACGGTAAACATATTATTAAGGAGATGTTTAAACTTTATTTTCTCTACTTCGAAGCAGAGTGCCCTGTATTCATTTTGTTTTGTTTTGAACAAATGTGACGGAGACTCTTCCCCTCAGCACGTAGCTGCAGAGGGAGACTGTGTGGTCCTGCTGTGTTTGTGAACCGATGTTACACAAATTCAGGAATAATTTCACTTGAGAAAGCTAGGGCTGTGTATTGGCAAGAATTTGGTGATATTATACAATATATCACGATACAGTGGGGAGAACAAGTATTTGATACACTGTTGATTTTTCAGGTTTTCCCACTTGCAAAGCATATAGAAGACTG
>JAUBOC010000048.1:2084548-2096756 GCA_032275365.1 Anablepsoides cearensis
ACAGCTGAAGTGACTGAAAACAGGTGAACAAAAACAGCTGAAGTGACTGAAAACAGGTGAACAAAAACAGCTGAAGTGACTGAAAACAGGTGAACAAAAACAGCTGAAGTAATGGAAAAGAAGCCTGATAGTTTTGATGTAGTTGAATGTATTTATGCTCACATCTGGTGACTAAAGCAGACAGGTTTACTTTGTTTACATTGAGTGCATGCCCTCATTTCAGACCTGCACACGTGTAAAACTACAGGAGTAAACTCAAACATCAAACTCAAACAGAATGTCTGATTTCACAGTTTGTGTCTCTAATTGTCTTTCTCTTTCTGTCTTCAGGTTCAGTTTGGAGCTCGAGGAGGAAATGTGTGATTTACACTCGTGTAAACAACCTCTCTGTCACCAAGAAGAAGATGAGCTCTGAAAGGTAATAAAGCAGGAGTTCACAGGTTAAACATCCTCCTCAGCCTGAAGTGAGATCTCGCCCATCAGGCCGAAGCGTCTGCATCAAACAGAGACGACAAGTCGTTTCTGTCCAGGTCGCATCAGAACAATAACAGGAAACCAACAGAAAACAGGAAGTGCGTACACCTATCGTGGCAGCAGAGCCAGAGGTTGTGAGCAGACCGTGGAGGTCAGGTGCGTGGGTGACGTTTTCACGCTGGCTAATAAAAAAAAGAAAAGTTTCCACAGTGCTCACCGCCGCAGGAGAAACATTAAATAAACCGAGCAGAGCTGCTGTTTGATAAACAACCCGAGCAGGAAATCGTTTCTGTTTTTTACAGCCCATCCTTTAAAACTAAACGAAGGCGGAAGAAGTGATATTCATAGGTGTCACCATGCAGGTGCAACCTCCTCTTCCACCCCAACATGAAACCGTTGTTCCGCCCACCCGGCAGGGGTCCAAAGTTTCTTCATCTCAAAACACATTTGTGCCCAAAAAAACCACGAGAAGGCCGGCAGAGAAGCTTTTAACTGGATTAAAAACAAGAAGAAGCTCACCTTTCAGACAAAAAGCAGAGTATCCAGAGCGAGGACGGTCAGCGAGACGCTCTGAGGGGGCGGCTGCGTCTAAAAGGGTCCTACGATTGAGGTTTCTCTCTCTGACAGGAAATGTAAGAGTTGTTGGAACTCCCCCCACCCCTTCAATCATCCCGACCTCCCCTGAGGACGCCACAGATTCTGTGATCAGTTCTTATCTCCGGCTTCGACTCAAACATTAAAAGCTGTGGTTACAAAACAAAACGACCCCAAAGCTGTGGAGATAATACTTCAAAATAATGTTTCAAAATGAAGATTTGCTGCAACGGAGCGGGTTAAAACCTCAAACTGTGACAGTTCTGTGTTTTCTGGATTAATAATCTGTAACTGAGGCGCCGCTGCAGCTCCTGCCTCTTTTTGTTTTCTACCTTCAGCGTCTGCGGCGCTCAGGAAACAGGAGCGAGCCATTTTCTGCAAACGCTCTTCTTCTTTCATTCTGTGTTTTTTTTTTCTTGCACGCGGCGTGACGCAAGCAGCCGCAGTCATTTCCACCGTGATTGTCGGGCGCCATCAGAGAGCATCGATAACCCCTGCCAGGCCTTGGCGCCGCCGCCAGGTGCCGGCACTGCCAGTGAGGTTGGCACCGGCGTGGCTGTGAAAAACCCTCTGACATCCAGAAGGGCACAGATTTGCTCTGAATGCACCACTGAATCAACACTGCTGATTATCAATTAACATATAGCGTTTTGTATCGCACAGAAAAGGAGCTTTTGAAGCCCAGAAAGCCCGTCAGAATCAGGCGCTGAATGCAGATTTAGGTGGGTTTCTGCAGGCCTGCGTGGCTTTGTGTCACGTCTGTAAAGAAATCCTGACTGAGCTGCACCTCAGGACCCGTGTTCTCCGGTGTTCTCCGGTTCTAACCTGCAGATTTGAAGCCTCGCTCAGATCGGAGCTTTGTCTGCGTTTTAAACACGACACTAATAATCGACGCACAAAAGCCTTGAAAGGCGCAGTTTGGCTCTGCGTGTAGGAGCGTCTTTATTTAGCGGCGCCGCTCGTAGGTGTGATGTCTTCATGCTCGCCACTCGTGATGCTTCTAATGGGCATTAATACGATTATTTGCTTCCTAATAGGAATTAGTCTGAGCAGACGGCGCGAGGGTGGGCGGAGGGAGCCGTGGCACCGGTTTGACTCTGACGTCTCGCTGGAAGTGTCTCTCACGGAGAAGAAAAAGACAAACACGTAAACATAATAGTATTATTAGAGGCTGCAGAGGATTTAATAATCTGTCGAGGAACGTGTCAAAACAGGCGTGTGTGGGAGAGCAGACGAACCGCAGCCAGACTGAAAATGTCATTTACAGTAAAAAAAAAAAAAGATGTGACAAGAAAAACAAAGAGCTGCTAAATGATTTATTAAAATAATCCAAAATAAATAGAATTTCCTGTCCAAACAAAAACAGCTCTAATTTTTGTGTCACAATACAAAAAAAGGTTTTTTGAACTTAGTTTTTTTAGCTTTTAAGTAACTAAAAGCTGCATTTTAGGGCTTATCTGCAAACATTACCTGCACAATGTGTCATCCAGATCTTGTCTCTTTGTTTCTCAGAAATGCTTTTCTCTCAGAAACAAACAAAAAAAACTTTAATTTTTAGAGTTCAGATCTGAGGCGACAGATAAAAACCTGAATTCAGAGTTTGATCTTCGACTCGATGAGGAGGAGGAGGAGGAGCGGTTAATTGTTTTCTGATCACATGAAGGCGACAGAAATAGAAGCAGAGCAAGTGGTCTCTGGTTCAGGTCTGCTGACAGGAAGGCCTAAAGCTGCGGTGTTTGGACACACACACACACACACACACACACACACACACACTTCGTCCTCACACCACGACAGCCGAACGCCACCTTTAAGGCGTGCGCAGATCGCACTGCGACTCCCACGCGTTCACATGTACGAACATCCGCTCAGCGTCTGACAGGGCCCGTGCACCTCGTGTGAGGGGGGGTCAGTGAAAACCTCCGGGCCGGGTCAAAGCCGTGTCACGTCCCTCAGGAACAGAGAGGCAGCGTTCAGTCTGACTCCTTTATCAGATTACAGGAGCAATTAGTGGCCGAACAAATCAACAGGCTTCAGAGCAGAACTTTCTCTGCCCGTCACATGACGCAATAATTAAAACTCTAATTTCTGCCTCGTGGCTCGCAACAAATAAACAGTTAATAGAGCCGAGGCGGATAGGAGGGGGGGCGGTTTGGACACAGGTGGACGCAGGAAGTGACGCCGAGCCTGGCCGTTTTTCACACATCTGCAGGTTTTTAATCCCTCGTCAAAAGGAGACGCCATCCTTCCTGCGGGGAACAAAAACAGTTGTCGATGCGAGTGTGCGTTTGTTCGGATCGGGGGGACGTGGGCGGGTATTAACAACCTGATCTGAGCGGGATGCGCTTTCCTCTAAATCGCTTCTTTTTTTATTTATTTATCCCCCCCCCCCCCCTCCACTGACAAACAAAGCATTCAGGAAAACCTACACAGATCGGATATAAAAAAAAAACAAGCAGCGGAACAAAAAAGACAACGAGTTTCCTTTTTAATCTTAAAAAAGAGATGTAAATACGACGAGACGTCTGAATCGTGAAAAGTTGAAGCATCGTCGGAGAGGGAACCTTAAAAAAGGAAGAAGCGTGACCAAAGCGACGTGACGGACCCTGAAACAACATGATGCTTTTAATCTGCAAATAAGAGCGTGTTGCAGCAACTGAGCCCCCCCCCCCCACCCACCCGCCTCCTCACCGTCTCTGCTCCGGCTCGCTGCAGAGAAACTTTTTCTGCTGATGAGCCGAAGCCGAGCCGAGCGCTCAGGGTGGCTCGTCTGAGAGGTGGGCTTACGATGTGAGCTGAGGAATGCAGCCATCATTATTAACTCAACAAACTTTTCTCCTTCAAACGAGTCCAAACACGAACACGCACAAAAAAAATCATTGTTATCTTTCTCCTCTATTAACACTCCTGATATTTTACAGCAGCAGGGAGGGAAGGAATCCCCACAAAGAGCCACACATAAAAAAAAAAAAAAAAAAAAAAGGAGACAGGCCTCTTATTTACTGGCGACAGTCTAATAAATACATTTGCTGGCAGCTAAACAGGTATTTACTCCACTCCCTACCACAGGTATAATTTCACTGTTTGCTGAGCTGTTATTTTGCCACAGCGATAATTATCGAGGCGCTAAAGAAAGACGATTAATGGTTTTAGCTGAGATATCAGCCTCGGCGGAGCGAGGAGGCTCCAAACTCTGCAAACACTGAAAAAAAAACCTCTGGATTCTTTAATTCCTGCTGCGAAGAGATGAGCTGATAGAAACACTGCAGCTGATTCTGACTGATCAGAACTGTTCTGGTTTAAAGACACTTTGCCTTAAATATTCAGGTTTTTTTCTATAAAAATAAAGATTTTTTTTAACCTACAATGATCATTTCTGCTTCTTTTTGCAGCAAGAACTCACAGATAAAGATGTTTTAGCTGCAGTTTTCATAAAAAAATCAGGATTTTGCTCAAAAAATTAAAGAGTTTTGGATCTAAAATAAGAAATTTTGCATTTTTGTTTGGTGTTGGAGCTGATTCTGTCCAGTTTTCCTGAAGTAATCTGGATTATCAGCTGATTTTTTTATTTTACATTGGGGACTGAAGCTGCAGGAACTCACAAATAAAGATGTTTTTGCTGTTTCTCTGAGTTTTCCTAAAATAATCAAGGGGGGTTTCAGATAAAGATGAACAATTATTTGTTTAAAATAAGAAATTTGCTTTTTTTTTTTTTTTTGCAAAGATAAAGATGTTGGAGATGATTTTCAGTGTTTTTAATCAAAAAGAGGCAGAATTTTGGATCTAAAATGAGAAATTTAGCAGCTTTTTGCATGAAAACCTGAAACAAGTCTGGTGTTTTAAAGAAAAAGACAAAAGACAGAAAGAAACTGCAGCTGATTCTGATAAAGTTTAGTTTTTTTGTGAGTTTGGGAGCAAAGTTTTCCTGAATTAATCTGGTTTAGAGAGATTTTTTCTAAAAGAATCTGTGTAATTTACAGAAAAAGAGGAAGGGTTTTTCATCTAAATTGAGAAATTTAACTTTGTTTTGCAGCAGAGATTCAAAGATAAAGATACTGAAGCTGATTCTGTCGGTTTCTTGAAGCAATCGGCTGATTTTTCATCTGATGGAAATGTATGTATGCAGGAATTCACAGATAAAGATATTTTAGCTGTTTTTATGAGATTTTTTTTTACTCAAAATGAAGAGTTTGGGATCTAAAATTAGACATTTTGCAGCAGGACTTCACAGATGCAGACGTTGGATCTGATTCCTGAAATAGTTTAGTTTATTTCAGCCTGATTCTAAAATAAAAGCAGGAAAAAAACAAAGTTTTTTTCAGAGTCAGACACTAATTGGTCTCTCAGGGCAGCGGGACAAAGTTTGCAGCCTCAGATTATTCTCAGTTTGCGCCTCAGAGACACAGAATCCAGATTAGAGCTGCAGAAACGTCAGTGGGATTTAAACGTCAGGCGGCTGCAGACCTGCTGGTTTCCTGCTCGTGCACTACTACTACGGTACAGTAAATGCAGCGTGCACTAGTTTCGATTAGTGGTAATGAAAACAAAACCAAAGTGTTTGAGGGGGAAGGTGAGGCGTGACGAGTTGAAAGAGTAAAAAAAGGACAGAAACACGTCACCTGCTTTTTCCACAGCGACCCTCCTGACTGTAAATCTCAGAGGGGTTATTGTAAGAGGCGACAGAAAGGCTTTAATTACGCTGTGATGCGCCGCGGCAGATGTTTCAGCCCTGACTCTTTCAGCCGAGCTGCTGTCGTCACGTTCTGATGCTTATCATTCCAGCCAAACAAGATTTTCGCCCAACGTGTCGGGCACGGCTGGGGACGCAGATTTCTCCTCTGTGCCACTTTCTGAACCACAAACTGATAAACAGGGTGGCCTTCAGTAATACTGAGAAGTTCTGCTCCGGCTGACTGAGGAGTTTTTTTTACTGTGCATGTGACAAGAAGTGACAGACGGCAGATTGAGACAGGAAAAAGGGCTGAGTGTGTCAGGAGGTACTGGCCGCATAAGACAAGAACCTCGAGCTGCAACAGATCTGCAGAGATAAAAGGAGAAAAATCACCGCTGATGTGCCACAACCTGTTTTCTCTCAACAAAAACAAAACAAAAAAACTAAAGAAACTAAAGGAACCAAAGGGCCACAGTTTGTCTGAGAAAAGCACAAAGAGTTATTTCAACACCGCTGCCCTCTAATGAGTTTCTGCACTTCTAAATTAGATTAAAATTAATCTGAGCTCCGCCTCACATGTCTGACTGGGCTCCTCCAGACGCTGCAGAAATGTCAGATCTGAGTGAAAAACTTTTAAAAAAGCTGCCCCCCGCCTGTCAGAGGGGCATCTTCTCACAACCAGACACCTGAAAACCACAACCTTCCACTAGTGTCAGCAAATAATCCCACAAATAATCCAAATTTTGGGGAGTTTTAACTTTCAGGCCTGTTTTAAATCCAGCATCACTTAAACTCATTCAACTCTAAAAAACACATAAAAACATTTTCCCTACATTCAACAAACTAAACTAAATTAAATGTTTTTAAACATCTCTGGAGATTTTAAATGTAATATTTATTTTAAAAAAAAAGCGGGACAGAGGCAGGTGATGTTTCTGAGATGTGAGGTGAGGATGAAGGTGCGCGCGCGCTGCGGGACCCGTACCTTTAAAGTCAGCGGCGGCTCCGGAACTCTGGTTTCCCATGAAAAGTTGGACGAACCCTCCCGGTCTGCGCGCCGCCAGCAGGGATCCAAACACGGCTCTGTGGGGAGGACGAGCCGCTCCGAGGAGTCAAAAGTCCGGCGGATGAAGAGGAGGAGGAGGATGAAGAAGAAGAGGAGGAGGAAACAGCGGAGGTTGGAGGAGCGCACAGAGCGGAGCGCGCGCCGGAGTGGAGGAGAGAGGAGGAAGGAGGGGAGGCAGGTAACCGAGCCGCCCCGCCCCGTTTCTGATGCTCACCAAAATGATTTGCCAGCTGTGGCGCAGCTCGTGCCCCCCTCCTCCTCTTCCTCCCGGCGCGCGGCGGCTCTCCGGGGACGCACGGAGGGAGAGGAGAGAAGGATCCGGTGCCAGGAGAGATCCTCTCAGAATTACGCGCCACATGTTTGCGCGTCAGAAAACAGCAGACATTAAAGGTGCTCCGACCCTGGTTCCGATCCCAATTAAAGCCAGAAACACCTGGAAACAAAAGTCCAAACTAAAGAAATAAAATAAAAAAAAGGTTTGAATTACAAAAGACGCAGAAATAAGTTTTATACAAAGAATAAATGTTAAATTTCAAACCTTCGCTCTGCTTCTTTTTGCTGTTTATTTGAACAGAAAAGCTGTAATTTATCTAATTAATTTCACCAGTTTGAACAAAGCTTTTAGTGATGAAATATCCTGATTATCATTCTGCTTCTGAAGCAGCAGAACTGAACCGAACCGGACCTTTAATCTGATCCGATCCTGCTTCTTTTTTAAGTTTAATAAACTCAAACAGAAATAAAATATTCCGATTTTAAAATAGAACAGAATAAAAATAAAAACCTAAATGATTATAAATTAAATGATTTAAATAAAAAGAAGCAAAGATGAGCTCAAGCTTTAATTTAATTTATTTTATATTTAACTTTAATTTACTGACTTTTTCTTTAAAACAGTAAATAAATATTTCATTATATATGTCGTGAAATTAGAGGTAAATTAAATGTAATTTGTCTTCATTAAGAAAAATTAAAAATTACCTCCTGGTTTTTATTTCTTTATTTTTAGGAATTTAAAGTCGGAGTGAATTAAATTAGGTAACTTTAAATGTGCTGGTGCGTAAATGAGTTCATCACATCATGTGTGTGTGTGTGAGAGAGAGATGATTGACAGTTTGCATCTGCGCACGCGGGCCAACTGCTCCGCTCCTGCAGGTGCGCGCGAGCCCACAGGTAACGCAGCTGTTTGTTTCTTTTCTTTTTTTTTTTTTTTTTTTTTCAGAACAAGGCGCGCTGATCCGGTTTTGGTGTTAAAATAAGAAATAAAAGCACAATTCGGTGTATTTCTAATGCAGCTGAGGGTTTTATATTTATCAGAGGAGCTCTTATTGTAACTCGTCGGCTCTAATACTTCTCAGAAAAGTGTATTTGTTGTGGTTTTGGTGACTCCACAGGAGTTTCAGAATGAAGAGGAGCTTTAAAAGAAACCATCTTATCTGCTTCACACACAGAATCTGTGCAGATGATTCACGGCTCAGTTTCCCTCCTGGGAGATGGAATTGAAAAGTTCCAGTAAAGACACTGATAATTATAAATTCATGCTAAAGTTTTGGGATGTTTTTTTTGTTTTTGTTTTGTTTTTCCACCAACAGCTGCTGGATCTTCTCTGATTAAAGCGGCTGCCGTTCCGGCTGCGGCCACAAGGGGGCTCAGTCAGCCTCATCTTCACCCCTCTCTCTCTCTCTCTCTTCCTCCTCTGCTTCTTCTTTTCACACTTTACTTTTAATCTCGGTTCTGACTCTTTTAATTTGCAAACCCTGACCTTTGCGGCAGGAACACAGAGAGCATTATTAGAGCCGTGGATGTTTTCCAAACGGAGCATAAAGGAGGCACAATGAAGCACAAAAACAAACACGTGTGAAGTGTAAACAAATCAAAGCAGACCTTGAGCTGAGACATTTTAATCATCTGCACTTTTTTTTCTCTTTCCCCTCTAAAAACAATAAACAGCACTTGGAAAATTGCAAGGGTTGTACACCCCAGAATTAATCTTTCCAACCCGTAACTAAACAGAGACGGAGCTGCCTCTCCATCAAGTGGGTATATTTTAATTACAGGCTATTGACTACAGAAAGTAATTTGTCTCAGAAAGATGCCCAAGAGCTAAAAGACAGGCGTCTCGTCTAAATCTGGAATGCCTTGCCGCCGTTTTATTTTTGCTTTGGTTTTGTGGTTTTAAACTTTCTTCAGTGGCTCTTTTATAATTTCTCTCCCTTCAGGGATTAACGAGGATTCCTGGGGAGACGACCGCTCGCCGGCTGCTTCCAGCCCGAGTCAGCGCCGGATTTTCACCTTTTTATCCCCCCGATAAGATGCTGCTGTTAAGAGTTCAGCATCAGGAGCAGTAAAAACAGCAGAAAATAGCTGATCTGAACCGAGCCGGTGCTGCTGGGTCGACCTTTCCCTTTGACCCAACAGTTCTGAAACTTCAGATTTTTCTTCTCTTCCTTCAGTAACTCACTGAAACTCAGGCTACTTTAGTTTTTCAGCTAGCCTTTTGCTACATTTACTTTGCCATGTTCTAATTTTAGATTTTAGATACTTTTAGGGAACCTTTTGCAACTTTACCTTCTCTTTTTGTTACTTCCAGCTATTTAAAGGTTCCAACTTGTTAACTTCGGCTTTTATTTAGCATTTAAAATTTAGCTACTTGCTGTCTCAACTTATATAGGCCTTTGATACCTGGTCGTTTTCTCTTTTAATACATTTTGCTTTTCATTAATCTTTAGTTTGCCTTTTTTCTTTTATAATATTTTCCTTTTATATTATAGTTAGCCTTTAAATTTTAGCTAGTATTTTGCTAGTTTGGCTAGGCCTTTTACTAATTTAGCTTTTAGTTTGTTACTTTTAGCTTTGAGTTAGGCTTTTTATTTTACCATGTAACTTTAGATATTCATCTTTGACTTATGCTAGTTTACATTTTAGTTTTTTACTTTTATGTTTAGCTTTTAGCTGTTGTTTTGACCCTTAGCTTCAAACTAACCTTTTGCTACCTTTAGCTTCTAGTTTTTAATACATTGTATTTTGCTATATTTAGCTACTTTTAGTTTATATAGTAATTTTTAGCTTTTAGTTAGCCTTTATTTTATCTTTAACTTAGTTAAACTTTGATTTATAGCTAGCCTTTTGTTACTTTCAGCTAGCTTCTTGCTACTTTTACAGTTTGCCTTTGATCTTTAGCTAGCCTTTTGCTACTTCATCTTTAGCTAGGCCTTTGATACTTGAACTTTTACTACTCTAAGCAGCTTTTTTTACTACTTTACGGTTTAATTTGTATTTTGTCAGGTTTAGCTTTTAGCCATCATTTTGATACCTTTAGCTTCTATCTAGCTTTGTTCTGCTAATTGTAGTTTTCGTCTTATCTTTGGGCTGTTATTGAAAAGTTATAACTAACATTTAGCTAATTTCAATATTTTTTAGTTAGTATTTGGCTAATTTTAGTTTTTAGTGTAATGCATTTTAGCTTTAATAATTTAATTTCAGCTTCTTCAGCTCATCCCAGCAGTCATCTAACACTCAAAACAAAGAAGACCAGAGCTAGCTGATGCTAACTGCTAATAGCATCAGCTAGCTACCACCGACTAGCATACTCTGAAATCTAAAGCTGTTAACAGAACCAACCAGGTTAAACATCTTACAAGTTGTTATAACTGTTCTTACCTTTATTTCTGACGCTATCCAACCAGGTCCAGTCTGGTCCAGTCTGATCCACTTCTCACTGTGAAGAACTTGCCTCATCTCTGGCCCAACCACTGGCTCAAACTTTATGATTCAATACTTGGTCAAACCAACCCAACCTATGATCCTTCAGGTTTATTATGAGTGACTAAAATAACCCAGCAGTTTTTAGTGTGGACTCATTCTGCCAAGTTGAGTCGACCCGAATTCAACCAGAAGCTCCTTGATGGGTCCAAAATGTCTGTGGGCCAGGTGAAACATCCTGGAGGATATTTTACTAAATATATCTTTATATTTAAAATTAAAAAAGCATTCAAGTTGTGTGTTGCATCAGAACACACAGGAAAAATAAAAGGTTTGAATAAATAAATAAATATAATGGTTTCTGTCCTTCAGCTGCTGAGATAGAAGTGAACAGTTCAGACTTTTCTTCCTCACTTCCTTTTTAAAAGTTGATTTTTTTTGGACTAAAAGAAAATAAACAAATTTTCAGGTAAAATACTCTAAATCTACATGGACCCAGGATAACAGCAGAGCAGTAAAACCTGACCCCCTCCAGGTGTTAGCGTGTCATCAGCTGGTAGCTGGACCTTCTCAGGTAAAGGGTTAAAGTTTAGTTCTCCAGGAGAGACTGGGAGTGGAGCTCCTCTACATTCAGAGGAACCAGCTGAGGTGGGTCATCTGAGGAGGATGATCCCTGGATGTCTCAGCAGGGAGGTGTTCTGGACATTTCCAACTGGGAGGAGACCACAGGGAAAACCCAGGACACTTTGGAGAGGCTATGTCTCTCAGCTGGTCTGAGAACACCTTGGAGTCCTGGAAGAGCTTGATAGAGAGAGAGAGAGAGAGAGAGAGAGAGAGAGAGAGAGAGAGAGAGAGAGAGAGAGAGAGAGAGAGAGAGAGAGAGAGGTCTAGTCCTCCTTGATCCAGCTTATGCCCCGAGACCTGACTCTGGAACAAGAGGAAGAGATGATGGATGGATGGATGGATGGACAGATGGATGTATAGATGGACAAACAGATGGACAAATGTAAGGATGGATAGATGGATGAATGAATAAATAAAATGATGGATGGATGGATGGATGGATGGATGGATGGATAGATGGATGGATGGATGGATGGGGATGGATGGATGGACGTATTGTTAGATGAACAAACAGATGTACGAATGGATGGATGGATGGATGGATGGAAGGATGGATGGGTGGATGGATGTATGAATAAATAAAATGATGGATGGATGAATAAATAAATAAAAGGATGGATGATGGATGAGTGGATGGATGGATGAATAAATAAAATGATGGATGGATGGACGTATTGTTGGATGGACGGACGAGGGGATGGATGGATGATGGATAATGGATAGATGAATAAATAAAATGATGGATGGATGTATGGATGGATGGATGATGGATAATGGATGGATGAATAAATAAAATGATGGATGGATGGATGAATAAATAAAATAATGGATGGATGGATGGATGGATGGATGGATGGATGGATGGATAGATGGATGATGGATAATGGATGGATGAATAAATAAAATGATGGATGGATGGATGGATGGATGGTAGGGTTGGGCAATATCGGCAAAAAATGAATCACGATTAATTGTGGTATTTAGCCAACAACGATTAATTTGACGATTAATGCCCTGGAGTCCCTGGACACTCTTATGTCCTGGTCACATGACTAATTTAGTGGGAAAGATTTGCT
>JAUBOC010000048.1:2096856-2112070 GCA_032275365.1 Anablepsoides cearensis
GTCTGGTCTTTAGTTCTGGGTTCTGGTCTTTAGTTCTGGGTTCTGGTCTTTAGTTCTAGGTTCTGGTCTTTAGTTCTAGGTTCTGGTCTTTAGTTCTGGTCTCTGGTCTTTAGTTCTGGTCTGGTCTTTAGTTCTGGTCTGGTCTTTGGTTCTGGTCTGGTCTTTAGTTCTGGTCTGGTCTTTAGTTCTGGTCTTTAGTTCTGGTCTGGTCTTTAGTTCTGGTCTGGTCTTTGGTTCTGGTCTGGTCTTTGGTTCTGGTCTGGTCTTTGGTTCTGGTCTTTAGTTCTGGTCTGGTCTTGGTGGTCATTACGAGGTGGTCCTCTGGTTTCCTCCCACAAACCAGACCCTGCCTGGGAGGTTACCTGGTAACTCTAAGTATTTGACTTGTGACTGGTTGAACTCACCGCAGCTGAACGATCTGCTGTTTCCTGTTTAGTGTGAATTCACAGTTATTTCATGCAAAGTGCTTTTTATCCTGAAATATTGAAGGTTGTCATCGGGGGAGCAGCCGTCAGCAGGTGTCACGACTTCTGCTGACGGTTCATTAAACCGGCAATCTGCCAGAATGAAACAGTTTGTGTTAACATCACAGATTATTTACCTGGAAGATGAAACAGGTGACACTAAACTGTCAGACACCTGGAAGGAGCGGCTTTAAAGATGAGTTAACTCAGAGGGGTTTTTGTTTGAGACGTTTATCTGCTTTAACACACCTGGTTTGATTGACAGGCTCAGGAGGAAGAGGGAAACATAAAGGTCTGTGACCCCACCTCTGAGCTGACCTGTCCGGGTCAAGTGGCGTAAATGTGACCGTCCTCTGGGGGGCTCTGTTTGACATCCACCTCGCCGCCGCAGAGAGACGCTCCGTCTCCTGGAGAGTCTATTAGCTGTGCTTAATTAAACAAACGTGATTAGACTGATCCACAACTGAGAGACAGAGAAAGACAGGAGCCTTGCATGGATTGACTTTATTAATAGCTCCTCTTGCTAAACGCACACACAGCGCAGCGTTAACGTGTGCGAGCGCCTCCACTCTGAAGTTTGAGGATCACAGACTGAGGAGGGGATAACTAATAACAGATTGATCACCGGTGATTTAGAGCGAAGGTGTGGGTGGGATTTAGTAACGGCTGTCTGCTGTAACCAGGTGGAAGCAAGGAGGGAAATTTTCACTCACTTGTAAAAAGATGAATCACTGACAGAGACGGAGAGATGAGAGAGAAACTGAAGCGTCTGCATGTGCTGATATTTCAGAGGGGGGGGGGGGGGGGGGGGGGGGGTTTACCTCTGAGTCATTTCAATTCACCATCAAGCAGAAATTGTTTCTGTCAGGAAGTATTATTCGCTCCCGAGCAGAAGTTAGAGTTAGAGGAGGAAAAAGAGTCAGAGAGGAAGGAGGAAGTTAAAGTGTGAACTCTTTCTGCCCTCCTGCGGGTTCAGGTTTAAAACTGATGATCACAAAGTTACAGTTAGATTCTGACTCGAAGTCTTTTCAACAAATTTTACAGAAAAAAAAAATCTACAACTGATCTGAGTTTTGTGTCAAATCAAGATTGGTCGAAAAGCAATCAAACGTCCAGTTGTATTTTTCAGATATTCAGCTAAAGTTTAGCTGAGAGTAGCTCTGATTATATACTGAGATCAAGCATAATGTCAAAATAGCTTCAGCTGCATAATGCAGGGCTATTCTTTAAAAAAAAAATTCTATTTAAAAAGAAAGTCAACAAAGGACAAAATCAAATCTGAAATGATAAATTTTCTGCTGAACAATTTATTGCAACAGCCCTGCTATGATATCTCAATGTTTGGGTCAAAAATCAGGGGCTGCGTCCTTCACAGGACCCCAGCCTTCCTGGTCTATGTGCATTGTGTCTTTGTTATCCCGCTGTGTATATTATTTTTAAAAAATTTGGTCAAAAGAGGAACAAAACAGCTTTAGCTGCGTAATTTGGGGCTATTCAACTGGTGGTCAGAGGGCAACAACCGGCCCGTGGGTGAGCTCGGTCCAGCCCAAAGATGAGTTAATTTAAAAAATTAGATTTCAATTTAAATAGAGAAAATAAAGAAAATAAATCTCCATCTTCTTCCGCTTATCCATAGTTGGGTTGCTGAGGCAATAGGTCCAGGAGAGAAACCCAGACCTCTCTCTCCCCAGCGACACTTTCCAGCTTGTCCTGGGGAATCCCAAGGCGTTCCCAGAACAGAGAGGATACATTATGCCTCCAGAGAGTCCAGGGTTTTCCCTGGGGCTTCCTCCCAGTGGGACGTGCCCGGAACACCTCTAAAGGGAGGCATTAAGGAGGCTTCCTAATCAGAAGCTCGAACCACCTCAACTGACTCCTTTTGATGTGGAGCAGCAGCAGCTCTACTCTGAGCTTCCCCCAGATGACGGAGCTCCTCCCCCTCTCTCGAAGGCTGAGCCCGGCCACCATACGAATGAAGCTCATTTCGGCTGCTTGTATCCAGGATCTCATTCTTTCGGTCATAATCCACGTCTCATGACCATAGGTGAGGGTTGGAACGAAGACAGACCAGTAAATCCAGAGCTTTGCCTTTTGACTCAGCTCTTTCTTAACCACGACTGACCGGAGCAACACCCTCATTGCTGATGATGAGGCTCCAATCCGTCGATCCATCACCCGCTCCATCCTACCATCACTCGTGAACAAGACAACCAGATACTTAAACTCCTCCACTTGAGGCAGAGACTCTCGCCCGACTCAGAGGGGGCATTTCACCCTGTTCTGGTCAAGAACCACGGCCTCAGACTTGTAGGAACTGACCTTCATCCCAGCCACTTCACACTCAGCTGCCAACCGCCCCAGTGCACGCTGAAGGTCTTGGTCCGAAGACACCAACAGAACCACATCATCTGCATACAGCAGACATGAGACCCTGTGGTCCCCAAACCAGACACCCTCCTCTCCATGACTGCGCCTTGAGATCCTGTCTATAAACACTACAAACAGGATCAGAAACAAGGGACAGCCCTGGAGTCCAACAAGCTTGACTTTGTGCCAAGAATGTGAAAACAGCTCCTGCTTTGGTTATATAGAGACTGGATTGTTCATAGCAACCCAGACACTCCATACTCCGGCAGCATCCCCCACAGAATGCCTTGAGGAACACGAACATAAACCTTCTCCAAGTCTACAAAACACATGTAGACCAGAGAGGCAAACACCCACGACCCTCTTAGCAACTCTGCAAGGGTCAAGATCTGGTCCACTGTTCCTCGTCCAGGACGAAAGCCACACTGCTCCTCTTGAATCCGAGGTTCGACAATTGATCGGAGCCTCCCTTCCAACACCCTGGAGTAAACTGTCCCGGGGAGGGCGAGAAGTGTGATCCCATGATAGTTAGAAGACACTCTCCAGTCCCCATTTTTAAAAATGGAAACCACCACCCTGGTCTGGCACTCCACAGGAGTTGTTCCAGTCCTCCATGCGATGTTGAAGAGACGTGTCAACCGTGACAGCCCCACAACATCAAGAGCCTTCAACATCTCGGGGCGAATGTCATCCACCCCTGGCGCCCTGCCACCAAGGAGCTTTTTGATTACCTTGGTGGCCTCTGCCATGGTAATGGACTCGTCTTCCCCTGAGTCTTCATACTCTGCGTCCTCAAAGGTGGACATGAAGGGTGGATTCAGGAGATCCTCAAAGTGTTCCTTCCACCGCCCAACGATATCCTCAGTCCTGGTCAGCAGTTCCCCACCCAAGCCAAGTACAGCCTGGGACAAAGTACACTTTCCTTTTCTGAGTCGCTGAACGGTTTGCCAGAACCTCCTCAAGGCCAATCGAACGTCCCTGAGGGAAAATCAACGAGGGAGAAAAAAATATGAAATGATTTATTTTCGCTTTTAGCAGTGGCCTGCTGAACAACTTAGTGCAACAACCCTGCCTTGATATCTTAACGTTTCGGTCAAAATTCAGGGTCTGCATCCTTCCAAGACAAGCAGTGACTGTATGAGCCCAAAAAAAAAGACCAAAAATAAAATGTTTTTTTTTTTAGGTGGAGCAGTTTACAAAACAAAGATTAGTTTAAAACATGTAAATTTTATCTTAGTAAAAAGCAGGAAAAAGTAGTTGAGAGTTATTTTAAAGACAATTAGAAGGAATTCATCAATAAAAATGTCAGAAGCAGACGGAAAATGTGTTCACACATTGTTTTGTTCTAAAACCACATTATGGAACCCACATAATTATATAGGGCAGGTAGGCATGATGTAGCTATGGTAACATACGTGTTGATGTGGAGGAGAGGTGTGTGTGTGTGTGTGTGTGTGTGTGTGTGTGTGTGTGTGTGTGTGTGTGTGTGTGTGTGTGTGTGTGTGTGTCTGCCTGCAGGAGTGCAAGGCTTGAACTACTTTGCAAATACAACTAAAGTTTTAAGTTTTACTGAATTTGTCTAAACGCTGAGCTTTTAAATTATTTTCTGTGCGAGTGACTGGAGATTATTTTTATTAAAGTTTTAACATCGTTTGGGACAAAATGTTTAAATTTAGATGGAAGATACGGGAACCACTTTTGTGAAATATAAAAAATACGCATCAGTAAATTAATTGTGAGAACGCTACACAATCATTCTCACTATTGAGATCATTTTTCTCTTTCCACAATTTTTGTGCTATTTCAATAATTCATATATCAAAACATTCAGCCAAGGGCGAAATAACCATCCTAAAAGTGGGGGGGACACATTATTTTAAAGGTCTTTTTATTCTGCTTTGGCTGAAAAAAGTGGGGGGGGGGGGAGACAGAGTGCACAGATATGGGAAGTGGGGGGGGCTTGTCCCACCCTGTACCTATGGTGGTTACGCCCATGCATTCAGCTCATTCATGTGAGGGGTGCTATGACTATAAGTATTTCAGCTTTTTATACTTTTTTAGCTATTTCACTTTTTTAGCCACTTTTTACAATTGAAAATGAATAGAGCTGTTTTCAACATCCTTAAACTCCGTTAAAATGTTTCTAAATCTTTACAGAACCTTACACATTTTGTTCTGGTTCTGCTCTTTTTCATGTTCTTGTGCTAATTTTAACTACTTTACACCTTTTGTAGCCATTACAACTTTTTTTCATCTAAGTTTAGCAAACTTGTGCTCCTCATGCTTCCTTATGCTAATTTTAAAAATCCAGTTACTTTTTAGCTGTTTTACTGAAAATTTCAGCTGTTTTAGTCATTTTACTACAAATTAGCACTTTTTAGGACTTATATGCATTTTTTTGCAAGTTTTACAATTTTTTACAACCCTTTCTCTATCTAGGTGCTAATTTCAACTTGTGGCTGCTACGTTTAGCTTATGTTATGGTAACTTTAGCTATTTTATGCTACTTTAGCTATAGATCTGCTTCTTTCTACTATTCTTCCGCTTTTTCTACATTTTGTGCTTTTTTCTGCTACATTGTGCTTATTATGCGCAGCTATAGCTATATTCAGCTATTTTAGCTCTTAACTTTTAGCTGTCTTCTGTTTTCAACTAAATTTGTGCTACTTTTACTGTTTTTCTGCAAAGTTTTTTGTTTCTTTCAGCTTTTCAGTTAGCTCACATTAAAACTTTTCCTAATATTTTCAGCAGCTTTCAGCATAAAACATTCAAACTAGCATTTTTCGCAAGAAAGGCAATTTCTCTAGTTTATTATAGTTTGCTGCCATTTAATGACTTCAAGAAGGTACATAAACACAAAAAAGGCTTTCTTCTCAATCTTATTAAATCAGTTTTATCTGAACTTCATTAATCCAAACCTTTTCTACAATCATTAAGAATCACAGATTTTAGCTTTTTGCACACATTCCCTTCAGACAATAAATTTTGTGAAAGGTGAAATAAAGGCTGAAAACTAGCGTTCGACATGTAAAATATGTAAACACGTATAATAATAAATACAGGGTCTAAACAGGTTAAAATGTTAACCACAAGCTCCGCCCATCAGGCCTGGCTACAGGAGTGTGTTCTAGTTCCCCCTATAATCCAGGTGAGGTCACCTGTGTTCAGTGGTCCTCCTTCAGTCTTCATCTTACAGGTGTTCCCTCTTTGAAGGTCTCCACAGTGAGTCGTCCTCCTCTGTCCATCTCTGTCCTCTGTCCTCACTCCAAATACCTCTATGTCCTCTAATATCCCTCTACCAATACATGTCCAAATCAATACACCTACTGTCCTTCCTCTGGATGTGTCCAAACCAATATACTGTCCTTCCTCTGGACATGTCCAAACCAATACACCTACTATCTTTCCTCTGGATGTGTCCAAACCAATATACTGTCCTTCCTCTGGACGTGTCCAAACCAATACACCTACTATCTTTCCTCTGGATGTGTCCAAACCATCATACCTACTGTCCTTTCTCTGGACATGTCCAAACAACATAACTTTCCTTCCATTGAACATGTCCAAACCATCTACGTCCTGTCTCTATAACTTTATCTCCCTGTCCCTCGACCTGTGCTGTACCTCTGATGATCTCAGTCCTAATGTTCTGCTTCTTTGTGTCTCCCAAAGAGAAACTCAACATCTTCAGCTCTGACACTTGCAGTTCTGTCTCCTGTCTTTTTGTCCATGTCTCTGTCTCCGAACCCATACAACATATACCTGTCTCACTGCTCTCTTATAAATTTTTTTGTCACAATCCACTCCTGAAACTTTTCTCTATCCTGCCTGGACTCTGTTCTTCACCTCTGATGTCTTTAAATCGTTCTTGGTTTGGATCTTGACTTTCCTTGGGGGTGATGTCCTGTGGGGGGATCCTGACATTTGGGAACTTTAAAAGCTCATATTTGCTTTTTTGAGTTTTTGAACAAAGTCTGAGGTCATGGTTCTCATCCAGAACAAGGTGGAATAATTCCTTGGAGCTGAGAATTTACCTTTAATGGAGGAGATCGTGTATCTTCCAGGGCTTCGATCTATCTTGCATGGTTGTCCCCCACCCAACTAAAAATGTTTTAGGGAAGAATTAGTTGCAAAAGTTACATTTTTGGCCAAAATCACCATCAGGATGATGTTTCTCACGATTGGTACATTTTTTACTGGACATAACATAAAACTCTATTTTTTAGGGAGGGGGTAGGTGGACCCTTTAAAGATGTTCTACCAAGAGTGCCCTAACAGTGGGGGTTAATTTCTCTCAGTGCTTCAAGTCAAACTAGAAGTGTCAGGGAATCATCCATCAACTCATAGACGTCTCCAGACGCAGCGATGCTTCACTTCCCTTCTAACAATCACTCAGAGTAAACCTCTAATCCAGCTCCTGCTCTCCAGTTGCCTCTGACAGCAGCTTAGCCTTCCTGCCAGCGTAACGCAGCGGGCGTGCAGAAACCCTCAGGGGCGAGATATCCTACGCCACCCCCCTCCGCCTCCACGGTTGCCCCCGGTGACAGTGACAGAAGTCTGTAATTGCCACCTCGTCAGACGGCTTCATTAAGACGAGCTTTGTCTGCGCAGCTGAAAGGCAGCGGTTGGGGAGGAGAGAGCCCACAATGCAATTACTGCATGGCTGTGACAGGTGGGGCGTCCAATCCCGTGCATCAGTGGGGCCCTGATGCATGTTGGGGAGCTGCTGCATCATTTTTCACCCCCCCTCTCTGTCATTAGTTGGTAATGATTGGATTATTTTGCAGATGAATCGCTGTATATGTCTTGCTCAAAAACATTTCTTGGCCATATTAATCAAAACTATCATGGCGGCCTAGTCAGAGCAAATTAAAAAAACAACACGTCTAAATTAAAAATTACTGCAATCCTTCATCAGTGTTCTTTTACCCTGTTGATTAGAGGTGGGTCGTGGGCTGTAGCTTCATTAATAAATGTCTTCAACACTGTGACTCTTCTTAGAAATGATAAAATTACTGATTGTTTTAAAATGTTCTTATGGAGGAACAAATATTAAATATGAGAAACAGAAATCAGCTCTGAAAGCCGAAGAAGCTGAGCCATTAAAACCAGAATCATTAAAACACCAGCTAAATGAAAGCTGAAGGGAGGAAAATGCCAGCTAGTAGCTAAAATATGCAAACACTAGCTGAATGGTAAAACTAGCAAAGAGCATTTTAGAGCAAAATATAGTAAATACAGCAGCTAAAAGTTTAAAATGTTAGCTAAAAGGCAAAAGTGCAAAATATGTAAAAAAAATTCTAAAATAATAGCTAAAAGTAGCAAATCCAAGCAAAATGTTTGCTAAAACATACAATTAAAAACCTACAAAAGAGTGCAAAAATCTAAAAGTTCGGAAATATTAGCTAAAAGCAAAATGCTAGCAAATATTTAAAACAGGCAAAAGTGGCAAAATGCTATCTAAAAGCAAAAAGTTCTAAATTATTAGCTAAAAGTAGCAAATACTAGCTAAATGTTTTACTAATGACTAAATTAGCTCAAGTGCAAACTTAGGAAAATGATTGTGAAATCTAATTGTTCTAAAATGTTAGCTAAAGGTAGAAAATACTACCTAAATTTTAAAAAAGTAGGTAAAATGCAACAGAACCAAATGCTTTCTAAAAGCTAAATATACCAAACAAACTGATGAAACACATCAAACTGCAAGCTAAAATAAAGCTAAAATGTAAAAGCAGAAAAGTGAAATTAGCTAATAGTTAATTATAGGCTACAAGTAGCAAAATGCTAGAGGCAAAGACAAAAATACAGCACTATAATACACTTATTTTGAAGAGAACTTTGATTTTGAAAGGACTTAAACCTCAATGCATTTTATGGAAAACTAAATTAAACAAACTGAAAAGTTCTTAAAGTTATAAAAAAAAGTCCAGCTATACCTGAATGACGTGACTGAGTTGAACATTTTGACATCTGACTTGTTAAAATAAAACAAAGTAAAGTAGTTAAAGTTGGTGTTTCAGCATAATTTACACTCTACGTATTTTAAAGTTAAAACTTTGCGTCCTTCAGAAATAATAACTGACTTTATCAAAAGTCTAGTATTTTACAAACATAATAAAAGGTAATTGTTAATTAGATCTGTTGTGTGTGATCCACATTGAACAGAAACACTTTAAATTTTAGTCAAGTAAAACCCTAAAAGAACCTTTTGTTCTTACATCTACTGCGACTTTCATTAAGGTTACTTTCAGTCTAAAATGTTTTAATGCAGGAACATGGCAGCCTGTCTCCCTCTGGTTCAGTCCACCTTTGCAGAAAAGCATTCCTTTCATCCATCGAAATTTCACATGATTGGAATTGCCCTCGGTGGAAACATATCATAGCCATCCACAGCTCTTGGACGGCTCCCATTGGGCGGTTCCACCCATGCCAAGCTCCTGGGTTGGCCGAGAGCCTCCAGGGAGGCCAGAGCTTGTGTCTTCATGGCCCAATAAGCCTAGAGGCCTCTTAGCCCAGGGAAACGTAGCAAATCAGAAAAAAAGGTGCCCCACCTCCCCTTAGCCTTAGGACTGTCAGAGCTAAAAGAAGGCTAATTGTGGCCAACTGTGCAGCGAGTGGGTCTGGGCTTTTGGGGAAGCGTGTCTGTAGTTTCATCTGCTTTGGCGTCGATAAGGATGTGTGCTCTTCGTCCTCTGCCTATCACTCCCCTGCATGGGGTGGGATGAGAGTGTGACACGCTGATGTGTGTGTGAAGCAGTGGCACAATGATGAGGGACTGGCAGACCATCTTCAGAATGCCAGCAGTGACTGATGCCACAGCAGACATTCCTTTCAGAGGAGGCGGCGACGTGGTCAGCACCATGCCAGCTTTTTCTGGCCCTCAGGACACCGTACCCCCCCCCCCCCCCCTTCCATCTTTTAAGCAGAGACCGTGGCAGCGATGGCACGAGTTTAAATTAAAGACAAACAAAGAAAAAGATGTGCCTGCTCACAACTTTTGTGATGTTTTTTTTTCTGTAACTTACTGCGGTACAAGCTTTTAATCTAACTTCAATCGAAGACTACATAGACAAGCCTGAGTTGTGGAAATAATTACAAGGTTATTGAGAAACTTTCAGCTGTGAAGGAACTTTCAAAATTAAGAGAATAATTTTATTCTAAAATCTTCTCATGGTTTGTAATTATGTGAATTTGATTTAGCTGCTTTCTGCACACTCAGGTGCAGAATGTCACTTCTGGAACGACAAACTCAAGCACTGATTCCAACATGCTGGTATGGATTTGATCAAACATTCAGGTTAGCATCACATGTTGGTGTTTCAGTCATCTGACAGATCACTTTTTCTAGCCTTTACGGTGACTTTTTATGACACTACACAGCTTTTTTAGATTTTACAGTAGCTTATTTTACATGAAATAGTAACTTGTTGTAACTTATGCTGTTTTTTAGCTCTTACGGTAACTTATTTTACATGATGCAGCTTTTTCAACTTTTATGGTATTTGATGCAGCATTTCTAGCTACGCAGATTTTTTAGCCTTTAAAGATTTTTTTTTGCTAATACTGTATTTTTTACATGACAAAGCTTTTCTAGTGTTTACAGTAACATATTTTACATGACAGCTTTTCTAAAGTTAACACAGTAACTTATTTTTTAACTATTATGGTAACTTGTTATACACAACACAGCTTTTTAAGTCTGTACTATAACTTATTTTATGTGGTGCAATAATTTATTTTACATGCCGTTGCTTTTGTAACCTTTACGGTGAATTATTTTACATAATAGCTTTTTCTAGCCTTTACAGTAATTAGCATTTAGGGTAATTCCCATGTCTGGCCCATAGTTTCTGTCTTCAAAGTGAAGCTGCCAACCCGTGTAAAGGTACAAGCCTGAAAACAATACAGTGAGTAATGACAACATGTCAACATATGTAATTCAGACCTCATTGGGTATGTCCTTTTATTACTGAATTTATAAAACTAATCATGATGGGACCACAACGAATTCCAGATATTAATAATCAGGAAATAAAATCTATCATATTTAATGATGAGTTTGCTCTCAAACCTTACTGTTTTAAATATAGTCGACTAAACTCAAGTAATGAACAGTAAAAATGAAATTGTTCCCAACGAGATCTGATTAAACATTGTTTAAATTTATTGCTGAATGCTATGATTCAAAAATGTGTCTTCTGGATATATTTTTAGTTTAAAACTCATAAATAGTAGCTTTTAAATTTGTCTTTTTTTATTTTTCCTGGGGAAAAGTGCAATTTCCAAATTGAAATCCACCCTGGGTTTTCTCACTCTCTCCTCGTCAAACGAGCCTCTCTCTCCACTTCGTCTCAGAGAATATCGCCGAGGTTAGAGGGGTATTTAATAGCCACAGCCTCTCGTGCTCCTCGAGGGCTTAAGTGATGACACAGAATGATTATAGCGCCGTTAAATACTCGGTTTAATGAGCCAATTAGCCCTATTGACATCCATAGCTGTCTCGGAGGTGGAGAAAGTATCAGGAACATGCTTCTTAATCAGAACCAATAACACCATTTAGCCTTCAAACGCTAATCCTGACTCGCAGGCTCGCTCTAAAAACCCACTGTGATTTCTCCGTGCTCACGCTGAGAAACTTCACGCCCCGTTCATCTCCAGTCCCACTCCTCCTGCACGTCTACAAGTTTACTGATTTTACAACCAGAATGACTGATTAGTTCTGATATGATTTATTGTTCGTTCAGCGTGTTCCTCGGCTCAGAATCTTCCTGCAGCAGTTTTATTTTATGCACATTTAACTCTGCATTAACAGATAATTCAAACATTTTTTTTTTATTAAAACTGAAGCTGTTTCAGAGATGATTAATCAGACAGTGGAAACCTTGTTTCTTTCACGTTGTGGATTTCCGTTTGGTCGACGAAAAACAAAACCGAGAAAGTGAAACAAAGAATTTCAAGTAAATTTGAATCTTTTTATTAAAACGCACCACAACAAAGACAAGCAGACTCAAACTTTACGCCACAGGTGCCTGAGTCACAATGAAGTGGATGTTTTGGTATTAATCAAGTTACTGTAAAAATTATCCAGCCTCAGACCTACAGAACTGTGAGAATATCTCAGCGTGTGCACATGAAACCAGTTTCTTTTCTCGATGTCGCATTGTTGCTCAACAAAAAAAAAGTGTGAAAAAAAAATCTGTTTGACCAAACATAAAAAAAAACACCTCAAACTGTATTTTACATAACCAGATTTAAATGTCATATTCGAGGAAACTGGTTTACAGACAGGAAGCGGAGCCTGCGTAAACTTTAGTTTGATATGGAATAAACAGCTTCTTTGTCTTTTTGTGGTTTACGTTGAAGTGAGAAAGGAGCTGAAAGTCTGCTGGTTTTTCATTTCTGAGTAACAAACATCAAGGTCACTTACTCGCACGTAAATAACACAAACACACTGTCCACGGCAGAATTCCGTGCACAATCACCTGCTGCACGAGGTGCACATTTTCTCAAATACCAAGTCCACGATTCTCACCACAACACTGTCGCACACCTACGTGTTCTTCACACGTTAACGGGCATCTGCCGTGCCCGCAACACAAACAACCTTTAAATCATCCCACACTCTTCACTTTATCACTCACTCTGTCTTTTCTACACAAACACTGTAGTACTGTAACTACCTGCAGCACGCTCAAAGTGCTTAATGTTGCTCAACTTCCTAATATCTGCCAACTCAAGTATTATTCATTCATACATCAAAGACTGACATGAATTTCTAACAATGTACCAAATCAAGATATCTTAACCTGTGCAGATTGTTTTCTCTCATAATAAATACAACTTTTAAAACTTAACTATATCAGATCTGATATTTATTCTTATAAAACACAGAGGAAGTGTTAAAGTATATTTTAAGAAAATATATTTTTTTAAGTAGGGTTCTGTGTAAAGTTTATGAAACATTAATATCTTACCTGTTATAGATAATTTATGGTCTCATCCAAACTGATAAAGATGTTTTTTAAAAACTGAAACTTTCTGCTGCGCCTTCAGTCCACACATAAAAAAAGAGGTTTTGGTGAAAATAATTTAATTTTTTAATGCATTTTGATTTATTTAATACAATACAGATGCAGCGTGGAAATTTTATAATTTTTGTTAGAATGCGTAAACAAACTAAAAACAACAACAAAAAAAGAAAATATCCACTTAATAATAAAATACTGTAAACTGACCCTAATTGTAACCAGATTGAACTGCTGATGGCTAATCTGAGTGGGATTAAAATCAAACTGCTGACATCTTAATACAACTCTGAATATTTCATAACGACTCATCCTAATCCATTTATTACTTCAGGAACATTATGACTTTCCTGTTGAAGTGTACCGACCAGTACTATAACTGCTACAGCTAGTTGCTGCTGCAAATTGTGCCTACACTGAGTTTTATTTACATAACTGCTGAAAGTGAAAATCAGGTTCAATGTTTAAAGAATATAATTTGTAAGAACTGCTATAAAGTTTATAAAATGTACGATTTTAAGGCGACAACAGTCAATAACAGGTAAGATATTAATTGTTGATAATCTTCCCACAGAAGAAAAACAAGTGCTTCAAAATGTTATTTAGGATTAAATCTTGGACATTTCCTTAAGGAATACATAAATATGGTATTTATTCTTATTATTTTGACATAGTTTATTGTTAATTTTTTAACCAACTGCCAATTAGCTGCCAAAATCTGACTTTTCTACCATGTGACTGAAGTCAATCCAACATTCATTGTATCGAGTCTCATATTGTCAGTATTATTTGAAAGTAAGTTAGAGTTAAAACGATTTAAATACTGTAATATTGCAAGCTATTGCAGATTTTGTTTGCACTTTAAAGGCAGCTCATCAGGAAGAAGGTCCTGGGTTGGAGCTGGGGGTCTTTTTGTGTGGAGTTTGCATGTTCTTCTCATGTTTGCATGAGTTTTCTCCATGTACTCTTGTTTCTTCCCATGACCAAAAACCATGCATGTTTAGGTTGACTTCAGGCCCAGGCCTGTCATTTCAATGGGATTTCTCTGCTTAAATAAAATGCAAATTTATATATTTTTAAATTTTACCTTAACCAGAAACTTGAACTTTTTTAAGCCGTGCCGTGCTCTGCTTTAAAGAAACATTTTATTTTTGAAAAATATCAACTTTTAACTACAATATTAAACTTGGTTCTCACCATTCTATACGCAAAGCAGAGGTGTAAACCTCTAAAAATCATGTTTTCTAAGTCTCTGCGGTCTTGATTTGTTTGTCTGTAAATCTGCTGTCCAGATGGTGAAGCAGGGAGACATCAGACGTTCGTAAAGAAGCAATCCAGAGACACGTAGCCGGTGTGAATCTCTTATCTGGCAGAGTCCCTGTGGACCGACAAAAGTGTCTGCGGTGCCACGTCTGCCTGCTTCCCCAAGTGGCCACAGGGGAGGCCCAATTAGCAGTTCCCATGGAGAGCCGCTGAAGCCCTAATAAGAGACGGAAGGAGAAGAAGAATCAATTAAACCTGCACTGACCCTCGGAAAAAAAAAAAAAAAAGAAAAGGAGGATTTATCTCCAGACAAGATTTAAAATGAAACTGCAACGTAACGGTGGGAATTTCAGACGGTTTTCTCAGGTTGGACTGTGCTGTCCCCTAAAACGAGTTCAAAAGAATTTCACAATGCAAATCGAGTGATGGGATTTTTAGCTCCACATCATTTGGCTCAGCTCTATGGGGTGGTATTAAGACCAAAATCAAGACCACTGAGCAGCTACCCAGCGGTGGCTACGTAATGCACATAATACGCTAGCACTGGAGTAACTAGCATGTCTAGGCTGGTCACGCAATTTATTAGATGCGTACATTAAAACAAATTATTAAAAAAAAATTATGAAGAAAAAACAGAGAATTAGGGCCAGATTCATAATATTGCAAAAATTAAGGTGTAATATTATGAGAAAAAATCATAATATTATGACAATAAAATCTTAATAATATGAGAATAAAATCACAATTTTATGACAATAATGTTGAGAAGTCGTAACATTAGGAAAATAAAGTCATAATATTACAAGAATTAAGTTGTTATATTACAATAAGTCGTAATATTACAAGAATAAAGTCATGATATTACAGAATTAAGTTGTAATATTATGAGAGTAAAGTCATGATAATATCCGTCTGTCCGTTTTCTGCCGCTTATCCAGGATCGGGTCTCGGGGGCAGCAGCCTAAGCAGGGAGACCCAAACTTCCCTCTCCCCAGCCACTTGGGCCAGCTCCTCTGTAGGAATCCCAAGGCGTTCCCAGGCCAGCTGAGAAACATAGTCCCTCCAGCGTGTCCTGGGTCTTCCTCTGGGCCTCCT